>CAUYUJ010019139.1:0-128011 GCA_963575745.1 Prorocentrum cordatum
GAGGAGGAGGAGGAGGAGGAGGAGGAGGGGGAGGAGGAGGGGGAGGAGACCCCTGTGACGCAGGGTGCCCGTCGGCGCCGTGGCACGCTGGGGCCAGTGACGGGGGGCAACGAGAAGGAGGAGGCCTGTTCAGAAGGCGGCGGGACTTCTCAGAAGCCCTCGCGCCTTCTGAGAGGCTTCTTCTGTCGTCGGGGAAGGCTCAGAACACCCCTCAGAGACAAAAGGACATGTGGCGGCAGGTGCAGCAGGCCCAAGCGTTAAGTCAGGCCTGTCCCTCTATAGGAGGAGTACTCAAAACGAGTAAAAGCAAATAGTCTGGGGACGATGTTTGGACTATTTTTGCCCATTTGGAGGGCATAGTTTTAGTATTTTTTATTCTTCGCACAATGTCCCCCTGTAGGGGGACACGCCCGACCTAACCCTAGCGTCACTCACTGTGGAGTTCGACATTACGATTCGACGTTTCGGCCCACCGAAGTTGGAGCCCGATGCCATCAGCCACAGTGCGGGCATGGGGACGTGCGAAAAGGGCAAACAGAGGCTGGAGGCTCTGGCTCAATTCTGCGAGACGCAGGAGGCGAAGCTGGAGCCCAAGCTCGTCAGCCAGATCCCCAATGCCATTAGCTACAATGCTGGACTCAGGGAGTGTAAGACCACCGAGCTGTGGGCGCTGCGAGAAGTGGGAGGCGAAGCCGAAGCCCGAGCTGGTCGGTACCAACGCTGACCACAGCGAGTGCGATGCGGGAGAGCAGTGGCAGCGGGATATGTCGCGACTCACCGTGGATTTCGACGTTGTGATTCGAGGTTGCGAGCCGCCGAAGTTGGAGCCCTGTGTCGTCAGCCACAGTGCGGGCATCGCGGCATGCGAAAATTGCGAGCAATGGCAGGACGCGAGAAGCACGAGGCGAAGCCGGAGCCCAATCCGGTCCGCCACATTGCTGGGTGCAGCGCTGCCCGACGTGCGAAGAAGGAGCCCGACGTCATCGGCTACGATTGCTGAGATCAGGGCACGAGGCGGGAGCAAGAGAAGAAAGACGAGCACGACGCCATCAGCTGCCACCGCCGAGATGCCAGGCGCTGCAGGCGAGGAGGGAGACCGAACGGCGAAGGGCGAACCCAACATCATCAGAACCAGCGCTGGGATCAGGGCAAGGCGCTGGCGCCGAACGCGAAGGCGGAAGCCAACGCCATCGGCGACAAGCGTCGAGGCGCGGGCGGCTGGAGGCGAAGATGGAGCCCGCCAGGTGAAGGACGAGCCCAACGTCGTCAGCTACAATCATCGGCCTGACCTAAGAAACGATACATAAGGAACGGAGCCTCTTTTTCCCAAGGAGTCACGCGCAAGGAGCGATACATGACGCCTGCGAACCCAAGGAACGACCGAGCCCCTTTTGAACAGTAGGTGTTCCTGTGTTCAAGCCGCTCACTGCACAGCGTTGGAATCAAGGCATGCCGCTGGAACCTGTCGCCTCCCAGCGAGAGGCGGAAGACGAAGCCGAGCCCAGCGCCATCAGGAGGAGGCGAAGAAGGAGGAGGGAGGAAGAGGAGGAGGAGGAGGAGGACGAGGAGGACGAGGAGGAGGAGGAGGAGGAGGGAGGAAGGAGGAAGACGGAGGAGGAGGAGGAGGAGGAGGAGGAGGAGGAGGAGGAGGAGGAGCAGGAGGAGGAGGAGGACGGAGGAGGAGGTGGAGGGGGAGAAGAAGAAGGGAGGAGGAGGAGGCGGGAGAGAGCCGGGCGGCGGGCGGGGCCGCCGCCACTCTGCGAGAGGTGGGCGGCCGAAGCTGAAGCCCAAACGAGTCGGAGTCAACGCTGGGGACGGCGAGCGGGACAATCGGGTCGGGCAAAAGGGGGGGATAGCAAAGGGGGGGTTTGAGGCTCAGCTCACGTAGCTGATTTTCCCGGCGCCTCCCGGCGCCGGAGGCGGATATGTATCGAGGACTGGGCCCCTCGGTGGGGCCGAAACCAGCTGCATGCAGCAAATTTCGTACCCCCCCCTTTCCCAATCCCCCCCTTTCGTCCCGCCCGAGACAAGTGCGGGCAGTGGCAGCAGGCTCTGGCGCTACTCAGCGAGCGGTGGGCAGCGAAGAGAAGGTCCGACGCCAGCAACTGTAGCAGTGAGAGGCGGGCGTGCGAGAAGTGATAGCACCTGTTCTTACGGCTCACGTTTTTGGGGGCACGAGCGTCCCGTCTCAGCTACAACGCCGAAGTCAGCTCGTGAGAAAAGCGCAGCCGTGCACCGCAGGGCCTGCGTGAAGGGGACACCTTTTTTGCAGCTGCTGTGCTGGAACCTGGCGCGTGCGATTAGGTGCCGAAGGAAGCAAGTCTGCTGGGCTGGCGCGGGGAGGGCCCGATGCACCCAGTAGACCCGCGGAGAAAAGCCACGGGGGGGTGCTAACCGTCTGACCAGCTCTAATCCCCCTCCTCCTCCTCCTCCTCCTCCTGCCCCTCCTTCTCCTCCTCCCCTTCCCCCCGCCTCCCCCCCGCCTCCTCCTTCTCCATTCGTTCCCCCCTCCCTCCCGTTCCTCCTCCTGTGCCTGGGGCTGCCCTCAGAGGCCTGCCCCCCTCCGGTGACCGTGGCGCGACCTGGTCCAGATCAGCCATGGCCGTCTCCACCATCCCGTTCAGGATGGCGAGAGCCTCCGGGGGAGGGCGGTGGCAGCGGGGGAAGGAGGGGGGAGGAGGGAGCCGCCTCCTCCTCCTCCTCCTCCTCCTCCCTCCTCCTCCTCCTCCTCCTCCTCCTCCCCGTCCTCCTCCTCCTCCTCCTCCTCCTCCTCGTCCTCGTCGTCCTCGTCCTCGTCCTCCTCCTCCTCCTCCACCTCCTCCTTCCCCTCCTCCCTCTTCCCCTCCCTCCCCCGTCCTTCCTTCGCAGGACGAGCCCGGCGGAGGCGGCCCGCGGCGACCCCTGGGGCCTCGAGGCGAATGCGACAGCCCCTCGTGTCCGAGGGCCCAGGAAGGTGGCAAAACGCCGCGCGCGGACCACGAGCCTGAACATTGCAAGCGTGAGCGCTCCTGACAACCATACTCTGGATCGCTCAATAATCGCCCTCCCCTTGGAGTGCCCGGGGGGGGTGGCCGCGGCGCGTCCGCGGGGGTGCCAGGGGGGGTCTGGGGTTCGTTCCCTTCCCCGCTGGGGCGCGGGGGTGGTGCCGGGGGGAGTTGGCCGCCCCCGCGTTTTCACGCTTGACACCCCCGGCTGATGAATAAGAAGTGCGGAGTACGCTCTTCTTCCTTGTCCAGCTCATCCTCCTTCCCCTGGCGCCTTCGCCAACGACTCCTCGCTGAACTCGGAGCCTCGTCTCGCCCTCGAGCCCGTGCTGGACACGGAGGAGTTCTCCTGGGAACCGCGCTTTCTGCGTGCCACGGGGATGGGGGGACCAGGAGACGGAATAAGGGGGAGGAGGGGGAGCGTCTAGGAGGGACAAGAGGGGAGGAGGATGAGGGCGGAGCCTAGGGGGGGAGCAGGCGGAGGAGAAGGAAGATGAGGAGGAGGAAGAGGAGGAGAAGGCGGAGGAGAAGGAGCAGGAGGAGGAGGGGGAGGAGGAGGAGGAGGAGGAGGAGGAGGAGGAGGAGGAGAAGGAGGAGGAGGATGAGAGGCGGCTCCCTCCTCCCCCCCTCCTTCCCCCGTTGCCACCGCCCTCCCCCGGAGGAGAAGGAGGAGGAGGAGGAGGAGGAGGGAGAGAAGGAGGAGAAGGAGAAGGATGATGCTGCTGATGATGATGATGAGGAGGAGGAGAAGGAGGAGGAGGGAAAGGAGGAGGAGGAGAAGAAGAAGGAGGAGGAGGAGGAGGAGGAATGACAAATCGTTCCAGAGCGTTCTGGAACGCTGTCAGAGGAAGAGGACCAGGACGAGAAGGGGATGAAGATAAAAGTAAAGGCGCTTGGGGAGATGACCCGCACGGCCGGCAACCCACAATTGCTGGCTCTTCTGGCATCCCTGCGTGGTGATATGACAGCAGGAAGAGGAGAAGGAGGAGGAGTAGGAGAAGGAGGAGGGGGAGGAGGGGGAGAAGGAGGAGACAGTGGGAAGGTGGACGGTGGTGCTGGTCATGGAATGAGGAGGTGATGCAGGTGGGGTGAAAACGAAGATGGTGGTGAAGGGAGGGATGGGGCAGAGCAGGGAACGGAGAGGAGGGGGCACAGGAACGAGAGACAGAGAGAGAGAGAGAGAGAGAGAAAGAGAAGAGACAAAGAGAGAGAGAGAGAGAAAGAGATAGAGAAGGGGAGAACAATACCGAAGCGGAAAGCGCGCTATTGAAGCGCCGTGATGATTGTTGTTAGCACGGTTTCCCGATCCTGGGCTGGCTGTTGTCTGGTCGTGGTGAGGCGTTGCAAGAGCGATCGTCTCCAATCGGTGAGTCGTCTGCGCTAAAGTCACTCGGGCACCTACACCCTGGTGGGTGGTATTTGGGTCCTTGGTCCTCGGTCCTCGTTCCCTGGTAGGTCGGAGGGTTTGCTTGGCGGCAGAATGCGAGAGCAACGCTCATGCACCGCACCATTTCGTCGGCCCTGATGCCCGAAAAGCTATGCACCGTACCACTCCCGCGTCTAGGATCGACGACACCTCGGGAGACGCCGACGCGGGACGGTGCACACAAGTCGTCCGAAGACAGAGCGTACTGCGATGAGGGACTGGGTGTGCGTCAGCACTGGCGCGCCTCGACGCTCGCTGGACCAGCGCCCGGCCGCTTCCGCACCTCTGCGCCCGCTGACTTCAAGAGTGCGTCAGCGCTGGCCGGCCCAGCGGGTGGGGGGCGGCGGATCTGGCCCAAAGGGCGCGGGCCCCCTGCCCCTCTCCTACCATTCGCAGGTCTTCTCCCGGGCGGTTGGCGTCACAGGCGCGGACGTTCTCCAGAGGGCGGATAGTCGGTGGGGACGGTAGGGTCCGTACTGCCCCCCGTGTGGTCCGACCCCGGATTGTCCTGTGTAGATCGCGACGTAGGGCACGGGGATCCCTAGGAATGCCTGGGGATGCCTAGGAAGCCTTAGGAATCTCTCGGAATCCCTACGAATCCCTAGGAATCCCTAGGAATCCCTACGAATCCTCAGGTATCTGGGGTCAACCTTCGCCTCCTGAGTCGCCATCGTCGAGAGCCCCCTGACACCGAGTGGGTCTTTTTCGTCTCCTTCGAAATTGTCAGGAGGTGTTACCAACGGGTTGTCGAGGTCGTCGTAGAGCTCTGGCCCTGGTAGGCCTTGAGGGTGGGGTGGGGCTCCTGGTGGGGTGGCTCGTCCCAACTGCCCCTTATGAAGGGCCTGTTTTCCACCACCACCACCACCACCACCACCACCACCACCACCACCACCACCACCACCACCACCACCACCACCACCACCACCACCACCACCACCACCACTACCACCATAAGTCGGAGGCGGAGGGGGTCCTCCTCCTCCTCCTCCTCTTCCTCCTCCTCCTCCTCCTCCTCCTCTCCCTCCTCCCCTCCTCCTCCCTCCTCCTCCTCCTCCTCTTCCTCCATCTCCTCCTCCTCCTCCTCCTCCTCCTCCTCCTCCTCCTTTCCCCCAACTTATGGTGGTGGTTGTGGCAAACAGGCCCATCAAGCTCGTCCCAACTGCCCCCTTTAATGCGAATTTTTGGTTTCATCCGGTGGCATGGAGTAGGCAGCGCTTCTGTCTGGAAGCGGAAGTGTCTGGTGTCGACGGTCGTACATTGCAGCGACCGCGCTGTGGAGGACGGCCGCAGGTGCACGTCGCCCAGTGGCTGCGTCGATGAGATTCGAAGGCAGGGAATGCACACGGGCCCCAGCTGCTGCTCGCTCGTCACTGTGGCGGTTGGCGGCCTCACCGATTGGCGGGATGTGGCCTTCGTTGATCCCTTGCTCTCCGAGGTGGCTTTCGACTTCACGGGCCCCTCAAGTGCCGGGATTGGCCTGGACCACCCGGTGGATGCTTTGCCAGAGGTCCGCTTGCGAGCCCTTGGTCAGAGGTAGGTTTTCTTCTAGGAAGGCTTCGAACCTGTCGACGACACCGGCTGTATGAGAGAGAGAGAGAAGGAGAAAGAGAGGGAGAGAAATATAGAGAGAGAGAGAGAGATAACGAGAGAGGGAACGAGGGAGACAGAGAGAGAGGAGGGGGGACACGAGAGAAACACTTTTCAAGAGAGGGGGAGAGATACATATATATATATATATAAAGCAATATGAAGAGACAGAGAGAGAGAGGGATGGACAGAGATAACAATGAAACAACTGATAATGAGGGAATGGGAGAGATAGAGAGAGATGGCGAGAACAACACACACACCGCTATGCCTACACATATGTGTATGTCGGGTCCAAAAGGCCAGAACTGACGATGGGACTTCACTTTCAACCTTAGGCCATCTCTGTACTGTTGCCGAGACCTGCTCGCGAAACTAGATAACAACAAGAGACGCACGTCCTGCTCAACAAGCGTCCGATGCATCGGCTCCTTCTACACTCGCGCAGCAAAGAGAGAAGCAAATCGGAAGATGAGGGGAGAACTGCGGTCGATTGAAACCAAAAAAGCCTGCGGACGGCGACAGGCATCATGGCAAGCAACGTTGTTTCACACTTGCACCTGCCTGATCCAGCGGGCCAGAGCCGACGCTGGCACCCCGTTTTCAACTTCAGGCCATCTCTGCACTGCTACCGCGAACTGCTGACGAGACAACTGAACAACACGGGACACACGTCCCGCCCAGCATGCTTCGGATGCATCGGCTGCCACGCCCGAGCTGGATGCCTGGCAACCGCCGATGGGTTGGCACGACACATAACAACGGAGGAGAGCGAGAAGGGGCCACAAAGCCCCAACCAGCCAACTTGAAACTCAGAAGCATCATCTGCAAATGTCAAGAATACCGGGGAGCACTTTTGACGTCTGCCTCAGCTGGACCTGGAAAGAAGAAGCTCAGACACTAGGCGCCGGCCGCAGGTGGCGCTGCTCGCGGAAGTCCGTGCTCTGTGCAATCCGATTAGCGAGAGCACGGGCGACCGAAACGGGAAAAGCTGAGACTCGGCCGTCTTCCGACGTCCTTTCAAGACGAGGTGGGGTAGACCAATCAATAGCATCCCGCCCCAAGGCAAAGACGCTGCAACGAGACTGCGGGAAACAAAAACCCCCGCCCCCCAAACGGGCTCGTTTTCGCCACCGCGTGCCCCGTTGACAATCATCTGCGACGGCGTTGCGATCAAACGGATGCGAGGCCAGCGCCTTCATCTGAGGCGTGGCCCAAGCGAAAGGCAAAGAAGGATTCCAACACAGTCCTGAGACTCGTCGTCTGATGCACATTGTAATGATATCTATCAATGGTAGCCAACAGAATTGCGCTTCCAGGCTGCAAAATGCGATCACTCTGTTAAGACAAGCCTGGTCGGAACCAGAGGGAGTCTGGGACCCTGAAGTGCCCCCGAGAGGCCTGGGACCAAGGCGCGCTTGGACAACGAATGCGCTTCTGACCAGCCCGCTAATGATCCAGCCGCGTAGCGACTTCAGAAAGGCCGGCCTCGTGGCGCCGAAAGCCAGGGCGTCTTGCAGGTCGAGCGCGAGCGCGCCGTAAGGAACGCGCTCTGCCCTTTCCGCGGGGGCCCGGCCATGCCCAGCGAAAATCTCGATGCAGACTCGCCTTCGCCTGACTCCTCGTCTCGAGGCGGCATGCAGCGCGGCTCGCATCCGTCGCCGAAGCGCTCAGTCGGAGACCGGCGTCGCGCACTCCGCGGCGCCCCCCCCGCCGACGGGCCGCGCCGCAGTCTACTTCGGCAGAACCTCCGGCTTTGGGAGTGCCGTCGCTCCGCGCCCAGCGCAAAGGATCAGGTCCAGCCAGCTCTCTACCAGCTCGCTCGCTCCGCGAAGGCGATCGGGCTCGGCGCGAGCTTGCAGCGCTCGGCCAGACACCGCGACTGCCGCGAGTAGCGGGGAGCGCTGCCCGAGGCCGCGCGCCGGAAGCGCGCCTGCACGTCGCGGAGCGGCGTCTGGCCCGCGGCCGCCGCGCGCGAGGCCCACCCGCGCTGGATGCTGATGCCCCGGTCGCGCTCGCCCACCGGCGCCAGCAGCTGCTCCGCCACGCGCCGCAAGGCGCTGGCCAACCGCGGCCAGGGCGCGCCTGGCGCCATGCGGAAGGCCAGGAGGTGTCTCCGCCAAAGGTCCATCACCCGCGATGCCACAGGCCCTCGTCGAACTGGTTCGCCTTGGACGACTGGTCGAGCACTTCCGGGCATTCAAGAAGCGCGCGCTAAGGCTTGCCCGAGGCGGGCGCTGGCGGCGCCGACGAGGCCGTCGCCAGGTTGGCACGGACCGAGGGCGCCCGGAGCGTCGCGTCCCAGCGCAGGAAGAGGGGGCGCGCCCGCCAGCAACAGCGCCCGCGGCATCGGCGGACAGGTGCGAACCCAGGCTGCCTCTCAGCGAGCGCCGCTCGAGCTCTGGGCAGGAAGGCGGCCGCGTCCAGGTTCGGGTTCGGCCGCCGCAGCTGGAGGCCCGCGACGAGCTACTCCCCCTTTGTCATGGTTGTACCCCATCGAATAAGGCCTAGCCCAGATAGTGCACGAGGCTCCAGTTCAGAGCCTGCAAGGGGCGCGGCGGCATCCCCCGCGTCGCAATCCAACCCAAGAACCGCTGGCGCTCCGACCCCATGCGCCGCCGCGCGCAGGCGCCGACTCGGGCCCGCCGGAGGAAAGACTGCCCCATCTCGAGAGCCAACGGCGCCCCGCCGGCAAGACCCCGCCGCTCAGTGGGCGCTCGCGCCCATCGCCGAGCCGTCGCTGCCGCGGTCCGCGAGCAGCAAGCCAGCGCTGACTCCCCGGCTGCTCTAGAAGCCTCGCCGAGTGGCGGCCGGGGTGCGCTGCTGGACTCGCTTGGCGAGTTGGGGCTGGAGCTCGCGTCCGATGCGCGGCGCAACGGCCCCGCCTTGGACTGGGCCTGGATTCGCAGCTCCCGCGGGGCCTGCGAGCCCTGCGCTGGCCCCGTCGCCCTCAGGCTGCCGACGGGCGGCCTGGCTCGCGACCGCGGCGTCGCGGGCGGCGCGCGCCTCGCCGGCTGCGTCCCGTGGCGCGCCGGAGGAAGCGCGGCGCCGATCACGCGCGGGATTGCGAGGCACTGCGCCCCGGGCTCTTGAGGTGCCGTCTGCGAGGTTTCACTCCGATGGGACCCATGTGGTGGTGACATTTGTGTTGGTGAGATTCGAGGGGGATCATAGCTGGCAGCGCGATGCGATGATCGAGCTCGTCGAACTCCGACCACTCTCGAAGTCCGACCAGCCCGAGACTAGCGCATAGGGGCCAAAGCCGCGAACCACGAGCATGTAGAGCGTGAGAACGATGACGAACCCCCACGCGCACAGCGCGCCCTTCCAAAACAATGACGTCCTCGCCCCCCCAAAACTACCTTGAAACAATATTCCAGCCCTTCTCGCCCCCGGCGAAGTCAAAGCTGGCGCTCGCAAAGTTCCCGATGGCGTGAATGGATGTCATGGGGGGCTACGGGGCTGTTTGCAGCAGGCGCGTTGCCTGGCAGCGACCATGCCTTTGATGGCGCATCGCCAACGCTCGGCGCGTGCCATGGCCACTCGAGCGGCAGTCCGAGACGCTCCTCTCGGCGACGCCAAACGCGCCGGCAGTGTCGCCGCCGTGGGAGGCGTCTGTGGCCAGGGCCTAACCAAAAAAAAACATGTCCGCTCGAGTCCACGAAAGCGAACGGCGCAACGTTGGCAGTGCCCCTCAAGACGCGCCCCTACTCGAAGACTGAGATCAAGTCTCTCCTAGGTTCTGAGCCATGCGCCCCACGCGAACAAACGCATCAATCTCTCGACCCCCCTCCCTGTCGGGACAGCAGAGCAGGCGGCCTCCGACGGCGCCGAGCAAGTCTTCCACGCGCGCTCGCGGGGCAAGGGCACCGCGCCCGACTCCGCGCCGGACGCGGGCCTGGGGAACTTCTGGTCTGATCCTGATTTCACTGCGCCCTTGCAAAGCAGGTCCCGCGCGGCCAGCGAGCGTCCGCAGCGGCGCGGCACGTGCCCGCGCATCTGCTGAGGCCCACTACGGCGACGCCTTCCGCATGCAGGGCAGCAGCGTTCGCCTCTGCGATGGACGGGGCGTCGCGCTCGTCGTGGACGACGCAGTTGGGCCCGAAAATGGAAGCCAAAGCAGCGCCAGTCACGAGCTCCTTGCAACAGTAAAGGCCGCGATTCTATCTCATGGGCAGCACTCGCAGCCGAGGGCTCAAGTGGCCGTTGACTGTCCAAGGGGGAATCGAGGTCTTGCGCCAAGTCGGGGCGAAATCTGAATAGCTTTGAGATGCGATAGAGTGAGCAGTCAACGCCGAGCTGAACCACGTGCAACCTCCTCTTCTCAGGCGCGCGCACGCGAACTTTGCCAGCTGCCTGGAGTGGGGGGAAGCGGCGCGGCATGGCTAACGGCTAGATGGGGCGAGACTTGACGAGCCGCTCGCACATGGCCGGCCGCAACTGCCACGACGACTTTTGCACAGAAGAAATGCCGCGGGCGCGCGGGCCCGCGGCCCTGCCGACGCCGCGTCAGCGTCCGCCCCTTGGCGCGCAAATTTCGCGAAGGCCAGCGGGCCCCGGATCGGCGCGGGGTCGGGCGCGGGGCGGATTCCCAGAGATCCACGTCCGGAAGTGACGTGTTGCCGGAGGCAGGTCCGCGGATGCTGTAATGCAGCGGATCCAATGTGTCCAATGATTGCATAATTGCTACATATTGTATTGTATTACATTATTATGTCTCCCCCCCTAACCCCCCCCTGGAGTCGCGCCACAGCGCCGTACCAAACTGGCGGCCCCCCTTTTGGGGCCCCAAAACGTACCAAAACGTATGGGAAATCAATGATTTCGGCACATTGGCCCTCTTGGGGGTCTCAACGGGCCCCAAGACGGCTCCAGATGGCCCCGAGACGGCCCAGGACGGCCCTAAGACGGCCCGAGATGGCCCCAAGAGGGCCCAAAAAGAACCCAAGACGGCTCCAAGAGCGCCCACAGGAGCGCCTCCAGAGGCCAAAAACATTGATTTTCCTTACGTTTTTGAAAGATGTTCGCTTTCTCGCCTTTTTTCGCCTCTCCGAAGCCCATGACGGCCCGAGCAGCCTCCAAGATGGCCCCAAGAAGGCACAAGAAACACCCAAGGGGGGCCTAAGACGGCCCCAGAGGGCCACAAGACGGCCCAAAGAGGCCCCCAAGACGGTCCAAGAAACCCCTGGGACGGCCCAAGAGGACCCCAAGAGGGCCCCAAGGCGGCCGCGAGAGGCCCCCAAGACGGCCTCCGAAGGGGCGAAACGGCGCGAAAGCGCCCCAAGACGGCCCAAGACGCCCCCAAGAGGCCCCAAGTGGCCACCAAGGCCCCCAAATGGCACCAAAAAGCCCCCCAGAGACCTCCGAAAAGTCCCCAAGAAGCCTCCAAAAGGCCCCAAAGAAGCCCCCCAAAGGCCACATAGCGACTGGAGTGTAATATTATTTCCCCCCCTGGACGAACTGCGGCGCAGCGCCAGCCAGGTGGAAGTTGGTCACGGCGGCGCCCATGATTAGAGCCAGCAAGGCCCCGCGACGTGACTGCGCGTGCTCCGGACGTGCACCCCGCGAAGCGAGAGGAATCCCCCTAGATCCTCCTGCGCGCATCAGTCGCTGGCGCCAATCTACCCGCATCTGCCGAGCATCGCCCGCCAGCCACCCAGCCGGCTGGCAGCGTGGCCCAGGCGCCCGCAGGGCACCGTTGCCCTCCTGGCACGCAGCCGCGGCTTGAGCCGGCGACTACAATGGGCGCGGTTTGCAAAGGGTGCGGTTTGCCTCCCGTTATATCTCCCCCCCCCGCCCCCGGGAAACGGATGGCACTGTCGCTCAATGCGACCGAATCACATGACACTGTCGCTCCTGCTAGTACAATGGAACTCGCGTCGAGGATAACAGCGTGGTTCGAAACGACGACAGTTATGGCGTTGTCTCTCGCAAAGGCCCCAGGGGGGCCGCCGCAAAGCAACTCGCAAACGGCGCCCTGGCGCAACTGAGCCGATTGTAGTCGCCGAGTGAGGCGCGCTGCGCCGCGAAGGCAGCCGCGGCTGAACAGTTTGGAGGTCCTGCCCGTTCAGGCTGCAATGATGCACTCTATGACGCCGACGATTGCAAGGCGCAGGAGTGCCCTCCTGGCTCCGCGCAGCGACTGCAAAGTGCCGACGGCGACTCTGACAAAATTGCCGACGCGCCCGCGGCGCCGCGGGCGCGAGCGGACGGAGCGCGACAGGTCGCCGCGCGCTGCCAGGGGGCCGGCCTCGCGGGGGGGCGCCAGAGGCAGCAGCTCTCGCAAGAGCGCGGGGCGACCCATGACGGCCAGTTGCCTCCTGCCGCAGCGCCGCCGCGGCCCCCTCCCTTCGGCTTGCCTGCATTCGGCCTGCGCGTCTCCCCCCCTTGCCGCGGGGCCTTCCTCTCGAGCGCCGCGGCGCCCGGCGGCGAGCCCCCGCGCGACGACGGGGTCCGCCCGGCGCCCGGCGCGCGGCGCGCGCGGAACAACCCGCGTCTCGCGGGCCTTCCGCCGCTCGTTCACCGCGGAACATCCTCCGCGCAACTCCGGGGCCCGGCGCCGCCGTGATGAAGCCCCGGGCGTCGCCTGCAGCTGGGTGGAGGAACTCGCGTCGGCTGTCAGCCTCTCGCGATGGCGCCATTCGGGACGTTGGGCTTCGCGCAGCAATAGCTCCGCGCAAGCGAGCCCCGTGATATCGAGCTGATCGAACGAGACGGCGCATTCCAGGAGGCGCGTGGCGAGCCCGAGGCCGCCGCCGCCGATGTCAGACGTGCTGAGGCTACACTCGTGGCGCCACTTGGCGCGGCCGCTCCGAGGATGCTGACCTTGCTCGGCGCTGAACTGCGAAAGCCGCGAAGCCGTGCGCGGGCAGCGGGTCGGCCAATTTTCCCAGCTGGTCTCCGAGAGCACCTTCGCCGATTGAAATTGCGCCGCCGCGCCCCGTCGGCCGCCGCATCGATCGAGAGAGCCCAAACATCGAGGTCGGCGCTGCCTTCTGCAGAGGTCCCCTCCTTCAGCCGGAACGCATTGTCGCCCGCTTCAGCGACGGCGAAGCCGGCGTGGTGCAGCAGTCCCCTTCAGCACGGTGCGCTGGGCAGTGGGGCCCGACGCAGGCTCGACAGTCCGCGCGTTCGGCTTCGCTGATGGTAGCTCAGACGTCAAACGCATCAGATGGACTCGCTCCGGAGATCAGACCTGCCACTGCCTGCTTCCCCGCCAAGCGCCGCCAGGGCCCCTGTTCCGTCCCGAGGAGGGGGTGCACGCCGCGGGGCGAGCTCGAGGCTCCACGACACCTCCAGCGGGTCGGGTGCCCAGTCGTAGCCGTAGACCGTCGGCAGGGTCTTCAGAACTTTTCTCATCGCGCTGCCAGGTGCGATATGATCGCCCCCGTTCTGGCTACCTACCAGGCACCCCCAACCCAACCCGAATACCCAAATTTCGGGTTGGGGGGGGTATGGGTTCCATATGTTTTTTTTCGATGTTCCCCGACCCCCCCCCCCACACTGGAAATGGAATGCAAATGGAGGCCTTCGGGTTGGGTTGGGGTGGTTTGGTAGGTGGTGACGTTCAGCGCCGCCAGCCCTGAGAGCCCAGGGGCCGTAAACGCCGTCAACGCGCGTGTGTGCACGCCGCCGTCCGGCGTCAGCGCGTAGCACAAGGCGTTCTTCGCTGCCGAGCCCATGGGGGCGGCTCCATGATGCTCTTGTATGCGCGCTCGCTGCAAAGGACGAGGAGGGCCTTTCGTCCTCTGGATGGCACTGCGGTGGCCCGGGCACAGGACACCCGCAGCGAGCATAGATGCAAATGGAAGTGGTCCCGAAGCAGAAGCCGAAAGTGAGCACGGGGACGGTACCGAACCAGAGGCTGCCTTCAAGCTGGTTGGCAAGGAGACAGCATCGGGCAAAATCCAAATCAATGTACGCACTGCGAGCTGCGAGCGTGGTATGAACTCCAGTGGCAAGTCAACTTGCAAAAGCCGAGGTGGCAAACCCATCAGCTGCCGTCGACGGAAGCCAAAGGGCCCCGCGGATGGCAACAGGCATCACGGCAAACAGCGTTGCACCTATATGCCCGTCACCGTGCTCTTGTGTACGAGGTGGAGTTTCCCAAGACTCGCAGCTGTGCTGCTGCAGCCAAACTTCTGACTTCTTGAAGGCCCGGACCCCCGGGTTCCTGGGCGCTCTTCGGGGCTCTTGGGGTGTGCCGCGTCCTCGTCTGGAAACCAGGAGGGCCCCAAGACGGGCCTGGAGGGACCGAGGAGGCCGCGAAGGTCCAAGAGGGCTACAAATCGCCCCATGATCGCCGAAGATGGCCTCAAGAAGGTCAAAGAAGCCCGCAAGAAGTTCCAAGAGGGCCCCAAGAACACCCCCAAGAGGGCCATCAGAGGCCCAACTCAAAAAGTCACTCAGGTGTTTGAAGGAGTTTGGCCTTCTCCTTTTTTTTGTTCAGCTTTCAACGCTCCAAAGCGGCCCGAAAGTGCTCCAATAGCGCTCCAGGGCTGCCCAGGAAGAGGGCCTCACGAAGGCCCCAACACGGTCCAAGCAGCCTCCAAGGCGGCCACAGAATTACCCACTTGGGCCCCCAAATGTCGACGAGGACCCAAAAGGCGGAACACAAACGGAAATTTCGAGCCTTCCGGCCCAAAGAAGCCCCAAGGGGCTCCCCCGGCCCTTCCCCACCCCACCACCAAGACGCCCCAAGGGGCCTACAAGAGGCCACCAGAAAACCTCCTGAAGCCCGCAAAACCGCTCTAAAAGTCTCCCGAAAACCATCCACAAATGACCGTGAACACACAACCCAGGCAAAGTGGCGGGATGAGCCGACGGACGCTATATCCGCCGGCCCGGGGCCACCAGGCTGCGAGGGTGAGGATCGCAGTTCCATGTTCCAGTTGCAGCTTCCAGTTTCCACTGGTACAGTCCTGCTTTCTGCTTCCTTATTGCCAATTGCTGCTGAGCGCGCGAGGGGGGAAACCCTGAACCAGCTTTTCTACCACGCCCAGATCGCGTTGTCTGGATTCCTGGGGGGGGGACACGTAAAAATACATGATATTCGCGTCTCCGAGGCCATAATCCCTGGTGAATAACACCATACTGGCGACCCCGAAGCGACAAGCCCCGTAAAGTATGTAATATTTTCGCCCCCGAGTGCATAACCCCTTCGCAAATAACGCAATGGTCGCGTCCCCGAAGCCATACACCCTCATACATTACCACATGTTCGCGCCCCCCAGACCATAAACCCATGTAAATTACATAACATTCGCGCCCCCGAAACCATGGACCGTAAACCTTTGAAACTGATAAAATATTCGTGTCCCCGGGGCCATCAACCTTTGAAAATTACACCGTAGTTGCGCCCCCGAGGCCACGAACCTTCGCAAATTGTGCAATATTCGCGTCCCCGAGGCCATAAACATTTGTTTTGCAATTTGTGCAATATTGGCGCCCCCGAAACCATAAACCCTGGTCAAGTACGCCATGTTCGCGCTGTCGAGGCCGCGTCCCCGAAGCCATATAACCTCGTAGCGTACGCAATGAATCCGTCCTCGAGGCCATAAGCCCTTGTAAATGACTTGAAATTGATACTCGCGTCCCCGACGCCATAAACTCTTGTAAAATACTTATATTCGCGCCCTCGAAGCCACAAGCCGTTCGAAAATTACGCCGTATTCGTAGTTGTGACATATTCCGCAGTTTGTGACGTCTGACGTTGCTTCACGTCAGCGTCCAGACCTCCCAACACCGCTCTAAGAGACGGGGGAGGCCGGCAGCATGGGGGCGAAACCCTTACGGATATGATCCCGGGCTCCGGGCCCACGGGCCACCCCTCCCCAGATAACATGGGTCCCAGGGTCCCTCGGGCCACCCACACTCTGACGGGATGGGGGGGGAGCGGCGACGACGTCGACGACGACGACGGCGACGACGACGACGACGACAACGACGGCGACGACAACGACGGCGACGACGACGACGGCAACGGCAACGACGACGACGACGACGGCGACGACAACGACGACGACGACGACGACGGCGGCGACGACGACGACCGACGACGGCGGCGACGACGACGACGACGGCGACAACGACGACGACGACGACGACGACGACGACGACGACGACGACGACGACGACGACGACGGCGGCGGCGGCGGCGACGACGACGACGACGGAGACGACGACGGCGACGACTACGGCGGCGGCGGCGGCGGCGCCGCCGCCGACTTCCGGAGCCCTCCGACATCGACGACGGCGGCGGCGGCGACGACCTCTGAAGCTGTCCTGGAGCACCACAGTACCACGCCACAAACGCCACACCCACAGCACCACACCACGCCCACGGAGGTAGGGTGCCATCGCGCGGGGGGGTGGGGGGCCGATGGCATCAGCATGGGGGGGTGGCTCAGATCCTGGACCATATCAAATACAGAGGAAGGGAGAAAAAGAGAGAAGAGAACAAACAAAAATATAGAGAACGAGAGAGAGAGAGAGATAGAACTCTAGAGAGAAAGAGAGAAATATCTATATACATATATATACACATAGAAACCAACAACATAGAAGGCGGAGGAGAAGGGGGAGAGAGAGGAGGCGGATAAAGGAGGCGGAAGAGAGGGGGGAGGACGGAAGAGACTAAGAAGACGCCCAGCCTTTCCGAGTTTGGGCTTCCAAGGGCCCGCCTCGGGCCACAAGGTTCAGAGTACCGAGCTGCTCGCTTTCTCAGGAAGCTGATCCGCCACCTCGCCCGCTGGCTCGTTGAGGCGCGGTCGAATGCCAAGGTCTGCCTGGTAGGGATGTTGTGCTCTCCTACGACCCCCCCCCTCTCACCACACTCCCTTGCGTGCAGCGCCCTCCCCGTTCCCCTCGTGCAACAGCAACGGATCCGCGACCCCGAGGTCACGATCCAAGCTAAGCAGCGAAGGGTGGTGTGCTCCCACAGCCACGGCCCCTGAAGCCAAAAACCACTGTGTCTGCGCTGGCCCTCGTGTCGGCGGTGGACAGACCTCCCTTTTAGCAAACCTCCCCTTCGTGAAAACGGCCTGGGACCGAAACCGACGGACCGGGACCCGCAGCAAGGACGGCCGCGACGCCCTCTCGCGAAACGAAGGCGGCCCATTCACTAATCGACGTGTCAGGGTAGGAGGTGTGTCAACCTCCGATCGTAAACGGAAGAAGAACGGACCCGCGCTCCCGAGGCCACGACCCCCTGCGAAAAGCACACCCCGCGCTCCCGAGGCAGCGCTCCCCGAATGCCAGATGGCGCCCCGCGCCCCGAGCTTGTGACACTGCCGAGACAGGCAGCCAACTGAGAATTCTCTCAGGGCGGAGGGCTCAGGGTGAAATCCGTACGAACGCTTGCGCCTCGAAAATCAATCAGATTCCGCCGATTCCATTGACAGTTCTTGCGCATCGAAAATCATTCAACTTGTCGCACATCGAAAACCAATCGAAAACCAATGACATCCATCTTGTGATTCACCTTCTCAGATCTCACCGAAATTCCTTCGATTCCCACGGGAATCCATCGAAACGGCATCTCAGATTTCACCATTTGCCCTCCACCCAAAGAAAATCGGGGATGGACAGACCTCCCTTTAGTAAAACGTGGTTTAGTGAAAACGACCTCGGGCCCAAACCTGGCGGGCGCAAGCCTGGAAAATAGCGGCCGCGGCGCCCTCTCGAGAACCGAAAAAGGACAATTCACTAATCAACGTGTCAGGGTAGGCGGTCTGTCCACCCCCGAGAAAATGCTCGGGCCAAGGCAGCCGCCAGGGCCCGGATGCGCACGCCCGCGCCGATCTGCCCGCAGCCCGAGAGCACGGCACCCGCAGCAGTTAGGCACCAAGCAGGCGCCGAAGCCGGCACTCCGAAGCTGTAGCCGCCTGGTGGCATGGCGCCGCTCGGTGGCTCGCGGTCTCGCGTGCACCAGGTGGTTTGAAGATTTTGTCGACGTGTCGTGTTATTAGTCGTGTTGCCTTCAGGAAGGTTGAGAGCCATACTGGGCAATTTCTGAACGAGCGAGCTGATCACCTGGCCGACTGTGGTGCCTCTGGAATCTTACGTGACCCGGCTAGTGTATATCGCTGGGCGAGCTCTTCGAGCTAATCTGTGGTCATACGGGGTCAGGCAGCACCTGATCATTTTCTTTTCAACATAAGATTTTGTCGACGTGAGTCGTCGTGGGCTGCAGGCATCATCGCAACGAAAAGCTGATGCCTCCGTCCTCGAGCACGGCGCATCACCACGGCAGGGCTGTGCGCGCAGCATGAGGCGGAGGACCGGACGGTGGCCGTGGAACAGACGTACGAAACGCGGGGAGGGGGCGTACAGTAGTAGCTCGACCGCAAGAAGCCTTCCACAAGAAACCCAACCCTGAGACCCCAGGGCGTTTATTGACTTTTGGTGTGGGAACGTCACGCTTTTCATCGCAAAACCATCGACACCCAGGAAATCCAGGGCACCATGGAGGCAAGCAGGGTGTTTCTTGGCATGTGTCCCCACTGTATGTTCCACATGTCTAGGCCCTAGGCCTACGTACGTCGGCGGACGAACAGGGCCAAGCGTCCTCGAACGCAGGAACCACTTCAGCATCGCTTCCCTCTGCGATGCCTCACCAGCCTGATGCTGAACGTGCACGCCAATACCCGCAGTGACTCGAACCGCGGCCACGCGTCTGTGTGCTCAAGCAAGCACGACGGCCGTCGGCCGGTTCAAATGCTCGGTAAAGACGGCGTCGATGATCCCTCTGCCTCTGCCTCTCTCTCTCTCTCGCTCTCTTTCTCTGGGTCTCTCTCTTTCTCTCTCGCTCTGTGTCTCTTTCTCTCTCTCTCTCTCTTTCTCTCTATCTCTCTCTCTGTATACGTATATATATATATATATATATACAAGACTGCAGTGGCGCTTCGCGCCATGCACCTTGGTCCTTGAAGTTTGGTATGCAGGCGGAATGGCAGGAAAATCAAGCCGACAATTTAGCGATAACTCCTGGTTGCCTTTTCCGGCGTCGCCGCTATAATGATGTTATTCGTTATCCTTCCTCCATGCCCAGTGTTCCCTATTTTCGCCATACCCTGCGCGTTCTCCCCATCCTCCTCAGCTCTTTTTTGCGGAGGCTCCTCCTTGGAGAGCCTCTAGGGGCCTCACAAAAGTTGTTTCGGGCTTTCTTAAGGCCTTCTGGAGGCCTCCTGGGCGTATTCTGGGGGCCTCCGGGGGCTTCCTCGGGCCACCCTGCCTCCAACCGCCGTCTCCCTGAACGACCGAATCACGATTTGGAATTCTTCGGAGGGTGTCTTTGGGCCATCTTGGGCCGCCATGGGGCTCTCTGAGAGCCATCTTGGACCTGTGTTGTGCCGTTTTCGGGCTCTCTTGGACTGCCTGGGAGCCCTTTCGGATGGTTGTGGGGCGATTTGGGAGCCTCCCGGGCGGCTTCGGACGCCCAGAAGACCGCCGTCTTGGAGCGTCGGGAAGCCGAAAAGAGGAGAACCCCACAATTCACCAAAAACCAACAGAAAATCAATGATTTTTGCCTCGGGGGGCCTTCTTGGAAGTGCTCTTGGAGGCCTCTTTGGGGCCGCCATGGAGGCCTCTTGGGCCATCTTGAGGTCATGTCGGTCACTCTTGGAGCGCTCTTGTGCTGTCTTGGCGTCTCTGGGACGTCTCCGATGACCCCCCTGATCGCCCTAAGTGTGCTGGTAAGGCTTGGCAAAACGCCTTGCGAGACCCGGTGGCCGCTTCGAGGCCCGTCCGGAGGGCCCCAAAGCCCCAGGTCCCCCCGCGTGGGCTTATAAAAAGATAGGAAGAGGAATACATATGTTTATTTTTTTTCTCACTCTCTCTTTCTCCTTTTTTTTTCTTCTCTCTCTCTCTCTCTCTTTCTCTCTCTCTCTCTCTATTCAAGTCCCTCACTGTAGATATGAAAAATATCTACACCTAATATAGCTTCGACCCCTCTTCTCTCACAACTCACCCGCGACCTCAGAGCGCACAGCGCTGTCGGCGGTGTGGGACCAACCGCTCAGCCCGCGAATACCAACGAGGGCCCCGCACGGCTCGCTGACCCCTCCTCCCTCCTCCTCCCTGCCCCCTCCTCCTCCTCCTGCTCCTCCTGCTCCTCCTCCTCCTCCTCCCTCCTCCCTCCTCCCTCCTCCTCCTTCTCCTGCTCCTCCTCCTCCTCCTCCTCCTTCTCCTCCCTCCTCCTCCTCCTCCCTCCTCCTCCTCCCCTCCTCCCTCCTCCTCCCTCCTCCCTCCTCCTCCCTCCTCCCTCCTCCTCCTCCTCTCCTCCTCCTCCTCCTCCTCCTCCTCCTCCTCCTCCTCCCTCCTCCTCCTCCTCCTCCTCCTCCTCCTCCTCCTCCTCCTCCTCCTCATCCTCATGTCTCCTCTCTCCTGCCCTCAGGCGGCGCAATGAAGGCGGAGCGGAGGCCAACTCCTTCGGACGGCGCCGGGGCGAAGCGGGGGGGCGCCCACACTGGTCGAGCTGGGCTGGTCGAGATGGCCCTGGCGAGATTTGTCGAGGAGCTCAACGACTTCTACTGTCTCCCGACTCGCGCGGTAGCTCCAACGGTGCTTCCCAGGGGTATCTGAGCATCTCTCGAGGGGGGGGCGCCCGTGGACATGTCTGATGGGTGTTCCGACTGTCATGTCTTGATGCTTCAGGAGGAGGTTCGAAGGCGCTCCGGACGCGTTCCGGGGAGGTCTTCGATGGGTCTCGGGCGCTTCCTGGGCATGCCTCGGCCACGCGTTGGGGGCGTGTTGGGGGCGTTTCGGAGGCGATGTTGGGCGCGAGCTTCTCTGGATACGCCTCCTCCTTATCCTGAGCATCGTTTAACCGTCCCCATCCCCAGCGGCGTGGCCTGGGCCCCACTGGCCGATTTACCCCCCTAGATGGGGATATCGGCCGTTCCATTCGGGTTTCGGGGGGTGTAACACCAACTGGGGGGGTAATTTGGTGGGGGTCTCGAAGGGGATGGGGATGGGGATGGGGGTCGGTTCAACGATACTGATATCCTCTGGCAGTCACTGCATCCGCGGCAGAGTGGCTCCGCAAGCCGGACCAGCGCCGCGACCTGCACGGGCAGCCTGCCCTGCAGCCGCGCGGCGGCGTCGCGGAAGCTGAGCCTCTTGCTGGCCGACAGCGTGACGTTGTGCACGGAGGCCTTCCGCCGCAGCCAGACACGGGGGGAGACCCAATCAGCATCGAATCGGGAGATCGGATCTGGTCGGGATTAGGGATGTGCATCGGGTCGGGCTGCAGCGGCACCGAATCGGAATCGAATCGGATCGACTGCGCCAGGATGCACAAGATCACCATGCAAACATCGGGCCGCATCGGATCGTCGGAATCTTGAACTCGAATCGGACCGGACCCGCCGGCATCGACATCGAATCGGATCGATCGGGTAGAAGCGGACCCCGAGGGGGAAACAACCCCGGGCGCGACAGTTTCGGCGGCGAGCTAGAGGCGGGAGGCGAGAGGGGGCAGGCCTTCTCAGAAGGCTCAGCAAGGCCACCAGCCTTCTGAGAAGCTTTCCGAGCCTTCTCCCAAGCCACAGGGGAGGTTCTCGGGAGGCCAGAAGGCTTCTGGGAAGCACCGCCCGCCTTCTGAGAAATGGCTTGCCTCCCTCGCGCCCCCCCCCCGGCGCGCCGCCGACTTCTGCCGCAGCCAGACAAAACAAAACAGCAGAGTTTTCTCCTCCTCCTCCTCCTCCTCCTCCTCCTCCTCACCCTTCTCCTTCTCCTCCTCCTCCTTCTCCTCCTCGTCTTCCTCCTCCGCCTCCTCCTCCTCCTCCTCCTCCTCCTCCTCCTCCTCCCCCTCCTCCTCCCCCTCCTCCTTTTCCTCCTCCTCCTCCTCCTCCTCCTTCTGACGGGCGAGAGTTTTCGGGGCCCTGGTCAGCCGAGATATTTTCAAAGAACGATCCAAGTCCCCAAACGGGCAGACACTCCGACTCCCTGCTGACTCAGCACCCGGTGTGGTCACCGCGCCGTCTGGAGGCGCCCGAGAGAGTTGGAAGGGGAGGAAGCTGGGCCTGAGCGGAGGCGGGAAGGAAGGATTGCAAAAAACCGAAGGATTGCAAAAAAACCTCGGGTTTGTTTGCAATCCTGTTTTTTTGCAATCCTAGGGTTTTTTTGCAATCCTTCGAGCAACATCAGCAAGGCCGGGTCGACGACGCTGAGCTCTGCTCCCGCGGAGAGGGGTCCTATGGGGATCCGCCCTGGGCCTCGCGCTTCGCGGGCGCCGTCCACTGCACGAAGGATTGAAAGATTGCAAAAAAACGAAGGATTGCAAAAAAAACGAAGGATTGCAAAAAAAACGAAGGATTGCAAAAAAAGGTTTTTTTTTGCAATCCTGGGTTTTTTTGCAATCCAGCTGTCGCCACTTCTGCGAGCTCCTGGGAGGTCCAGCCGAAGGCGGCCTTACGGGGATCCGACGTATGCCTCGCGCAACCGCGCAACTGACGACACTTTCGTAGGACTCCTGGGAGTCGGCGGCGAACGACGGGGGGAAGTGAGAAGGAGAAGGCCTTCCCAGAAGGCTCGCATGTTCCGGGGCCTTCTGACAAGCTTTCTAAGCCTTCCCCGAAGACGGCGAAACAGCTTCTCAGAAGGCGCGAGGGCTCCTGAGAAGCCCCGTGGCCTTCCGAGAAAGCCTTCTCCTTCTCATGTCCCCCCTCGCTCGTCGCCGAAACCTGGACCTCGCGCTTCGTGCCAACCGCGCAACTGACGACACTCGGCGGTGGACAACCCTTCCGTTAGTAAACCTCCCCTCAATGAAAACGGCCCAGGACCGAAACCGACGGACCGGGACCCGCAAAAAGGACGGCCGCGAGGCCCTCCCGCGAACCGAAAACGGCCGATTCGCTCATCGACGCGTCGGGGTAGAAGGTCGATCCGCCCCCGAAGTAGCCTGGGCCTCGCGCTTCGTGCCAATCGCGCCACTGACGACACTCGGCGGTGGACCCCTGCTGGCCATCGCTCGGACGTCCACGCCAAATGATCAAGGATGCTCCTCGATGGTCCTCGCCGAAGAGAAAACGCACACGTCCGAGCGATGCCAGGCCCTGGGAGGCCCAGCCGAGGGGGGCCCCTGCGGGGACCCGGCCCGGGCCCCGCGCCGCGCCTCTTGCGGGTGCCCGCCGCGCGAGGCTCGGTTGCTCGACTGCGTCTCGAGGTTCGGAGCAGCCAGAGAGATTGTTCGAGATTGTTCGAGATTTTCTGAGATTGTTCGAGATTTTCAATTTTTTGTCTGAGGCTTTCGTCGGGAAAATTTAAGAGGATTAAGCCCCATTGGGGGGCTGTTGCGCTGGAGTGGGCCTCGGATGCAGCGGGATTCAGCGGGATTAAGCGGGATGGAGCGGGATCAAGCCGGATTTCGGACCAGGGCCAAATCAGAATTTGACCTCCCAGGAGTTGCGTCCGAGATATTTCATGTGTGCCAATAACTTCTGCAACAGCGCACGCATCAGTCGGGAGACTCGAGAAGCCTGAGATCGGTCTGCTACTCGAGCTATGACCGAGCAACGTATCGCACTCTGCGTCCACCGGAGTGCGGTCATTCCGGGATCCAACCTAGGAGTAGCCAAAGAAGGGCCCTTCACCATTTGGGAGGGGACCTGAGTTAGGAGGGCTCCAAGCATTAGGGATATGGGGGTCCTTTCTGCAGGTGTGTCGAGCCAAGCCGTCCAGAAGTGTTGTTTCCCGAATGCAAAGACGGGGACCTCAGTGAGGCCACGTCTTCATCGTGTTGTCAGGGTTAGGGGTTCTTCTGATCTCGATGAAGCTAGACCTCGCGCATTGCGGGTGGTGTCCACCGCGCGGCTGTCGCTACTGTCGTGGGCTCCTGGGAACTCCAGCGGAGTGCCATCATACGGGGCTCCAAGCGAGACCTCGTGCCTCGTGGGCGCAGCCCACTGCGCAACCGTCGGCACGTCCCTGGTCTCCCGGCAACGGTCACTCGGGGATCCAGACGTGGGCGCTGGCTTGCGCAACTGTCACCTTTTCCGTAGGCCCCTGGGCGGTCCAGCGGACTGCGGCCACACGGAGATCCAAGCTGGACCTCGCGCTCCACAGGCGATGCCGGTCCAGCGTGGAGTGTGGTCATAACGGGGATGCAAGCTATGAGCAGGTGGTGCCCCATGCGCAAATTTCGGCACTTTGGCGGGCTTCTGCGAGGTGCAGTGGAGTGACGTCTGATACAGGCCCTACAACAAACAGAAAAACTGATCCCGGCAAAGCAACCTAACAGCGATGTGTAAAAGCATATCTGGAAGCATTCCCCTTGAGATTCAGATGAGAATCCAGTTGTAGAATTCAGCTGTTCTCGCAGTCGCAGTCGCAGTCGCGATGACAGTCGCAGTGGCAACGGCAGTCGCAGTCACAGCCTCAGCCTCAGCCTGCCTCAGCATCAGCCTGCCTCAGCCTCAGCCTCAGCCTCAGCCTGCCTCAGCCTCAGCCTCAGCCTGCTTCAGCCTCAGCCTCAGCCTCAGCCTCAGCCTGCCTCAGCCTCAGCCTCAGCCTCAGCCTCAGCCTCAGCCTGCCTCAGCCTCAGCCTGCAGCCTCAGCCTCAGCCTCAGCCTCAGTCCTTCAGCCTCGGCCTCAGCCTCAGCCTCAGCCTCAGCCTGCCTCAGCCTGCAGCCTGCAGCCTGCCTCAGCCTCAGCCTCAGCCTCAGCCTCAGCCTCAGCCTCAGCCTCAGCCTCAGCCTCAGGCCTCAGCCTCAGCCTCAGCCTCAGCCTCAGCCTCAGCCTCAGCCTCAGCCTCAGCCTCAGCCTCAGCCTCAGCCTGCCTCAGCATCAGCCTGCCTCAGCCTCAGCCTCAGCCTGCCTCAGCCTCAGCCTCAGCCTGCTTCAGCCTCAGCCTCAGTCTGCCTTCAGCCTCGGCCTCAGCCTCAGCCTGCCTCAGCCTCAGCCTCAGCCTCAGCCTCAGCCTCAGCCTCAGCCTCAGCCTCAGCCTCAGCCTCAGCCTGCCTCAGCCTCAGCCTCAGCCTGCTTCAGCCTCAGCCTCAGTCTGCCTTCAGCCTCGGCCTCAGCCTCAGCCTGCCTCAGCCTCAGCCTGCAGCCTCAGCCTCAGCCTCAGCCTGCCTCAGCCTCAGCCTCAGCCTCAGCCTCAGCCTGCAGCCTCAGCCTGCAGCCTCAGCAGCCTGCCTTCAGCCTCAGCCTGCAGTCAGCCTCAGCCCTTCAGCCTCGCCTCAGCCCTCAGCCTCAGCCTGCATCAGCCTCAGCCTCAGCCTCAGCCTGCCTCAGCTCAGCCTGCCTCAGCCTCAGCCTCAGCCTCAGCCTCAGCCTCAGTCTGCCTTCAGCCTCGGCCTCAGCCTCAGCCTGCCTCAGCCTCAGCCTGCATCAGCCTCAGCCTCAGCCTCAGCCTGCCTCAGCCTGCCTCAGCCTCAGCCTCAGCCTGCCTCAGCCTCAGCCTCAGCCTGCTTCAGCCTCAGCCTCAGT
Organism: Prorocentrum cordatum; assembly: GCA_963575745.1. Taxonomy (NCBI): domain Eukaryota; class Dinophyceae; order Prorocentrales; family Prorocentraceae; genus Prorocentrum; species Prorocentrum cordatum. The sequence goes on from CAUYUJ010019139.1 coordinate 25,429, forward strand.
CTGCCTTCAGCCTCGGCCTCAGCCTCAGCTGCCTCAGCCTCAGCCTGCATCAGCCTCAGCCTCAGCCTCAGCCTGCCTCAGCATCAGCCTGCCTCAGCCTCAGCCTCAGCCTGCCTCAGCCTCAGCCTCAGCCTGCTTCAGCCTCAGCCTCAGTCTGCCTTCAGCCTCGGCCTCAGCCTCAGCCTGCCTCAGCCTCAGCCTGCATCAGCCTCAGCCTCAGCCTCAGCCTGCCTCAGCATCAGCCTGCCTCAGCCTCAGCCTCAGCCTGCCTCAGCCTCAGCCTCAGCCTGCAGCCTCAGCCTCAGTCTGCCAGCCTCAGCCTCAGCCTCAGCCTGCCTCAGCCTCAGCCTGCCTCAGCCTCAGCCTCAGCCTCAGCCTCAGCCTCAGCCTCAGCCTCAGCCTGCAGCCTCAGCCTCAGCCTGCCTTCAGCCTCAGCCTCAGCCTGCCTCAGCCTCAGCCTCAGCCTCAGCCTCATCAGCCTCAGCCTCAGCCTCAGCCTTCAGCATCAGCCTGCCTCAGCCTCAGCCTCAGCCTGCCTCAGCCTCAGCCTCAGCCTGCTTCAGCCTCAGCCTCAGTCTGCCTTCAGCCTCGGCCTCAGCCTCAGCCTGCCTCAGCCTCAGCCTGCATCAGCCTCAGCCTCAGCCTCAGCCTCAGCCTGCAGCATCAGCCTGCCTCAGCCTCAGCCTCAGCCTGCCTCAGCCTCAGCCTCAGCCTGCTTCAGCCTCAGCCTCAGTCTGCCTTCAGCCTCGGCCTCAGCCTCAGCCTGCCTCAGCCTCAGCCTGCATCAGCCTCAGCCTCAGCCTCAGCCTGCCTCAGCATCAGCCTGCCTCAGCCTCAGCCTCAGCCTGCCTCAGCCTCAGCCTCAGCCTGCTTCAGCCTCAGCCTCAGTCTGCCTTCAGTCTCGGCCTCAGCCTCAGCCTGCCTCAGCCTCAGCCTGCCTCAGCCTCATCAGCATTCAAAATGCGGCCCGGGAATTGAGTTCTGGGAACTCGAAGAACACGAAGTGGCCTACAGTTGGCTCCGGGCATTCAAAATCATGCCCAAGAATGGAGTTCTGGGAACTCGAAGACCACGAAGTGGCCTACAGTTGGCTCCGGGCATTCAAAATCATGCCCAGGAATGGAGTTCTGGGAACTCGAAGACCACGAAGTGGCCTACAGTTGGCTCCAGGCATTCAAAATCATGCCCAGGAATGGAGTTCTGGGAACTCGAAGGCAATGAAGTGCGTTACAGTTGGCTAAAAAAGGAGTCCCCGGATCCCGTCCGGCATCTGCCCAGACCCCCCTGGGGAGTCATGATGCTCTCTTTTGAGACCACTAGAAACCTATCAGTCTTCGCTGTTAGGTATCATGAGGACCTCCTCCCCTTCGCCTCGGCGATCAGCGACATGTCAATGCCGAGAATGATAGCGAACCTTTTCCTCCTCCTCCTCCTCTTCTTTCTTCTTCTTCTCTTCCTCCTCCTCATCTACCTCTTCTGCTGACAGTCCTGCTTCCGCTCCTTCTTTCTTACTCCTCCTCACTTCTTCAACCTCCTCCTCAACCTCTGACGCTCCGCCTCCTCCTCCTCCATCTCCTCCCCTGCTTCCGACGCTCCTGCTTCCTCACCCTCCTCCTCCTCCTCCTCCCCCTTCTCTTTTTTCCTGTCTGCACTGGGCACTGGGCGCTGGCCAACTGTGCAGCTTGCGCCACGTTCGTGACCTCGTGGCGGGCCTAACGGGGTTGCGTCTTGCGCCTATGCCCCAACGCCCCATCTCCCGCCTGCGCCGGCGCTGCCGGCTGCACACAGACATAGTCGTAGCTTTCTTCGTGGGCTTTTGTGCGGGGTCCAGCGGGGGGCGCGTGGTCTTGTCTGGTCTCGGTGGTGCCAGCTGCGCAGCTGCCGCCACTTCTGTGAACTCCTGGGAGGTTCCGCGGGGTGGCGCCTCACGCCTGCGGTTCAATGTCTCTTCGGCGTCACCCCGTGTAGGTCTCCTGGGTCGCGCCGTGCGTAGGTTCCCGTGCAGCTTCCTTCAAATGTCCAGCCGTCTCGGATGAGCCCGTTGGTCTCGCCACTTGCTGGGAATGGGCCCCCCTCCTCTCTGCCCTCCTCCCCTCCTCTCTGCCCTCCTCCCCTCCTCCTACGTCCCTGGGTAATCGCCCCCTCCTCTCTGCCCTCCTCCCCATCTGAATAACAGCCGCCGTGGAGAATCCGCGAATCGAGGAAAATGCATTCTCGGATTTCCCGGAGCGCACAAGCGAAAGAGGAATCGAGAAGCCCGAGCGGCCGCACGGCGCTGGGGAAAACCAGACCCTGACAGAGACAACGACGCAAGGTGCGCTCGCGTCATATCTGACGTCCTGCCCTCCCTCCCATCCCTTAGTATGGTGTCGATCTCCTCTCTGTTCGAACAGCCGGATGTCGAGCAGGGCAATGATCCCGAGAAGGTGTATAATGCATGGTGGAACACGGCATGCCATGGCGTAGAAGAGCACGGCAGGCACGGCGTTGCGCAATGAATCATTGCATTGCAAAGCATTGCGACGCAAAGCATGGTATCGCACAGCGGCGCAAAACACAACACCGCACAACATGTCATGGCATGGCGCTGGGGTCGTTGGAGGGTAAGTGGATCGTCTTCGAGAGGTCTGGGCCGGTCTGGAATGGTGGCTCCATGTCTAGCTCCTTGGGCTCCACGAAAAACTCCACGCAAGGCGGGGCTGATGGAGAGCACCCGCTGGCTCCACTTTCAACACTGTCTCCTCAAAGCAGAAACGCGGATCCCGCTGGATACTTCCTGAAAGCGACGATTTCCCGTAATGGGGGGCTTCTGCGGCCCAAGAAATCAACGAATCGACACCGAATGCGCAATCACTTCCTGTGTTTTTTTCGGGGGGGGGGGGGGGGCATTTTCTAGATTTTGGGGAAAGGCCGGAAACGCCCGTTCTGCAGCGGGAGCAAGATTTGGAACAACCAGGGGCGCAGAAATGGCGCCAGCGCTTCGACGGGAATAACATTTTGAATAACAAAAGCAAAAGCCCTGTTCCCTGGAATCCTGTGTAAAAGAGAAATACGCGGAGGTGGGGCGAACCTCTTCCAGACGTCATCAGGGGAGAGAGGAAAATCGTATTCATATTGTGTAATCGTAGAGGAGGGAGGTGGTAGGACGATGGCGGGATCAAACACGAGGACGAGGAGGAGGAGGAAAAGGAGGGGGAGGAGGGGGAGGAGGAGGAACATTCACCAAGAAGAGGGAAGCAGGCGGACACGAGATTGAGCAAGGGACAAGAACAATCGGACTCAAGAGCGAAAAAGCGAGAAAGAGTCTCATCATCCCTTCTCAGCAGTGGCGGCGACAAAAGGATCGCGGCCTTGAAGCAGGCTGCGGACGGTGGAAGATCGGGAGGCGACCATGCGAACCCTAGGGGGGCCGTCGTTCGGCGCTACCCACGAACAAAACGTCCCCAGAAAAACAACGGGAAATGCGGGGACGCATTTCGCTCTGTCACACACGCTCCCGCCCGCAGAATCCCATCACCCCTGACCAACAGTGGCGGCAGCACAAGGATCGCGGCCTTGAAGCATGCTGCGAACGGTGGAAGAACGGGAGGCAGCCATGCGAGCCCTAGCCGCACATGCCTCTCGAAACGCTTGCTCGGAAGACACACCTCGCATGTGGAGCGAGCAGAAAGAGGAAACAGCAAGGTCAAAGCCGACCAGAAAGACGCAGAACACTGCGCGAGACAAAAAGGGAATCCGAGCAAGGAACAGACAGGTAATGAAGGTGGGTTCTGCTAGGTTCATCAGGCCAGGCTCAGGGGACAAAAAGGGAGAAGATGGCCCAGGACATGATCAAAAAAAAGGCGAGGACACGACAGATAATGGCGGAGTCCATCAGCACCCCCACAACCACAGATACGTCAATTCACAGTCACACGTCGATAGCGAGCGGTCGTGTTCCAAGCGTTGTGTAGCGTCTTGATGTACGCCGTCGCGACATGTTCAGGTAGGGTTTGGCGAGCCCATTGGGAACAAAGGTTACACGTTAGCGCGCGATCTTCAATACGACGCTGTCCCCATTCTAGAAACTTCACCCGGAAAACATCCAAAACCACAAAATGAGCACCAGCATCTTGAATGGCCCGAGTGCTTTTCTCTGGGAACCAGGGGCCCACCGATCCCCAGGAATGTTCGGACACTCTGAGTGCGTCGCAACACATTCCCAAAACGAGTAGACCGAGTGCCTACAACATGCCCCGTACCTCCACCCACGCACCACCTTATCATCCTGAACGAAATCCTCCATCATCTCCTGAGCCAAGAAGAAAGCCCCCGATCGACTGGCCATCCGAGAAGCAGCGGCTCGAGCATGCCGTCGCAGATGCCGAGCCTCGTTTTCATGCCCGAATGAGCGCATGTGGCACGCCATGCCCGGGCTGAGCGCGTCCCGAGGCCCAGCCGTGAGCAGTTGCAATGTCAGCGAGTCCTCCACCAGCACAAACGATGAGGGCCCATGGATTGCGCCGCGTCGTAGAGGACAGGGAAGACCATGGAGTTGTAGACCGCCAGGTTGTGACCCAGAGATCCCCCATGCCGCGAACTTGCCTGGCCCTGGAGCTCAAGGATAATGAGGGGGCCATCCAAGAGTCCAAGTGCCCGCCCAACCTAAGAATAATTCCAACATGTTTGCCCGACGAAGACAAACATAACCACCTGGTCCAAAGGCCATATTATCGTGAACGCGGACGAAACCCCTCCTCCTCAAAAGGCATGGGGGCAACAATGGCGGTCTTGTCAGGGTGGGGGAATAAACCAGCAGTGCCCTCGCAGAGCAACAGCGTCCTCGCGAGCGGCGGCGGCGCAGCGAAAATATCATGAGACGCCAGCGCGATGTCGCCATCGCAAACTGACTTGGGAATTCGATTAGGTGGAGTGAGAGAATGAAGCAATCAAATCCGAGGGCCGAACACCAAAGCGAATAGCATTTCACTGAGCGGACATTCTTGTTTAAGCCAAGGGCCATGCAAAGGGGGGTGCGATCGATTGCTCCGAAGCGAGATAATGGCGCGAGCACCCGAGCGCATCGCGCGGATAGCGCCAAGCAGGAGCGGAGGAAGACCCGCGCGCGCAAGAACTCGAGACGCCCATCCGTGAGCAATGGACATCGACTAGCGTTCCACAAGCATCTGTCATACCCTGCATTCCACACCGGGCCATAAATTTCGCGCCCATGGACATCGCGTTCTCCGCTAATTGCCTTCCTGAAGCAAAACCGGTTTGCACAGGGTGAATAATTCGAATGCCCGGGGGTCGCAGAGGCCTCGCAAAGGCGCAGCCAGAATTTGGCCGTCCGTGTTCGAAAGGCCCAGAAGGCGAAGTTTGCCCGCCGCACACCGCCGAAGAAGACCGCGCGGGTCAGGCCCCCCGTTCGGAAGGAAAGCGCCCAGAGGGACATTGAGCTCAGGCGGCGGCCCCACCCCGTCGCGCACGCGCACATGGAGGCCAAACAAAGCATCAATATAGCGGCCCCCTCCACGGACCCAAGCGCTGCGCGGGGTCTCACCGGGCCTGGCGGCAGGATCAACGCGCGTTTTGAAGAAATTCCTTGAATTGAATCCCCCCCCCTCGTCATCCCCAGTGCGAAGTCCGTCGGCGCCTTCCAGGCGCGGCTATCGAGCTCGCGAAGAGGGCCAGGCAGGGGGTCGCTCAGAGCATTGGCGCCCGCATCTTCAGAGAAACGAAGCGGTCTAGCGATGCCCCCCCCCCCCCCCCCCCCCCAATATCTAGCCCGCGCCGCAGAGCCCCCCCCAGGGCCAAAAGGGGTGGAACCGCCCAAGTCGACAGCGCCGCGAAGCTCGAACTTCCGATGGGGGGCGCCTGGGGCCTGGAGGGCTCGGTCAACCTGTTGGTTTAATTCTCCTTCGTTTGGTGATGCACGTCAGGGTTCGAGGTGGCGTCATCCATGGTCCCCCCATCGTGCCTGCGCTTATCATCCTGGATCGCGCCAGTAGAACCCTCTACGTCCGCCCGAGCCATGGCGGCGGCGTCGCAGCGCTGCGCGGGGCCGCTATGCGATCGACAACCCACCCTCGCAGTCCTGCAGTTAGCGATCCGATGAGCCCGAACAAAGGCAACCATCCAGGGGAGCTGTTCGTCAATGGCCCCAGGCCCTAACATCCCCCTCCTCCGTTTCACGCGAGAGCTTGCTTCGCGCGTTGCCTCGCCGAGCCCAAACGCGCGCTGCAGCGGGCAATTGAACCGCTCAACCTGCGCCAGCAGCTCATCCAACAAGTCCGCGTGAAGTGGCGATCTCGAGGCCCGCCGTGGAATAGGCGGGAATTGGCCCCGCCGCGCATCTAGGGCAACGCGGGCGGGCGCGCGGTCGGGCAGGGCACTCTTTTTTTCAACGACTGACCAGCTGACCCTGGGCGTCGGGGCAAGGCCCAGGAGACCGCGGCTTGGGGGGGCGGCGCGCGAACGACCGAGGCGGGCTAGCGGGCCAGGGAGGTGCGTCGGAAAAAACTGCACGCGTCTAGTGTGGCTGGTCAATCTCACAGAATCGCCCAAATTGCGCGGCACATGCAGTGGCGAGTTAAATCGACCAGGAGGTGGTGCTGAGTTCCAGATCTGGCCGAAGTATCGCCTCGCCCTCCACGCAGAAACTCCGGCCCCCTGCCACTGGATCCGGCAAGTGGCCCAGGGCCCCCGCGGGACAGACCGCTGCCCCAGAGGACGCAGCCCAGGATCCACAAGGACGGAAACAAAACATAAACACCCAAACCGCCCCTTCAAGGACGCCTCGGGACATCGGGCAGCATCAATCACCACGCAGCGAGGTTCATCCAACAGTTGAGCAAGGCGCTCGTGAACCATAGTAACATATCCCCCAGCAGCCCCCTTGCCCAGGACGGCGACAAATCATTTGCGCAAAGGATGGGCTCTCCGAAGGTCCACCCGACCCGCAGATGCCACATGGGTTTCCCGCAACAAAGCGCACTCAAATTTCTCAGTGAGTCAGGAAAGCGCTCGCCGCTTCGATGTTGCACGATCACGCTTAATCTACATCCTGCAAAATAAGACACGTAAGCTCCAGGTAACCCGCGAGAGCCCAGCAGGAAGGAGGAAAGGGGAACTATGCAAATCCTGGCCATGGACAGGCAACGGAGCACGCGGCAGACAGAGGTGGAGGGCAGAGCAGGAGAGCTCAGAGCGCCCAGCTCCCACAAGGGATCCTAGCTCATCACCGGGGGGGGGGGCGGGCCCGCGAAGCCCCGCGAGCTGAACGAGGTAGAAGCCACCCCTGCATGAACGAGGTAGCTGAACGCGCCTGTGGACCCCCGGGGCACGACCAGCATGAACAGAAGACGACCACACTAAGTCATCGCAGACGCAGCAATAAAAACAGTACGCGCAGCCCCGCGCACGGACGCCAAGGGGCAGTGAAAGTCTGTTCCGTCAGGTGGTGTAAAAACGCAGTCCCCGTCACCGCGCCCAGCTACGCCGCGTTCAGCCGCGCGCGTGCCCACCGATAGTCAAAGCGGATTGTTCTCCAAGGTGGCGTTGATCTGCTTCTTGCTGATACCCCGCAGCTGAAGGGCAGACGTATTTGGCATGAACCGCTCCACTTAATGTCTCGAGTGCTCTGGTATGATCAACTCATCGGCATCATCCTCATCGGAAACACTGAATACGCCGCGGCCCCCATTCACACCGACCTTGTGTGTGTGTGTGTTTGTTTTTTCTTCTTGCAGTCCGCCTGGCGTTCTTCTTCAGCAACGTCTTGGTCGGCTCCTAGATCCGAGCGGACTGGAGCGCCAGAGCTTGCGCAAGCAAAAGGGCGGTCTCCTCTGCAGCGGAGCGTAGCCGCCGTGCTGTGCCTCGGGCCCACCCAGCGCGCCTGGTCATCGTCGAAACGGCTCTGAAACTGCTGCGCCTGCAGCGCCGTTGGGAACTGTAGATTGTAGCGCTTTCCAGCGCCAGTAATCAGCGCCACCACACCCTCAGTGAGTTCAAGGTACTGTCCACGCACTTGTTCGGCCGAACGGGTATTGGCGAATACCGAGCGTGGCCACGCTCACTGCGTGGATCTTCAGGTATTTGTTCCACCGCGGCAGGCTGGCGATTCCGAGGAGAAAAAGGGCGATCACCATTCGACAAGTTTCCCGCTGTACTGGCCGCACTGGAACCCGTGGCCTCCAGCGCCGCAAAAAAACGCATGCGCATTGCCTCAGGCTCTTTGTCATGCGTCTCGATCTCGGTCTGGACATGACCAATCTCCTCCCGCACGCCAGTCATATGCGTGTTGAGGGACAAGGAAATGTCGGTCATCTGTTTCATCACTGCCTGGTGCTGGTCCTGCATGTGTTTCAGCGTAGCCAGGCCTTGTTCCTTCATGATATCCTGACACATGGTGCGGAATTTTGCGCTGCCGACCGTTGGAGACCTCGGTCGACTCTCTTCTCCAGAGGGCTTCTGCGCACGACGACCACCCATGGCGGCTGCCTCTGCCTGAGGTGCGATAGGTGCCCGCTTGGGCTCGACACCCAAGATGGCCTGTACAAAAGAGGTTGCCCGCTCAGACACAATGGCATGAGCCAGAATGGACGAGGAGGAGGAGGGGGAGGAGGAAAAGGTCACGGACGTGGAGGAAGAAGATAAACATGAAAATGATGCCAATGACGGTCTTTCTTAGAGAACCTTCCCAAGGACCACACGATACTGTCTTTGGGCCTGCTTGGGCCATCCCTGCTTCCTCTTAGCGATCGCTCCTCTGGGTGCTGCCAGCGACAGAGTTCGATGCCACAATCGTTGCGTAGCCCAGCCTGCGCGTGACTTCGTCACTCCTCCCACGCACAATCAAAGGCTCTGGGCCTTCTTGCCCCCCCATCGCTGGCCGCCTGGTGCCACGGGTCTTGACGAGCGTTCCTCGTCTTGCCCTTCCTCTTGTCGCACCTCGCTTTGCCCAGAGCAGCCCAAATTCACACGGTCGCCCACGATGGACATTTGTACTTCAATCTTGTGCGTTTGCGCGAGAAGCGGAATCGACCTCCAGCCGATTGTAAACTGGGCGCAGCAATAACGCTGGGTGCCTCTCCCCACCCCCACCTGGCAACCCCCCCAATCGACCTCGCCCCCCCCGCCGTCCTGCCACGGGGGCTACGAGCCACGGCATCGCCGCGCAGAGCGCGACGGACCAATTGGCGTGAAGAGCGGACTGGCCACTCCAGCCCGCGCAATGCCCGCGCGCCGGAACACGTTCGCGGGCCCCGTCCGTGGACCCAATCAGTCACGAAGGCCCCCCGATCCAAGCGGGCGCGGTGTGGAAACCAAAACCGACCCCGAGGCTCGTCCGACACAAAAATGACAGGATTCACCATATTCTGCCATATTTTCTGTTTTTGTCTCCCCCCCCCACTTCCCATATTTTCCCATACTTTCTGGGGAATCGACGATGAATTGTGTCTGTGTTTTTTTCCCCCCCCGTTCCGGTACTTCGCCTCCGGGTTCCTGCACAAGGCGTTCCTTTGCATGCACTTCGCCTTCGGCGGCACCGCCTGATTCCAGTGCTTTACCCTCTCTTGGCCTTGACGTGAGGCCCCTCCTTCTGCCTTCCTCCCTCTGTCCATTGAAGCTGCGCGCGGCCCGCTTAGCTTCGACCAGAAGCGGCTCGCTCTCGACCCGCGGATCAAAAAAGTGTTTCCCCCCCCCCCCCCCGAGGGAGGAGGAGGAGGAGGTGGAGGAGGAGGAGGAGGACGGAGGGAGGGTGGGAGGGAGGGAGGGAGGGAGGAGGAGGAGGAGGAGAAGGAGGAGAGGAGGAGGGGCGATTCCAAAACGCTGACGTGCTGTTGTCGGCGCCGCGCCGGCACGGAACTCCTGCCGGGCCGGCGCGCAGCTCGGGCGGCCGTGGCCGCGGCTGATCGACAACAGGCCTCGGCGAAGAACGGCAGGAGGAGAGCGCGACATTTTTTGGTTTAGCATCCATAGAGCGCCCAGTGGCAGGGGGGGAGGGAACGACGACGAGCGGGGGGCGGGAAGGGAGGGGGGAGAGGGGAGAGGGGGGGGGAGAGGGGGGAGAGGGGCCAATCCCAGGAGGCACAGCAAACACCTCTCAGGAGGCGCGAGGGCTTCTGAGAGGCCCCGCCGCCCTCCGAGAAGGCCCTCTCCTGCCTCGCCCGCCGCCGGGAGGCCTCGGCGAAGAACGGCCGTGGGCGCGGCCGATCGACGGCAGGCCGGCGACGACACGTTGTCCGACAATCCCAGAACTCTGTGCTTAGAGTGACGTCGAGCATGTCTCCCTATCGGGCGGAGTCTGGACGAAGGATCCAGCAGATCCATCAGAGACTCAAGAGTGGTCCAGAAATAATCCCAAAGTGTCCCCAGACAGTGTTCTGACCATGTTTGGACATCCCTCCTATAGAGGGGCACGCCCGACGTAAGTTTCGTGGGGCCGAGAAGAGCGGCGGACTGCCTCTTGGCGGCGGACAGGGAGGGCGTGGCGCCAGGGGCGGGGGGTCCCTCCTGGGAGGCCAGGGGGGCTTCTTGGAGGGAGGGCGCCCTCCTCAGAAGGGGGCCCACGGGGCCGAGAAGAAGGCCGCCTCGAGGCCAGGGAGGGCTCGCAAAGGAGGCGCCTGCCTTCTCTTAGAACCCCCCCCCCCGCCTCCTCGAGGCCCCCCGCGCGCCACGCCCTTGCGCAGCCCCCGCGTGCGCGCCGCCCCTCTTCCGTGAGCCTCCTCGCGCGTGCGCCTCGGCACGCTCGGCCCGGACAGGTCGAGGAGGCCGGGCGAGCGAGCAGCAGCGGCGGCAGAGCGGTGGCAGAGCGGGGGCTGCAACCTGGAGGGGGGCGAGGATACAGGCAAGAGCATTGACAACGAGGAGGAGGAGGAGGAGGAGGAGGAGGAGGAGGAGGAGGAGGAGGAGGAGGGGGAGGAGGAGGAGGAAGGAGGAGGGGGAGGGGGAGGGGGAGGAGGAGGAGGAGGAGGAGGAGGAGGAGGAGGAGGAGGAGGAGGAGGAGGAGGAGGAGGAGGAGGAGGAGGAGGAGGAGGAGGAGGGGGACGAGGAGGAGGAGGAGGAGGAGGAGGAGGGAGAGGAGGGAGAGGATGAGGAACACCGAATCTATCATTCACAATCGCTCGTTGAGGACTCAACGACTTCTGCTGCGCATCCACTCGCGGTGGGAAATGCACACCTTGCTCCAGATTTCCGTGGAGATCTCTGGGTTCATTCAGACGCGTGCAGATTTACCTCGATTTACCTCGCCTGATGCTCACAAGTCGATTGGAGAATAATCGTCAGGCCAGTGTGGTAACATTGGCAATTGGAATGTCCCTGCAGTCTGAGCATTCGTCCATCACCGAAACCAATTCAGGACAGGCACTGGGCAAGTTGGCAATCCGCCAATCCCGCAATTCTGGCAATCTTGCTGCCCGAGCAGTCTGGATCTCCAGACGGTCCAATAAATCTGCAATCCGTTCTGTCCACCAATCCTGCTAGTCCTGGCCATTCGGCAATCCGCCAACACCAACAGTTCGGCATGCGTGCAGTCTGGCAGTCCTGGTAGTGTCGCCAATTCCTGGGGCGCGACAGTACGGCAGTCGCGATAATCTGCCTGTTCTGCAGCCCTGGCAGTCCAACAGCCCCAGCAACCTGGCAGTCTTGCAACTTCCCGAACACAAGAACAAAGATGGCCACAATGTGGCTGAGCCTTTTTTTGCAGCACCGAGCCAAGGACGGTCCTGCAAACATGCTCACGAGCGAACTACTGGAAGACAAAGCCAGGGTATATGTCCACGCGCCTTCCCTCCCTACCCCCCTTCTTTAATTCCTCCTCCTCCTCCTCCTCCTCCTCCTCCTCCTCGTGCTAGATCCATCCCCCTTCGCCTCCTCCCGATTCTTCCTCCTTCTCTCCTCCCCATCCCTCCCTATCCTTCCCTCGTTCCCTCCCCTCCCTCGCTCCCTCCCCTACCACTTGCCCGGCCACTCTCTTTGTCCCCTCCTTCCCACACTTCACGTCCTTTCTCCTCCCCTCTTGTCCCATGCCCCCTTCCCTCTCCTTCTTCCCTCCTGGGGCCGTCTGTGCGCTCCCTTAAGCACCCACTCCACAAGTAATGCACCTCATCCTGCCCCCCAAGAAGGCCGAAGCAACCCCCCGAACCTCTTCAACCGTGCTCAGACCCCCGGTCATAGATCGCGGGCGACGTCGACGACGACCACGAAGGCTGCACTACGTTTGCGAGTCGTTGTAAGCCTTGACGCCGTGCAACAACCATGATCCCTCTCCCGTTCCTCTGCAGCGCGCGTGGAGAACCCATGGCGCGTTGATGTACTAAAATTGCTCGCCTCGCCTGGGCGGTCGTTGGCTCGGGCCTATCCGAGCGCGCCACACGAGGAGGGGAAGGAGGGCTCTGCTTCTCAAGAGTTGGACTCGCGGGCGCAGCGGCGTCGGCTACACGCACGAGTGGTCCCTGGCAAGAGCGACTCTTGGCGCGCGGCCCCCAGGGGGCCCAGGGATGTCAAACCCAGAGGGCGCAAGGCGCTGCCGCCGCACCGCAGTTGGCGATCGGAACTCAGACATGCGACGTCCTGATTTTTTCAAGACGGCGCCCCCGGAAGTCCCGACCCGTTCCCCGGGGCCGGTTTTTCATCCTGAGTCGTTTTTTGACGGTCCCGAGGCCCGGCGAAGGCCTCTACAGCGCGGGAAAACGGCGAAAGAACCTCCGTCCTGAAATTTTTACGACGCGAGCATGTCTGGGAAGACCCCCCGTGGGCCCGCACCAAAGGCCCCTCCGGCGAAAGGCCACTCCTACTGCGAGGCCGGCGGCGGCCCTCGCGCCTCCGCGAGCCCTCACGCGGCGCCTTTGAAGGGGCAGCCCGAGGTCTTGAAGGGGCAGCCCGACTGCGCCAGCTGGGAGCCGAACACCTCGGGAGGGCGGAGGCGCGGAGGCGGGGAGGAGGAGGGGGAGGAGGAGGGGGAGGAGGAGGGGGAGGAGGAGGAGGAGGAGGAGGGGGAGGAGGAGGAGGCGGAGGAGGAGGAGGAGGAGGAGGAGGAGGAGGAGGAGGAGGAGGAGGAGAAGAGGGGGGAGGAGGAGGAGGAGGAGGAGAAGGAGGGAGGAGGAGCCCCCCTCCCGCGGGTGCAACGGAGAGAGAGAAGGAGAGAGGGCGGGCGGAGCCCCGGGCCCCCCCCCTCGCGCGCGTGCAGCGGACCGCGCCGTCTCCAAGGCACTGCGGCCGCTGGGGGGGCCCTCGACTGGGCCTCGGGGCCGGGGAGCACGGCGCGGGGCGGAGAGGCCGGGGGAGAGGGGTCCAGAGCCCTGGAGGGCAGCGTGGTGCACACGATGCGACGTCGGGGGCGGCCTGGAGCACGGGGGGGGAGGAGGCGGGAAGGCGTGAGCTTGCCGTCGCTCGGACGTCCCTTTCCCGTGTGCTTTTTTCCGGTTTCGTGCGTGTTCTTGTTGTGCTCGATCGTCCAGGAGGCTCCTCGATGGTTCTCGACAGGAAAAGAGGGACACGTCCGAGCGATGCCAGGCGATTCGGAGAGGGCGGGGCAGGAGGAAGGAAGGGCTGGGAAACGGGGGCGCCGCGTCGAGGGGGGGGAGGCGAGATCCCAGACCTCCACTGCTCCATGGGCGCCAGCGCTCTGTGGCTGGTGGGGCAGCAGGAGGAGGGGGGGGAGGAGCAAGGGGGGGAAGGAGGACAAGGGGAAGGGGGCGAGGAGGAGGGAGGAGGAGGGAGAGGAGGAGGACAAGGAGAAGGGGAAGGAGGAGGGGGGGAAGGGGGAGCGGAAGGACTGGGGAAAGGGGTGCGCGGGAGGAGGGGGAGGAGGAGGACCAGCGAGGAAAGAGAAGGAGGAGACCTCGGTCTCCACGCTCTTTGCGCCAGCCTTCACCAGCTCTGCGGACACCTCCTGCGGCCATGGGACGCTCAGGCGCCCAAGGGGCCGCGGGGCCAAGGGTGCAAGCAAGCGTGTCACGCCCCCAGGCAAACAAAGCGACCAGCTCCTCCTCCTCTTTGTTCTCCTCGTCCTTTTACCTTTCGCGTTGTCCTGGCAGTCCTGTTATTGCTTCGCCTCCTCCACCCCTTCTCCTGCTGAGTGGTTCCTCCTCGTCGGGCCGCCAGACGCTTCTCATAGGGCGGGCTGGACTAGCTCGGCACAACTTAAGGCCCTGGATCTGACAATCGCCAGCAGTGGCACGGATGGAAGGCTAGTGGTTTTCAAAAGTCGGCTCTCGCCCTAGGACCACATGCCTTCGTCCCGAATGGCTGCAACAATTGCACGGGTGGAGAGTGGATTGCGTTCGTCGCGTACCAAAATCGCGCAACAGTCACACGGATGGAAGACGGCTCCTTGTCAAAGTGAGGTCTGGCTTGGGATCCTCTCGGCAATGAAACACATCGCTCCAGTACGCAGCGGTCGCACACACGGAGAACGTTCCCTTTTTAACCATCCATTTCCTGCCATACACTCCTGGTGCCATGCACCATGACATTCCTGAATGCCCCGACCATCCTCCTCCTCCTCCTCCTCCTCCTCCTCCTCCTCCTCCACGTCCTCCTCCTCCCTCTCCTACTCCTCCTCCTCCTTCTCCTCCTCCTCCTCGTCCTCCTCCTCCTCCTCCTCCTCCTCTTCCTTCTCCTCCTCCTCCGCCACGTGCTGGGTGGACCTTCCCATTGTTCGTCCAGTGCCAGCCCGTTGGCACTTCGTGGGCGGCTCTCGCTGGGCGGTAGCTCCTGGCGTTCGCCTGCTGCCCGCCCGTTGGAGTCTCGTGGGATCCACGCCACGCCACACAGCTAGCACCACATGGCCTGCACAACCTAGCTCACACCTCACAGCTTGCACCGCATGGCTTACACCGCTCAGCTGGCAACGCCTGGCTTACACCACACAGCTCGCACCACATGTCCCACACCACATGCAGCTTGCACCGCACAGCTGACACCGCAAAGCTTACACCACACTGCATGCACATCCAGAGCGCACTGCGTCATCGTTTGTGACCCACGCTGGCGGACACAACTACGGAGATGGATGGGCATCTCTCTCAAACCAGGGTTTCCGCCAGAAGGTCCACGGAACGCTCGTCTTCCAAGGGTGGCGCTGGGCGCTCCTGATGCAAAGGAGCGCCTGCAATGACTCACGAGGAGGGGACTTGGAATGTGCGCGTGTGCTTGTGTGTGTGCGTGTATGCGTATATGCGTGTGCGTGCATGCGTGTGTGTGTGTGTGTGCCTGTGTGTGCTTATGTGTGTGTTTCTATGCGTGTGTGCTGCAACGTCGCTGATGTACACGGGGTTGCCCTGGTCCCCCTCCTCCCCACCCCTTCCCGTCCTCACCATCCCCCAGTCCTACCTGCTGCTCCTGGTGCTCCACTGCCTCCTCCTCCTGTCCGATTGCTGTTCACTGAAGTAGTCTCGGCTGGTCGGGAAAGCTTTACCTTCCGGGATGCCAAGCGGCCACTGCACGAACGTGCTACTATCCGCTCTACCCGTCCATTGCGACACCTGCGCGGAGTCAGCAAGAGTCGCACGAGCACAGCTGCGCAGCCGGCAAGCTTTAGGTAGGGCATGTCCTCCTACAGGCGGAAGTGGTATGAAAAATTAAAGATGGTTAAACAATACTCAACAAATCTCTTTTTTTACAAAAAAAAAAAAAAAAACATCGTCCCCTGACTATTGGTGTACTATTTTTGAGTATTCCTCCTGTAGAGGGACAAGCCCGACGTAAGGCACGCTTCGCCGACGGGCGGCCGGCGAACCCTCAACCACTGCTCGCCCTCCCAGAACCTTCCTGTCCACCCTCCCTTCCCTTCCCTCTCAGCAGCGACACGCACCGTTTACCGTTTTGCGACGTGGCTCCTGAGCCATACCGGGACCAGCAGAAAATGGACCAGGATCTCCAATTGCCGGAAAAGATTTCCTATATCCCTGAGGACCGTGAAGCTACAGGAAACTGGCGAAAACGTCAACGCATCATCCTCTTTCCCCTCTTCCCTCCCCCTCGTCCATTTTCTAAATGTTATCGACACGCGTCGCACCAAGTGCAGTCAGATAACATATCCTCCTCACCGCGGGAGGAGTATAATAAGGACGAGGGATGTGGACTGGTGAGGAGGAGGAGGAGCAGGAGCAGGAGGAACAAGGGAAAAAGGGGAGGAGGAGGAATGAAACGGAAGAGATGAGGCAGGAGGGGGAATGGAGGACTGAGCGGGGGGGGGGATTGATTCAGCAGGACCGAAGGCGACAAAACGGAGGAGGAGGTGGTGGTACTCCGCTCATGGTCTTTCTGCAATTATACAGCGATCGTTCTGTGACCGCCGTGCGCTATCAAGATGAAGCCGCCTCGAGAGTAATTCAAATCTTTTTCTGTTTAAAAAACATCCAGGTGAAGGATCCAACCGTGCGCACTTGTGAATACCGCAATTCTGAATCCCATCTTTGCCCGCGTTCCCTATGGGGCTACGAACCGTGCGAAGGGCGCGCCGAAATTCGTGGCGGGACACGCGGCGCGAGCGAAGACGATAGGTCTGTTTGCGACAGACTGAGCGCGAGCGAGTCTGATTATTGTGAATGAGTCTGCATGCGAATCAGTCCACGGACACAAACGTCGACGCCCGCGTCGGCGCGTTCCTCCCGAGGATCGCGCCCGCTTCCTTGCCGTTATTTTCTCCGTGGGCGCGGCGCCGCGCGGAGCGCCCGCGACGCGCGCCGGTCGCCTCGAAGGGGCCCCGGCGACGCGCGCGGGTCGTCCGCCGCGCGGAGCAGAGAGAGCTAGCTGGCGCTGGCCGATAGAGGGCATGGCTGCGGCCGGTGGGCAGGGAGAGGGCGGGGGCGAGCGAGGCCCCGGGCAAAACGCAGCGCGGAATTCCCGCGACGCGCGTTTGTCGCCCCGAGAGGGCCCCAGCGACGCGCGCGGGTTGCCCGCGGCGCGAAGCCAAACAGTCAGACCGTCGAGAGACGGCGAGGCTCGGGCGGGTCGCTTTTCATGTCAAGCCTCGCGGATAATCTCGGTGAAACCCAGCTTCCTGGCGAGGGCCGTCGCCCCCCTCCTACGCCCCTTCGTGCGCGTAGCAAACTGCTCCAGCTGCTTCCGCAATCCCTCCGGCGGCCCTGCCGGGAAGAATTCGATGCGCGGCGCCCGCATGAGCGGGAGGTCCTCGTGGCGTGTGGCGCGCGAGAGCCGCGCGTAGAGCTCCAGCCACCAGTCGTCGTCCTCCTTCCTGCCGTTCCCCACCCCGTGGCGGCCGCAGTCCGGGATCACGCCTGGGCGACGTCGGCCAAGGGGTCAGCGCGCTGGACAGCCGACGGCCCAGGGCGAGAGTCCACGAGACCGAGAGAAGGTCTCTAAAACGCGTGAGGGGCCACGACACGTGTGGGGGGTGTCCCAGAATGGGGCGGCGCCGCCGTGCGAACTGCGCCACTGGGACCTTAGATGGAGCTGCCCATGGGGCCACAGCGCGTGTGAGTGGTGTACCAAAATGGGGCGGCGGCGCCATGCGGGCGGCGCCGCTGGGGCCCTAGAGGGGGCTCCCAATGGGGCCACGAAACATGTGAGGGGTGTGCCAAAATGGAGCAGCGGCGCAATGCGGGCTGCTCAAGTGGGATCCTAGGTGGAGCTCCCGATGGGGCCACGAAGCGTGTGAGCGGTGTGCCAGAATGGAGCGGAGGCGCCATGCCGGCTGCACCGCTGGGGCCCCAGATGGAGCTTCCTATGACGCCACGAAACGTGGGGGGGGTGTGCCAAAATGGGGCGGCGGCGCCATGCGGGTTGCGCCGCGGGGATCTTAGGTGGAGCCCCCAATGGGGCCACGAAATGTGAAGGGTGTGCCAGAATGGGGCGGCGGCGCCATGCGGGTTGCGCCACTCGGACTTTAGATGGAGCTCCCTATGGGGCCACGAAGCGTGTGAGGTGTACCAAAATTTGGCGGCGGCGCCACGCGGGCTGCGCCAGTGGGACCTTCGATGGAGCTCCCTATGGGGCCACGAAACGTGTGAAGGGTGTGCCAAAATGGGGCGGCGGCGCCGTGCGGGCTGCGCCACTGGGACATTCGGTGGAACCCTTTTTATGGGGCCACGAAGCGTGTGAGGGGTTGTTGTTTGTTACCTGGTATAAAAGAGACGAACTCCACCAGTCTACGTGCCTGTTTGGAACTAGCGTTAAAAAGTTGCGTTGCGACATAACGCGCCTAGACGCTCCTGGGTGAAAGCTGGCATGCTGTCTCTCCACTGGCGTCTCTTCTGGGCGATCTGGACCCAATCCTGCTCTAGCCAGCCGCGGTAATGGCGAGGTAGCTGCCCTTCCTAGTGCCAGGGCGCGAGTTGGCCTGGGTGGCCCTGCGCATCGCTCGGCCGCTGGACACTCAGAAGTGCCACTTCCTGTCTGTTCCACAAAAGCACGATGCTAAGGAGTAAGCCCGGCTCGGTTGCACTCCTGCGCGCGATGTGCCCGCTGCACGAATGCAGGCGCCTAGTGGCCAGAGCATCGAGGTCCGTGAGCGCCAGCTGTGACTTCATAGCTCGGATCGCTTGGTTTTGCCTTTTGGAAAAATGCTCGTCTGTCTCGCCTAAAAAACGGGGGAGCCTCAGATGTTTCTTGTACTGGTTGTTTACCGCCGCCCGGAGCTTCTGCAAAGACCGCTGGTTCGCGACCCAGACCGGCGAAGCCCAGAGAGCCGTGCTCCGCGCAATTTTGTGATCAAAGAAAAAAGTTGTGCACAAGTAGAGGTGTTGGATCGGGGGATGCGGTGCGCCCTGCCAACCGACGAAGCCACTGAATACGTCTTACAATTCATGTCATGATCTGTCCTGCCAAAAACATTGGCGTGAATGCCGACGCACCAGAGGTGCTGCTTGAACTTCAAGGCACTCGTGCCCGGCCAGGTCGCCGAGTTGTCCTCTGGGTTCTGTGACATCAATACCGTTCTGTCCGCGGGAAGCTGAAAACCGTGTGCGCCGAGTGCCTGTTCCAGCATGCCCTGGATATGCTTCGCCTGTTGAACTGCGTGTGCGAGTATGAATATGCTATCTGAGTAAATGATGAAAGGGATGTATAATGTTATGCAGTGTTCGCACCATTGTTCAGCATGTTCTCTACACCGGCCCATCGATTATAGCCCCACCCCATGTTTGATGTCTTGACAATGATCCCACACCGGTTGTAAAATGCACTCCATAATCATGTTGAAAAACCCTGGCCCCCAACGGCTGCCCTGAGGTAATGACAATGTGACCGGGGATGTTGTGGTTTCGATATCATGGAAAAGAATTGGACGTTCGACGGAAGGTGCATGTCGATAGAACCGCGCCGCAATAGCCGGCGGAACACTGTGATGAAGCAACACCTCTAGTAGCAAATTGTGGCGCACATGATCGAAAGCCTTGGGCATGTCCGTGGAGGCAATGACCAGGCCCAATTTTCCTTGCCAGAATCTCTGCCCGAGGAGAACCAGTACCATGGCAAGGTCGACGAAGCTGCGGCCCGGGCGGCAGGCGAACTGGCAACAATTATTCGGCTGGGCCAACGAAGAACTTTGATCGTGGAGCGCTCCTCCGGCAGACTTATAGATCGCTGGCAAAACTGCGATAGGCCTGAGGGCATCGAACCATCTGACTACCGTACTTTTGGGAAGAAGGGCCAACTCCGACAGAACCACCGATTCTGGTCTCCTGCGCACACCGCATGCCGGTATGTCGCGACAAAGCGCCCGCCGTTTAGCTGAAGACGTACGTGGGGAACCAGAAGGAGTGGAGGGACCAGAACACGACGACGTAGGTGCGCAAAACAGACGAGCATCCCCCTGAATTTCTCGACGTATAACTTCAGCTATTGCAGCGATTGGGTGCTCGTACACAGTGCCATCCAATTTTAGCTCCAACGGGTTGTTCTGCATAGATATCGGGGCACCCCCTGGCGCACAACGGATACACGCGTGCTCGAACGTACCGTGCGAGACCGAAGCGACGTTGTGGAAGTCGCATGCGATGTTGGCCTGCCTGTCTGCTGCAGCATTTAAAACACGAGGGAATGCTGCGTCTGCACGCGCCCGAACCGTGGCACCAACTCTAGAACCACGCTGCGGTAGTACGCCGATCGAATGTCGAATGCTCCCCATTTCCCCAAAGTTTGTTTAATCACAGCCTCGCTGTCCCCCTCGATTGCAAGAATATCGATCGATCAGTGTTTGCAAACCTCCAAACCAAAAAAACACAGCGCGCCACTCAGCGTCACAATTGTCACAACCATCATTTAGTCTAATTGGCGCTTCGACTAAAACATCCCCAAGAGCGTTGTACACGACCACCCCTGCCCCTGATGCCCCGCCAGCCCTGGAAGCCCCGTCGAACTGAAGCAGGTGGCATTATGGGTAAGTTCCGGGTCCGCGCGGACGGGGAGGAGCAGCAAGAGGACACCGATCCGGAACGGCCACGTTGTACTTTGCCAGTTCCTGTAACATCTCTCCCACAACACCGTCCGGAGCACGCGATGCCCCAGTTGGACTAGTGAGCACTGCCTGAAACAACGACGCCGGCGAAAGGGCGCACGCGTTGCCAGCGGGGAGATGCACCTACTCCGGCTCTGCTGCTGGCGGGTCCTCCTGGAAGCGTCTATTCCAATGCTGTTGAAGCTGAGTTTCGATTCGATCTGGCTCGTTCACAACTGTCTCCGTGCCGGGCTCCACGAGATGAGCGCGGCTAGACGCACCATTATTTTGCTTGCTGTTTCCCCAGCCCCCGGACCGAAGATTACTGAGGATGGAAATGCCCTGGCCTTCGTGCTTCTCGCGCTGCAAACGAGCCCTCTCTCGCCGCGCCGCCCTCGCACGCTCCTTCTTCTCCGCTGGTAGCGCCGCCATCCTCCAGGAGTGTTCCAATCGATGTAATTCAGCCCGGTCAATCTTCGATTGTTTGCGGTGTGACCGCGGCTGGCCCCACTTAGCGCCAATGTCGCCGATGGTGTGTGATATGTCATGTATACTCATATCCTTATGTACGTTGCGACAAACTTCTGAGACGAACTCTTTGGGGCGATCGGTCGTCAAGTTTATTGCTTTTTTGCTGTGCCACTTTTTGGTATGTTTGGCATTGATACGGCACTGTAATATCACATGGTTTGTGGAAGTAGCAAGCGTGTCTCTTTTACGACAACTGTCAACGCGCCCCAAATGCTCCCCTTTTCATAAATATGTAATCGATCAATGATTGTGAAGTACCCCCATCCCAAGAAGAACAAGTAGGCCCCCCAGACTCCTTGAAGAAAGTGTTTACCGCCACCAGCCCCGCCTCCTGGAGCCTCTGCATAAGGTTCGCGCCTCCGTCTGTCCGCGTGCCGTGAGAGAAACCGCCGAGAATCCCAATATCGGACTCCAAGAGCGGCTCCCCCAAAACACCGTTCGCATCTATGCCAATGACCGGAATTTCGCCTCGGAGCGTCTCGTGCCCAAAGACTGCGAAGACCTCGTCTAAATACGAATCGTACTCGGACAGAGACCCCCGGACTGGCAAATAAGCCGCGATGAGCAAGAAGCGCTGGCCCCCCATGACAACGTGTATGTACGCAACACGAGAAGAAGAACACTGAACGGGTTGAGGTTCAGAGAGATGGATGGCATGAGAAAAATGGACAAGAAATGCACAACCTCGCACTCCGTCGCTCTGCGGACAACAGATTAGCAAATGGCCACTCTCTCTCTGAAAACTCCGATGTACGGGTCCGCCTGGCAACCGAATTCCTGCAAAATCATTGCGTCCCACGCCACTTCCACATGCTTCACAAAAGAGTCTATATCCCTGATTGCGACCCCGGTACAATTCAAGGACAGGATGTTGATGTGTCTCAACTCCCTGATGCCCCCTCTCTTATGGAAGCCTGTCAGCCTGTCGGGAACTTTACCTCCGAAATATGCCCCGCTGCCGCGGCAGAGCCTTCACCTCGTCATACTTCTTCTGGAGATCGTCGTCCCCATACTTGGAGAGGTCCCCAAGCTTCTTGTCGAACTTGGGTTTGTCGTCGTCCCCGAGCGTGGCCACCACCTGCTTGTCGGCCACCACGAGCCGCGTCGCCCCCATCTTCTTTGCCTAGTATTCTAAGGCGGGGTCCAGCTGCTCCAGGGCATCCCTCAGACGAGCGACCGCCGCGTAAGCCTCTCGATCCTCCTTCTTCTGATGCCTCTTGCACCAGATCCGCTGCTGGATCTCCGGCCGGCCCCCGTGCGCCGGAACCGTAACCAGCACCGTGCCGTCCGTGCTGCCCGAGTCCTTGACCTTCTTCTTCCACTCCCCGAGCCAATCGAAAAGCTGACCGAGGCTTTTGAAAACGATCGTGGCGTTAGTACCGGATGTAGCTACCCATGTGGTCTGGACATCGCCATTCGCGATGTTATCCTTGAGAACCAGGTCCACCACCGCCCGCACCTCGTCCTCCTCAGAGAAATCAGGGAAGCCACCGATGATGAGCTTCCGCTCGTCGACTGGCCGCTCGCGCAGCCATTCCGGGGCAGGGCCGCTCCCAGGGCCCTTGCTGGTGCTGCCTGTGCTAGAATCGGCTCTTGTAGACGCCGCTGCTGCCGATGCAATCTGCTTGGCCTCCTGAGCTATCTTTAACGCCTCGTCGGCCTTCGACTCGACGCCGTCCACCTTGCCCTTGAGGTCCTGAATCTCCTTCCTGGTGTCGTTCCCTTGCTTTTTGATCGTGACCAACATGTCAAACAAATCCTTGTTCGACGGGTCCTGTACGTCCTCCATCTCCTCATCCCCCTCCAAACGACAAGTCTTGCTGGCTGGCTCAGCCGGCGTTACACCAGACATGTTTCCGAGAATATCCACACTCCGGCAGGCCGGAGGGAGACAGAGGTAGCAAACAACGTGTGTGCGTACTGGCGCCCCAACAGGAAGCGGACTGAAAGTGTGTCAGCTGCTGTCTGATGCTGATGCTGGTGCTTGAGCCACCTGAACCTTGAGCCAAAATGGCTACTTGAGCCAAAAGGGGTGTACCGAAACAGAGACAAGACATGCGGAGAGCAAAGGCGAGGAGGGGGAGGAGGGAGAAGGAGGAGGAGGAGGAGGAAGAGGAGGAGGAGGAGGAAGAGAGGAGGAGGAGGAGGAGGAGGAGGCTGAGGAGGAGGAGGAGGAGGAGGAGGAGGAGGAGGAAGGAAGGATGATGGTGATATTGGTGATGATGATGTTGGTGATGATGGTGATGAGAGGAGGGAGGAGGGGCAAGAAGAGAGGAGGAGGATCGCGGGGCACCGTCTCTTCAAAACGAAACCCAACACCACAGGATTCAAAGCACGTAACTCATTTTCCCCCCAAACAAACAACGTCGGGTGATCCAACCATGGGAACGCTCTGGATGATTTTAGGCTCGAGAGGCCCATCGAATGCAGCCCATGGGCAGATTAGCGCACGAAGGGACTATATAACCAAAGAGTAAACAACCAGGTGCTTCAGTTCTCACACACACACACACACACGTACGCACACGCGCAGGAGAAGGAGACAGAGGGGCGGGTGAGGACACGCGGATTCGCCTGGACAGTTTCTGAACAAATTGTCCCCTGATAGCAAAACATCCAGAACTAGTCCAGCGAGGTGGGGAATGACCAGTGCATACCGTGGACACATCAGCGATGTTGCAATACGCCCGCCCTCCAAGTGACCTCTTCATAGGTATCAGCTGGACATACTTGCGTTGTGGGAAGTACCCCATTGGAAGACAATCGTCTGAGAATCCCCAATCGTGCCAAAGGACCGTTGCTGGGACTTCAACTCCGCGGATCAACGCGACTGTTGCGTCCTGAAAACCCCCGATCGAGCCAGAACACCTCCCTGGGACTCGAGCGCCGCAAATCAACGTGACTTCTTCGTCCTGGCATTCTTACATCGTGCCAAAACAGCGTTCCTGGGACTTCAGCACCGCGAATCAACGTGACTACTGCGTCCCGACAATCCTGTATCGTGCCGGAGCACCGTTCCCAGGACCCCGCCTAAACGAATCCTGGGATGCGGTTCCGAATGTGGTCGGCGCCAAGACGCGAAGGAACCGGCCTCCAGCCTTGAAGTTGCCGAACAGGCTTTTGAAACGAATGTGCTCGGCGCTGGAGCGAAGACCACATTTTGTAAAGGAACCGCCCTCCATCCTTGAAGTTGTTGCAAGCTTTCTAACTTCAGCGGTTGAAAGAAAAGCACGGGCCAAAATCGGCACTGGCAGCACGACGGTGGGTCACACGCCTCGCTAGACTTAAGTCGGGCCTGTATCCCTACAAAAGGGATTTTCGACAAAAAACAATCATATAACAAAAAACGGGCGAAGGACCCAACCATATGCAGTTGTGAATACCGCAAATATGAATATCGTTTTCAGTGGCGCTACCTCTGGGACCACGAACCGTGTATGGGGCGTGCCGAAATGTGCGGCGGGGTCCACAACACGAGCGAAGACGACAGGTCTAATAACGAAAGATTGAGCGCGCGTGAGTCTCATCGCGAGCGAGTCTGATTGTGAACGAGTCTGCGCGCGAGCGAGTCGATGTGCCTGAGTGCGAGCATGACTACACTGTGAAGGTCTATGTGAGTTCATGGTTTGAATAAGACTGACTCTGAGTACTCGTGACCCTGATCATGGCCGCCGCAGGGTGCTTCCCTGAAAACCCCGATGGCGGCGCCCGCGCGCCGCGACGCCCATGTCGGCACGCCCCTCTCGTGGATCGCCCCCGCTTTTCTCCATTACGCCGCGCACTCCAGTGTCCAAGGAGCTCCCTACGGGGCCACGAAACGCTGTCCTGGGTAGGGGAGACGCATGCGAAACCCCCCACTGGAGCCTTCGGAGAAGCTCCCTATGGGGGTACGAAACGCTGCCCTGGGTGGGGGAACCGCATGCGGGCACCCCCGCTGGGGCCCTCGGTGGAACTCCCTATGGGGCTACGAGACGCTGCCGTGGGTGGGGGAACCGCACGCGGGCACCCCCACTGGGGCCTTCGGTGGAGCTCCCTATGGGGCCACGAAACGCTGCCGTGGGTGGGGGAACCGCATGCGGGCACCCCCACTGGGGCCTTCTGTGGAGCTCCCTATGGGGCTACGAAGCGCTGCCCTGGGTGGGGGAACCGCATGCGCCCCCCCCCACTGGGGCCTTCGGTGGAGCTCCCAATGGGGCCACGAAACGCTGCCGTGGGTGGGGGAACCGCATGCGGGCACCAGACTGGGGCTCACGGTGGAGCTCCCTATGGGGCCACGAAGCGCTGCCGTGGGTGGAGGAACCGCATGCGGGCACCCCCGCTGGGGCCTTCGGTGGAGCTCCCTATGGGGCCACGAAGCCTGGCCTTGGTGGGGGAACCGCATGCGGGCACCCCCACTGGGGCCTTCGGTGGAGCTCCCTATGGGGCTACGAAGCGTGTCCTGGGTGGGGGAACCGCATGCGGGCACCCCCACTGGGGCCTTCGGTGGAGCTCCCTATGGGGCCACGAAGCGCTTCCCTGGGTAGGGGAATCGCATGCGGGCGGAGGGAGGAGGAAGGAGGAGGGGGGGTGGGGAGGAGGGGGGAGGAGGAGGAGAGGAAGGAAGGAACGAAGGAAGGAAGGAAGGAAGGAAGGAAGGAACGCGGGGCGCTGTCACTTCAAAACGAGGACCCAACACCACAGCATGGTTGGGAAATAATCCAAAAATAGTCGGGGACTATGTTTTAAGTATGGTTTGACCTTCTTGGGGCATTTTGGTTGTATTTTTAGTATTCGTCGAACATCTCCCTGTAGGGGGACAAGCCCGACATAACGCTAGACCTTCATGCTCTGCATGTCGGGCGACCCGCTCTGGGCGTCCGACTGGCGGCGTTCACGCACACACGCGCGCAGCCAGGCGCCTGCCACGAGGCGCTGGGCGACGCCGAATGGACTTGCTGCAACCTTGTAAGGCGCATGTGCGCGGCGCTCGGGCGAGAACCACACTTTGAAAACGACCCGCCCCACGTCCGCGAAGCTCTTGCAAGCTTTGAGGACGAATGTGGGCGGCGTTGGGGCGAGATCCACATTTTGGAAATCGCCGTCCGTCCGTAAAGCTGTTGCACATTCCAAGCTTCGGGGCCACCAGCGGCGAAGACATGTCAAGCGAGCCGCCCGGCCAGCCCTGCAGGCACGTCTGGGGGCGCGACCAGGGGAGCTACCTGTACTGCAAAGAGATGGAGGAGGAGCGGAAGGACGAGAAGGAGGAGGAGGAGGAGGAGGAGGAGAAGAAGAAGGCGGAAGAGGAGAATAAGGAATCGCCCCCTGGGCGCTCCCTGAGACTGCACTGCTGCCAGGGCCGTTCCTGAAGCGGCGAGCGCCGAGCAGAACTGCGCCGCCGCTGCCGCATGTGAGGAGGAGGAGGAGGAGGAGGAGGAGGAGGAGGAGGAGGACGAGGAGGACGAGGAGGAGGAGGAGGAGGGCCCGACGTTCGAGGCCCGGGTCCTCCATCCACGAAGGGGGGCCGCAGATGTAGAAGTTGTTCCCGACGCCCGCCTCCCGGGGGGCCGAGCGGAGGAGCGCGGAGGCCAGAGGAAGGGCCTCCACAGGTAAACGCTGTGAGCACCACTCCCCCTCCCCCCCTGAAATTGTCTGGGAGATCTCCCGCCCCCTCCGCGCTTATTTATCTATTTATTTCTTTATTTATTTATTTGTATATACAAGACTGCAGTGGCGCTTCGCGCCATGCACCTTGGTCTTTGAAGTTTGGTACGCAGGCGGAGTAGCAGGAAAGACAAGCCGGCAATTTAGCGATAACTCCTGGTTGCCTGTTCTGACATCGCCGCTGTAATAATGTTATTCGTTATCCTTCCTCCATGCTTCTTTTTTCATTAGTTTCGCCATACCATGCGCATTCTCCCCATCCTCCTCAGCTCTCGTTTGCGGAGGCTCCTCCTTGGAGAGCCTCTAGGGGCCTCACAAAAGTTGTTTCAGGCTTCCTTAAGGCCTTCTAGAGGCCTCCTGGGCGTATTCTGGGGGCCTCCAGGGGCTTCCTCGGGCCAGGCCACCCTGCCTCCAACCGCGGTCTCCCTGAACGACCGAATCACGATTTGGAATTCTTTGGAGGGTGTCTTTGGGCCATCTTGGGCCGCCATGGGGCTCTCTGAGGGCCATCTTGGACCCGTGCTGTCCCGTTTTGGGGCTCTCTTGGACTGCCTGGAAGCCCTTTCGGATGGTTGCGAGGCGATTTTGGAGCCTCCCAGGCGGCTTCGGACGCCCAGAAGACCGCCGTCTTGGAGCGTCGGGAAGCCGAAAAGAGGAGAACACCAAAATTCACCAAAAACCAAAAGAAAATTATTGATTTTTGCCTCGGGGGGCCTTCTTGGGAGTGCTCTTGGAAGCCTCTTTGGGGCCGTCCTGGAGGCCTCTTGGGCCATCTTGAGGTCACGTCGGTCAATCTTGGAGCGCTCTTGTGCTGTCTTGGGGGTCTCTTGGACGTCTCCGATGACCCCCCTGATCGCCCTAGGTGTGCTGGGAAGGCTTGGCAAAACGCCCTGCGAGGCCTGGTGGCCGCTTCGAGGCCCGTCCGGAGGGTCCCATCGCCCCAGATCCCGGGAGTCTGTTTTTTTTGTGGGGGGGGGGGGGCGGGTTTTCCCCCGCCCGGGCTTATAAAAATATAGGAAGAGGAATATATATATATATATATATATATATATATATTATATATATATTATATGTATACTAGAACCATCGCCGCTTCGCGCGCGCTCAGGTTCTAGCCCAGGCCGGGTGCGCGCTAGAAGATCTTGGACAGCCCTATCAAGCACAGGCGCGTGACATAGTCGTGCCTCCTGAGGGCCTCTTGGGAACCTCTTGGGTCTTCGTGGAGGCGTCTGCAGGGCTTCTGGGGGTTTCTCCGTGCTTCCTCAATTGTTGGAGCCCGGCGGCCCCGGCGGCGTCCCAGGAACGGTCGCAGGTTTTTGGACCGGAGGCCGCATGTAGGCGTACATGCAGGTTTCTGGGGAAGCCTCTCAGAAGCCCGTTGGGGCCCTCTTGGGGGTCTCCTGGGGGCTTCCTGGGAACCTCGGGGGGCCTCTTGGAAGCCTCTTGGGGGGCCTCTGGAGGCCCTTTGGGGCCTGCCGCGGGCGTCTTGGGGGCCTCTTGGGGCCTCTTGGGGGTCTCTTAGGGGCCTCTTGGGGGCCTCCTGGGGCGGGGGGGCTGGAAGGTTCAATTGGGTTTCCCGTCTTGGGCCCCTCTTGGGGCCCTTCGGGGACGCGTTTGGGCCGTCCTGGGCGCCTCTTGGACTGTCATGGGCCCCTCTGGGGCCGTCTTGGGGCTCTCTTGTGGGCTTCGTGGGCCGTCTTGGGGCGGTCTAGGGGGAGTCTGAGGTCGTAAAGGACGGTGCGAAGGACAACGAATCGAATATGGTCAATCTGTACGTTTTACGAAGGGACGGGGGCTATGTTTGCTTCCCGGGGCCGTCTGGGGGGATCTCTTGGAGGGGTCTTCGAGCGTCTTGGAGGCGTCTGGGGCGGGAGGAGGAGGAGGAGGAGGAGGAGGAGGAGGAGGAGGACTTGAGCCGTAGGAGACCGCTGGAGGTTGTCCTCAGGGTGGCTCTGGGCGGCCCTGGGCCGCCTGGACGTCCGACCTGGGGCCCGCCGGGGAGCGGGCTGGGCCCGACGTCCCCCCAGTTGTGGTCGAGGCTGCGGCCCCGGGGCCCCAGGGCCCCGTGCGGCGTTATATGTATAGTTATGGATTGCATTAGTTGTGCATTCTATATCTGGGTATAGATGTATGTATGTATTTATTTATATATATAACTATATCCATACATATATATATATATATATATATATATATATATAGTTATCCAGGTTTGTCATCCTGTTATATAGAGTGTATATATATAATTATAAAATGTGTTTTAGACAAATGAATAACAGGATGACAAACCAGGATTGATTCTTCTTATGGCTTGTTCTGAGATCCGACTGTTTCGGTGCTTCAGAACGGTGCCCCCGCTGCAGCGTGGGCCTCATTTTCGGATCGGCGCTTTGCTCCCGTCGTTTAGAATGGCGCTCTCTCTCTCGAGCGCGGGCCACATTTGTGGATCCGAGTCTTGCTTCATTGTGGTCCCCCCCTCCATTTCCACTCCGCCTTCCCCTGGTCCTCCTGTTCCTGCAGCTCCTTCCACTCCAATTCCTGCTGCTGCTGTTCGTCTCGCCCCAGCGCGCGGGCCACTTTTCTGAATTCGAGTCTTTCTTCATCGTGGTCGCCCCCCTCATTTCCCCTCCTCTGCCTTCCCCTGGTCCTCCATTTCCTCCCGGTCCTGACGCTTTTGTTCCATTTGCTGCTGTTCGTCCTCCTACTTTTCCTCCCGCTCATCCTGCTGCTCACCCGCCACTTCCTCCCCCTGCTGTGCACGCAGCCCCCCCCTTCCTCCAATTTGCGCACAACACGAAGTGGTCTTTCCGTGGGAGTCGCAGATCGGCTATGACACGTGTCCACGGTTATGACTACCTACCAGACCACCCCAACCCAACCCGAAGACGCGATTTTGACCCGAATTTCGGGTTGGAGGGGGTGCGGATTCCATGTGGTTTTCCAATGTTCCCGACCCCCCCCCACTGGAAATCGAGGATAGATTTGGGCCTTCGGGTTGGGTTGGGGTGGTTTGGTGGGTGGTGAGGTTAGAGAAACATCAGCGCCACGGGGAAGGGATTGGAAGGAGGGGGGAGCCGGATGCCAGAGGAGCCGCGAGCGCGCCTGGCTTTCCCGCCCCCGTTGCCCTCGTCCTCCTCTTCCTCCCTCGGCTCCTCCAGCTCCTGCTCCTTCTCCCTCTGCTTCACCCTCCTGTCCGTCGCCCCCCTTCTCCTTCCCCTCACACCTCGTCCCATCCCCCTCTCCGTCTCTTCCTCCTCCTCCTCCTTTTCGTTCTGCGCTCCAGCGAGGTCCATCCCGTGAGCACACGATGATCACGCTTTCGGTAGACGAGGCCCATTGGAAGCGAAAGCATGGATTGTCCATAGGTTTCTGAAGGATTTTGACAAGCGGAACCCGACATCAAAACTGCCCCCTGGCGAGGGCCTCGGGCACGACCTCTCCTGCCTGTCGGGACAACGGGGTCTCTGCCCTGCTTCCGGAGACCGATGGCCTTCACTTTCCAATCTGATTCGGCCCTGCCCATGCAGTCATTGGCAAGGTCTTTTCCCTTATCCTGGGAATTAACGTTGCATATGATGCACCAGATCTACGTTGCTCCCATCGTACTTAAGGACCACATCCCAGAAAGAATTTCGAGCGCCCAGAAAAGTTTCGAAACAGCGTCGAACGAGTATCGCCTCCCAGGGCCCGACACGTGAAAACCCGTCCATTTCGGTACTTTCCTGGTGCTCGACATTCTTTCTGGCGATCAAGGCTACAGTAGGTTGGAACATCATAACACCAGATGGCAAGGCCATCGGCCCACGGGTTGCGAGCGGGGTGGGGTTCCGCAAACACGACAATGACCCAGGGCACGGCAGATGCATCAGCCAGGAGCGCGCCAATCGCTCCTACGCACAGACCCTACCCCCCCACCCATCTGGAAGTTACGAAACTTCGTGACCTTCTATCGTCTGGAATGACCCCTAGCAGGAGGGGAGGGGGCCTCTGAATCAACAGTGGTCTTCTGCCTACGGTCTCTGTTGACCTCGACGTCGGGGCATCCAAGGCGGCGCGCATACTTCGACATATTGGTCATGCACATGGCAATGAAGGTTATCTGATACCGAGGGAACATGATCCTGCCACGAAGGCAGCAATTCATCGGGTGCGCCTTTGGCACCCTTTTTTGGCCCACCAGTCGGCGAGCCTGATCGCAAAACTGAAGTGGCGGTCGACTCTTGATTGACTGCTGATCGCTTCGACTGGCACGCAGAGGTCTTAAGAATGGTAACGCTGTCTCTTCCGATGTCCTCAATCCTCCTCCATGCCTGTCTCCAGACCTCAGCGTACGGTCTATCGGAGTGGGTGGTGACATCCTCCCTGGCCCCACACCCGTCGATGACAGCCTGGCAGTCCGTGACCACCGTGATGATTGGGCTCATGAAGCACAGGGCCATGAACAGAAACAACGTACAACTCTGAACAGGGAGCGTCCTGCACTGCTACCGGCTAGCGGCGACGGGGCGTACGTGATTGCCTCCCCGACCAACCCTCAAGTAATAGATACCAGAACCCACCCTGCTCTCAACAACCATCGGATGTTGTTATCATGTCCTGACCTATGCGCTCATGCGAGCTCACCAAACCAACTGTCACGATGAGGCGAGTGGGCCCACTCAAACTTAGCGCCGTGCAACATCTTAGGTGTACGATCTCTGCCGCTGGCAACACGGCCTCGTGTCCACCGCAAGTCGGGTTTGGTGCTCTGCGCTGCACGTACCATGCCACAGCGGTAAAGACCTCTGCGAAGGCCCCAAGTGCCGTCACACCTCCTTCCTTCCCCTCCTCCTCCTCCTCCTCCTCCTCCCCTTTCTCCTCTGCCTCCCCCCTTCTTTCCCCCTCGTCTGCCTGTCCCTCCTCCTCAGACCCCGTCCGCCTCCTCTTCTCTGCCTGTTCCTCATTCGCTTCCTTTCCCCCCCCCGCTCTGCTGCTGCTGCTGCTGCTGCTGCTGCTGCTGCTGCTCCCCTCCGACGGCCTTCTCAACCGTCTCCCGCACCAGCTCCTTCGGGGAGACGCGGCCGCCGCTCTTCGTGTACTTCTCCTCGGGGGGCTCCCCATCCCGCAGGCCGAGGAGCTGGAGGAGTTGGGGGGGGTGAGGAGGGGGTGAGGATGGGAGGGCTGGGGGAGAGGATGGGAGGGCTGCAGGAAAGGCTTAGAGGGGAGGGGAAGGGAGGGAGGAGGAGGAGGAGGAGGAGGAGCGGAGGAGGAGGAGGAGGAGGAGGAGGAGAAGGAGGAGGAGGAGGAGAATGAGGAGGAGGAGGAGGCGGAGGCGGCTGGGGGAGTAGGAATTAGGAAGTACGTTGGGAGGATGAGGGGGGGAGGAAGAGGAGGAGGAGAAGGAGGAGGAGGAGGAGGAGGAGGAGAAGGAAGAGAACGAGGATGTTCTGATACGGCACTCTCCCTGTAGAGGTCGAAGTTCCCTAGTGAGTAGGGCGCTGTGCGAGCAGCCACTGGTGAGCCTAACGGCCAGCAGCGAGCTTCGGAATGCTCCTGCTGAGGGCGTGGTGTTCCCAACTGGAAGGTACAGGTCGCGATGAACCCTGCGCGAGCATGGCCGCACGGGAGGGAATATCTGAGTAGAGGCACGCCTGCGCTTTGTCAGGCCTCTGGGCGGTGTAGATCTCACCCGGTACGACTATGCGCAGTCTGTTGGTGAGCTTCAGAAGCGAGGATGGGCAAGAGGCACCAGAAGAACGAAAGACGGATACATGGAAAGAGATTATGCCGTGGCGGTCCTGCTCGTGACAGGGGCAACCCCCGTGCTACTACTGAATGTATGGTGACCGAAGGAGAGGCACATCGGCCCATGGTTCTAGTTCCGGTGTGCACCACCTAATCCTCCTCGGCGCCCACGCAGCTGTTGTGCTCCTGGCCGGAAAGGCGCAGGTCTTGTGTGGAGGCGAGTGCCTCGTTTGGCCGCTCGGGGCGCAGTTCGCCCGCCATCTCCCAGTCCGCCGAGGCGCAGTTCGAAAGAGAGGTTGAGATGCGATGGGCGAGGCACGGGATATGCAGGAATGGGGCAATGGCAGAGGCACCGCTAGGGATGGCATCGGTCGCCACCGAGCCGGTAACAGGGCAGGATTGGCAAGCGGTGCTAGGTAGAGACGTAGGAAGGGATGTGCGGAAAGAAGATCGCGGAGAGAGGGCGTGATCTCTCCCTGCGTCCCGGTGGGCGAGAAGCTCCAAGCACAGGAGAAGCTCCAAGCACAGGAGGAGCGGGATGGGTAAGTGGTGCAGGGGTAGCAGTCGTAGTAGTAGTAGTAGTAGTACTAATAATAATAGTAGTAGTAGTAGTAGTAGTAGTAGTAGTAGTCGTCGTAGTAGTTGTGATAGTAGTAGTAGTAGTAGTAGTAGTAGTAGTAGTAGTAGTAGTAGTAGTAGTGGTAGTAGTAGTAGTAGTAATTTTAGTAGTAGTAGTAGTAGCAGTAGTAGTAAGAATAGTAGTGGTAGTAGTAGTAGCAGTAGTAGTCGTAGTAGTAGTAGTAGTAGTAGTAGTAGTAGTAGTAGTAGTAGTGTAATAGTAGTAGTAGTAGTAGTAGTAGTAGTAGTAGTAGCAGTAGTAGTAATAATAGTAGTGGTAGTAGTAGTAGTAGTAGTAGTAGTAGTAGTAGTAGTAGTAGTAGTAGTAGTAGTTAGTAGTAGTAGTAGTAGTAGTAGTAGTAGTAGTAGTAGTAGTAGTAGTAGTAGTAGTAGTGGTAGTAGTAGTAGTAGAAGTAGAAGAAGTAGTAGCAGTAGTAGTGGCAGGCGTAGAAGGAGTTGTGGTAGTAGTAGTAGTAGTAGCAGCAGCAGCAGCAGCAGCAGCAGTAGTAGTAGTAGTAGTAGTAGTAGTAGTAGTAGTCATGGTAGTACCAAGTAGTAGTAAGTAGTAGTGGCCGTAGTAGTAGTCGTCGTTGTAGTAGTGGTGGTAATAGGAATGGCCGTAGCCATAGTAGTAATAGTAATTGTAGTAAGAGTCGTAGTAGTAGTCGTAGTAGTAGTAGTCGTAGTAATAGAAAAGTAGGGATGGCAGCAACAGTAGCAGCCATACTTCGAATAGTAATTCGGATATCAAATAAAGAGTAATGGTCGCCGTAGCGGCAGTAGTGGGAGTCGTAGTAAAAGTAGAAGTAATAATACTACTAGTAGCGGTCGTAGTAGCAGATGTAGTACTAAAAGTAGCAGAGGTGGCCGTAGTAGTCGTAGGAGTCGGAGACGTCAAAATAATAATCGTAGTAGTCGTCGTAGTAGTAGTAGTAGTAGTAGTAGTAGTAGTAGTAGTAGTAGTGGTAGTACGCGTATGCGTGG
This sequence comes from Prorocentrum cordatum, assembly GCA_963575745.1. Classification (NCBI taxonomy): domain Eukaryota; class Dinophyceae; order Prorocentrales; family Prorocentraceae; genus Prorocentrum; species Prorocentrum cordatum. The sequence continues at coordinate 59,315 of CAUYUJ010019139.1, forward strand.
TAGTAGCAGTAGTAGTAGCAACAGCAGGAATAGTTTCAGACGCAGCAGTAGCATTAGTATTAGTATGCGTGAGAGTAGTGGCACTCGTGATAGAAGTAGTTGCAATAGTGGTAGTCATAGTAGGAGTACCCGTAGTAGTAGTAGCAGTAGTAATCGTAAAAGTAGCAGCAGCAGCAGCAGCAGCAGCCACAGCAGCAGTAGTAGTAGTAGTAGTAGTAGTATCAGTATCAGTATCAGTTGTAGTAGTAGTTATAGCTGTAATCGTATTTGTAGTAGTAGTGGTAGTAGTAGTAGAACTAGCACTACTAGTCGTAGTAGCAGTACTCTATAGGTAGTCGTAGGAATAATCGGAGTAGGAGTAGTAGTCGTAGTCGTAGTAGCAGTCGTGAAACTAGTAGTAGTAGTAGTAATAGTAGTAGTAGTAGTACTAGTAGTACTAGTAGTAGTAGTCGCAATAGCAGTGCTAGTCGTGGTAGTAATAAATATTAGATTTGTAGCAACCGTAGCCGTGGTCGTGGTATGAGTCGAACTCGAAATCATAGTCGTCGCCGAGGTTGTAGCAATAGCCGCCGTTGTAGAAAGAGTATAGAAATAGTATTACTAGTAGTGGTAGTAGTAGTAGTAGTAGTAATCGTAGTAGTAGTAGTAGTAGTAGTAGTAGTGGTAGTGGTAGGTGTTGTAATAGTTGTAAAAGTGATGGTAGTACTAGTCGTAGTAGTAGTAGTAGTAGTTGTGCATGCCATATATGTAAAACTAGTATAGCATTAATACAGGTTGCAGTGGTTATGGTGGTAGTAGAAACAGTAGTCGTCGTCATCGTCGTCGTCGTCGCATAGCGGTAGTAGAAGTAGTAGCAGCAATCATTTTGATCGTAGTACTGGTAGTAGTCATAGGAGGAATGATCGTAGTAGTCGTGGAAGTAGTACTAGTAGTAGTAGTAGTAGTAGTAGTAGTAGTAATAGTCGTAGTAGTAGTAGTAGTAGTAGTAGTAGTAATAGTAGCTGTAGTAGTAGTAGTAGTAGTAGTAGTAGTGGTAGTAGTAGTAGTAGTAGTAGTAGTAGTAATAGTAATAGTAGTAGTGATAGTAGTCGTATTCTTAGCTGTGGCAGCAGTAATCGTAGGAGTAATCGCTGTAGTAATGGTGGTAGTAGTCGTAGCCGTGATACTTATAGAAGTGGTAGAAGTCGTAGCAGTAGTAATAGTAGCAGTAGTGGCCGGAGTCGTAGTAGTAGTCGTAACAGTACGAGTCGTAGCAGTAGTAGAAGTAGTAGTAGTAGTCGTAGTAGTAGTAGTAAAAACTAGTAGTAGTAGTAGTAGTAGTAGTAGCAGTGGTCATAGTAGTAGTAGTAGTAGTAGCAGTAGTCGTAGTAGCAGTAGTAGTTTTAGTAGTGGTCGTAGTGGTAGTGGTAGTGGTAGTTGTAGTGGTCGTGGTAGTAGTAGTAGTAGTAGTAGTAGTAGGAGTAGTGGTGGTAGTAGTAGTAGTAGTGGTAGTAGTAGTAGTGGTAGTAGTGGTAGTCAACGTCGTCGTCGTAGTAGTAGTAGTAGTAGTAGTCGTAGTAGTAACAGTAGTAATTGTAATGGTAATCGTAGTCGTAGTATTAGTAGCTGCGAAGGGCGCAGTAATAGTAGTGGTAGTAGTAGCACCAGCAGCAGTAGTAGTAGGAGCAGCAGCAGGCGTAGTATAAGTATCAACAGGAGAACTGATACTAGAGTTCCGATTCGTAGTAGTAGTGGGTGTTATAAAACTAGCAGTAGTAGTGGTAGCAGATATCGTAGTTGTAGTCGTAGTAGCAGTAGTAGTAGTAGTAGTAGTCGTATCATTATTAGTAGTATTCGTAGTACTATTACTATAGTAGTAGTAATAGTAATCGGAAGTAGTACTTGCGGTAGTAGGAGTAGAAATAGGAGTAGTACTGTATAGTAAAAGTCGTAGTAGTAGTAATACTAAACATGATCATGGTAGTCGTAGAAGTAATAGTATGAGTGGTCGTAGTAGTAGTCGTAGTGGTAGTCGTAGTAGCAGCAGTAGTAGTAATAGTAGTAGTAGTAGTAGTAGTAGTAGTAGTAGTAGTAGTAGTAGTAGTAGTAGTAGTCGTAGTCGTAGTATGTAGCTGTAGTAGTAGTAGTAGTAGTACTAGTAGTAGTAGTAGTAGTAGTAGTGGTAGTAGTAGTAGTAGTAGTAGTAGTAGTCGTAATAATAGTAGTAGTAGTAGTAGTAGTAGTAGTAGTAGTCGTAGTACTCGTAGTAGTAGTAGTACTCGTCGTAGCAGTAGTAGTAGTAGTAGTAGTAGTAGTAGTAGTAGTACTCTTAGTAATAGTAATAGTAGCAGTAGTAGTAGTGGTAGTAGTAGTAGTAGTAGTAGTGGTGGTAGTAGTAGTAGTAGTAGAAGTAGTAATAGTAGTAGTAGTAGTAGTACAGTAGTTAGTAGTGTAGTAGTAGTAGTAGTAGTTAGTAGTGATAGTAGTAGTAGTAGTAGTAGTTGTAGTAGTAGTAGTAGTAGTAGTAGTAGTAGTAGTAGTAGTAGTAGTCGTAGTAGTAGTAGTAGTAGTAGTAGTAGTAGTAGTAGTAGTAGTAGTAGTAGTAGTAGTAGTAGTAGTAGTAGTAGTAGTAGTAGTAGTAGTAGTAGTAGTAGTAGTAGTAGTAGTAGTAGTAGTAGTAGTAGTAGTAGTAGTAGTAGTAGTAGTAGTAGTCGTAGTAGTAATAGTAGCAGAAATCGTAGTAGTCTCTATCCTCCTCATTCTCCTCTTGCTCTTCGCCACTTTCGAGGGTTGCTTGGGGCTCCATGGGGCAGGATAAGCAACGGCCAAACGCCAGGGTGACTGGATGCCGCTCCAGGGTGCTTGGTGAGTTATCGTTTCACCCGAAAAAGGGAGTCTTAATGGCTTGCAGTAGCGTAGCCGTGTGGTCGTTTAGCCAAGATGAGGAGGCAGAGGAGGAGGAGGAGGAGGAGGAGGAGGAGGTGACCGAGTAGGAAAAAAGGACAACGAGGGGGACGAAGACGATGAACAGGAGGCGGGAAAGAAGAGATCAACAAAGAAACAAAAACTGCCGATCCTCCTCTTAAATTCTTCTCGTCCTCCTCCGGTCCTCCTCCCCCTGCTCCATCCTGAAACTCCTTGATTGAACCTCTCTACCTCGACCTCCTCCCCCTTCCCCCCCCTGCCCTGGAAGGAAGGATGGTGGAGAAAGTGTGATGACTTCGGTCACCTCTCTTGGCGCCACGTGACGCGCGGAGCGCGATGTATTGTTACATCTGCACTCTCGCGCGGCCACCCAACAAAAGGGCACCGCTCCGACCCAGGCCTCGAAACGCGACGCGCGATTCTCCCCGCGCCCTTGCGGATGATCTTGCGCCCCACGGGCCGCAGGTCCCTGGGAGTTTTTGGATTTCCCCCCGAGGCCCCCGGAGCCTGAAAATTTGGGCCAAAGACCTCGTTTCAGAGTGTTCCTCGCAGCCTCCTCTCCCCCCCCGCGGGTGATTTGCACAACAAAACAATCGCCGCCCCCCCTGGGCAAACGTTGGTCCCGCTGGGAAGCCAACCCCCCAAGGGTACGGATGGGTGCCGTCTCTCCCGGGTTGTGGGGCGCCCGTCCCCACCGAAGCGGGATTACGCCGGGGGAGCATGAGCCAACTTGCACTGGCGTGGTGGGTCAGGGGATGGTTATGTCATAACTACGCGATCTGAAACACAGGCAACCATAAAATCACTCCCCACACACACGCACCAAGTTCCCGAGCTGCGTCCAACCGTGGCGGCGGGGGCCCCCCCCGAAGGCCAATCACCATTGTCTTAAGCGGCCCTCATTGATTCTGACGATGCTCGAGCCAGTTGCGGCCACCTATTGGTCCCTGGATGTCCAGCAGCGGCTGCCCAGACGCGGCGAACAGGTCGCGGTAAGCGGCTGTCTCCGGGGCGCGGTCGACGTGCACGGCGAGCTTGACGTTGGCTCCGAGGGCCTTCGTTCCGGGGTCGCAAGGCCGCTGCCCTCAAAGACCGCAAGCCCCGGGCGTCACTGGCAGGTCGTGGCGGGCGTGCTATGGTTTGGCGCAATCGTCGTGCTACCATGAGGGACGCCAATGGGGGAACGACAAGGCCTTCCTGAGCATGGCTGGCCTCAGCCACGAACGAGTTCCCCGCCCTAGTCAGCTTATATATATATATATATATATATATATATATATATATATATATATATATATTATATATAAATCAAACAAAAAGCCAGGCCTAGGCGCGTGAATAAACAAATGGTTTCCCTGCAGGGGCAAGCCGTGTGGGGGCGCCCGCGAAATGGGAAACACACCACCACGGCAGCGCCGGTGATTAGCGCCGGCGCCCGGCCACCAACCGCAGTGTGAAATCCGCGACGCAAGCGGCGCCGCTTCAGCGGGGGGACAGCAACGCCTCCGCTACAGACTACCTACCAGACCACCCCAACCCAACCCGAAGACCCGAATTTCGGGTTGGGGGGGGTAAGGGTTCCACATGTGTTTTTTCGATGTTTCCCGACCCCCCCCCACTGGAAATCGAGGGTAAATTTGGGCCTTCGGGTTGGGTTGGGGTGGTTTGGTGGGTGGTGAGCCACAGCGGGGTGGTTGGGCAAAAACGGCCACAGACACGAACAAAAAGGAACAGGAGGCGGAAGAAAGAGACGCCTCACAGCCACCGGGCGGTGTCCGCATGGCTACATACGAAAAAAGAGAGAAAGAGGGGGACGAAAGAAGCAGGCGGCAACGGATTCTCGTTCTCTTTCTCCACCCCCTCTCCCTCCCCTCCTCAACTGCAACATGTCATACGACGACGCGGCGGCGACGACGACGACAACGACGATGACGACGACGACGGCGACGACGACGACGATCGCGACGGCGGCGACGGACCACGACGCACTGCCTGCTGCGAATGCTCCATGGGGCTTGGGGGCTGCGTTGGCGCTGTAGCCGTCGTCGACCGCGAAGACGACGAGGACGAGGATTAGGCAAAGAACAAGGACGGCGACGACGATGACGACAACGGACGACGACGACGACGACGACGACGACGGTGACAAAGACGACGACGAAAACGACGACGACGACGACGACGACCGCGGCGGCGGCGGCGACGATGACGACGACGGAACAACGCCAACGCCGACGCCGACAACTACGACGACGCACTGGGGATGATACCCCATGGAGGGGGGGGCCGAGGGTGCTGAGTAGGCCCAGTGTAGCCGACGACGACGACGACGACGGCGAAGACGACTATGGCGCGTCAGCCATCAGCCTGGGGAGGAAAACTTCGCCTCGGCTGTATACGATTTCTACTTCAACTTCTGTGCGAACGGCAATCGTTTTTTTAGACTGCTGTGCAGGGGGTACACGATCCTCTCGTCTGCGCCCGCGATGAGCCCCTGGCGAGAGTGATTGTAACATTACCAACAGGAGCGGTGGTTTGCCGAAGACCCTCATTCTCTCTCTCTCTCTCTCTGTTTCTCTCTCTCTCTCTCTCTCTCTCTCACCCCCCCCCCTTCCAGAGTGCCGTCAGCAGAAGGAAAAAGGAAGATGGAAGAAGGAAACGGCGGAAGGAGGAGGATGACAGAGCGGAACGGGGTAGCAGCCGATATTGCGTTTCCTCAAAGTCTCCACCGTTCGAATTGGAATACGATCGGAATTCAACTGGGATCATACTGGAGTCCTCTGGAACTGAAATCTCCTCCATTCTACTAGGGCTCAAACTTAGAATCCAGGTGGGATCGAGTCGGCCTCCTCTGAATCTGGGGTCTCATCCATTATCCTTGGAATCCGACTTGAATTGACTGCAAGGCGTCGCAATCCAATCGATTCCAACCCACTGCAATCGATTGCCTTGCAATTCAATCCAATCGGTTACACTCCGCGGAAGTGCAATCAAGCACACTGCAACCAAAATCGAGTTGCAACCCAATCGATTGCAATACATTCGATTGCATCGTATTCGATCGCAATCGATTGCAACCCAATCGATTCCACACCATTTTGTCATTGTTCCTCCTCTTCGCCTACCCTCCTCCTCGTCTCGTTTCGCACTCCTCGCGAGGAGGCACGTGATGATGATGAAGGGGGCGGCTTTGAGGAGGAGGGGGAGGAGAGCCATGAAGAGGATGAGGCGGAGGAAAGGAAGGACGGCGGGGGAGAAGAGTGAGGATGAAAGAGCAGAACGAAGGTGTAAGTCGACCTCTTGTGCTTCCTCGAAGACCCAGGAGCCAAACGTGCTTCCTGATATAACCCCATTAGACGTGATGTCCAATGCATTCCTGTTTCGACGCCTTGCAGTGGAATCACTGTGCAGTGTCGTCCAACGGATTCCTGTCGTGACACGTCCCCATTCAATCCCTTTGGGCCGCAATCCAAATGGTTCCTATTGTTAGGCGTTCCAGAATAATTCCTTCTGCGAGCGGAGAGCGAACGCAACCCGTTAGCCCTGTATAGCCGCCTCATGTCCCCTTCATCCTCGTCTTCAATCATCGTCACCCCCTCCTTCTCTTCCTTCCCCTCCTCCTCCTCCTCCTCCTCCTCCTCCTCCTCCTCCTCCACCTCTCCTCTTGCTCCCGTCTATCCACACAGCTCTCCATCTTCTATCAGTCCTGCTCGCCCCCACCATTTCTCGCATCTTTGAGGAGGAGGAGAAGGGATATGGAGGGAGGAGGGTGAGGGATGATGATGAGGGGGTGTAGGAGCTGCCACACGCGAATCGAACGGAAGATGAGAATGAGTCGGTTGAGGGGTCACGCCTCTCGTCTCCTCCTCGTCTTCCTCATCCCTACCTCCTCCTGCTCCTCCTCTTCCTCCTCCTCCTCCTCCTCCTCCTCCTCCTCCTCCGCCTCCTCCTCCTCCTCCTACTACTCCTCCCCCTCTTGCCCCCATGCGTCCGCCTCCTTCTCCTTCTCCTACTAGTCCTGCTCGCCCCACATTATTTCTCTCCTCTGGGAGGCGGCGGAGGGGGATATGGAGGGAGGAGGGAGAGGGAGGATGATGAGGAAGGAAATGCCACAAAGGGATATAGCACGGAGGATGAGGCTGAGGCGGTTGAGGGGTCGCGCCTCCCGTCTCCTCCTCCCCTCTTCCACCTTCTCCTCATCCTCCTCGTTCTCTTCCTTCCTCTCTCTCGTCCTCCTTCTCTCTCCCTCGTCTCCCCCTCGTCGTCCTCCTCCCCCGCCATCGTTCGTCTGGGCAAACCACCGCGGCTCGCCGCATGACGAGTTTCGCGCCCCGCGGGGTCTATTCATCAGCCTCGGGGCGGGGGGGGGGCATCTTTTGCTCATCGCAAGCCGACATTCGATCCAAGGCACGGCCCGGAGACCATAGCCTTAAGTCGGGCCTGTCCCCCTACAAGGGGATCTTCGACGAAAAATAAAAACAAATCCCGGCAAAGCAACCTAACAGCGATGTGTATAATCATATCTGGAAGCATTCCCCTTAAGATTCAGGTGATAATCCAGTTGTAGAATTCTGCTGTTCTCGCAGTCGCAGTCGCATTCGCAATGACAGTCGCAGTGGCAACGGCCTTAGGATCCAATGGAATCCTAAATATTCCTAGGAATTCCTGAGGCATCCTAAGGCATGCTTAGGAATCCTTAGGAATCCTTAGGAAACCTTAGGAATCCTTAAAAATCCTGTTTCCTAGGAATTCCTAAGGATTCCGGAGGAATCCTAAGGATTCCAAAGGATTCCTGAGGATGCTTAACTATGGCTACGGATTCCTCAGGATGCCTACGGATTCCTAAGGACTTCTACGGATTCCTAAGGATTCCTATAGATTCCTATGGATGCCTCAGCCTGCCTCAGTTTCAGTCTCAGCCTCAACCTGCCTCAGCTTGCCTCAGCCTCAGCCTCAGCCTGTCTCGGCCTCAGCCTCAGCCTGCCTCAGCCTCAGCCTCAGCCTGCATCGGCCTCAGCCTGCGTCAGCCTCAGCCTCAGCCTGCCTCAGCCTCAGCCTGCCTCAGCCTCAGCCTCAGCCTCAGCCTCAGCCTGCCTCGGCCTCAGCCTGCCTCAGCCTCCCCTCATCCCCCCCCCCCCCCCCCCCCCCCCCCCCCCCCCCCCCCCCCCCCCCCCCCCCCCCATTCAGCCTCACCTTGACTCAGCTTCGGCCTGCCTCGGCCTCAGCCTCAGCCTCAGCCTCAGCCTGCCTCAGCCTCAGCCTCAGCCTGTCTCAGCTTCAGCCTCAGCCTCAGCCTCAGCCTGCCTCGGAGTGCCTCGGCCTCAGCCTCAGCCTGCCTCGGCCTCAGCCTCAGCCTGCCTCAGCCTCAGCCTGCATGAGCCTCAGCCTCAGCCTGCCTCAGCCTCAGCCTGCTTCAGCCTCAGCGTCAGCCTCAGCCTCAGCCTCAGCCTGCCTCAGCTTCAGCCTCAGCCTCAGCCTGCCTCGGAGTGCCTCAGCCTCAGCCTCAGCCTGCCTCGGCGTGCCTCAGCCTCAGCCTCAGCCTGCCTCGGCCTCAGCCCGCCTCGGCCTCAGCCTCAGCCTGCCTCAGCCTCAGCCTGCATGAGCCTCAGCCTCAGCCTGCCTCAGCCTCAGCCTGCTTCAGCCTCAGCCTCAGCCTCAGCCTCAACCTCAGCCTCAGCCTGCCTCAGCTTCAGCCTCAGCCTGCCTCGGCTTGCCTCAGCCTCAGCGTCGGCCTGCCTCGGCGTGCCTCAGCTTCAGCCTCAGCCTGCCTCGGCCTCAGCGCGCCTCGGCCTCAGCCTTCCTCAGCTCGGGCATTCAAAATATGGCACAGGACTGGTGTTCTGGGAACACGAAGATCACGAAGTGGCCCACAGGTGGCTCCGGGCAATCAAAACATGGTACAGGAATGGTGTTCTGGGAAGACGAAGAACACGAAGTAGCCTACAGTTGGCTCTGGGCATTCAAAACGGGGCCTGGGAATTGTGTTCTGGGAACACGAAGAACACGAAGTGGCCTACAGTTGACTCTGGGCATTCAAAATGTGGCCTGGGAATGGTGTTCTGGGAGCACGAACAACACGAAGTGGCCTACAGTTGGCTCTGGGCATTCAAAATGTGGCCTGGTAATGGTGTTCTGTTGGCTCCGGGCAGTCAAAATGTGGCCTGGGATAATATTTTGGAGAGTCCCCGGTTTTCCCCGCCATCCCCCGGATCCTGCCCAGACCCCCTTGGGGAGTCAAGATGCTCTCTTTTGACCCCACTAGAAACCTATCAGTCTTCGCTGTTAGGTAAATACCCCTAAAAAAATCCAAACATACTCCAAAAATCGTCTGGGGTACATTTTTGGAATATGTTTGACCTTTTGGGGGATATGTTTTATCTTTCGTCGAAAATCCCCTTGTAGGGGACAGGCCCGACTTAACCATAGCCCCCTCCTGAGCCTGAAACGGCCTGTCTTGCAGCGTCTCGAATCCGAGCCGGTCTGCCGAGCCCCGGCGCCGGCACTGCACAGCTCGGGACGACAGCAAAGGGGCCCTGGGACACACAAAGAAGTACACACAAATCCCAGGATCCCCCATGCTTTCGTCTATTTTCTGGGCTGTCGCCTCCCCCCCTCGTCCAGATCTTCCCCGATCCTCCTGGGAACTGCCGAATGAGTTGTGGATGTGTGTCCCCAGACATGCGACGTCCTGATTTTTTCAGGACGGCGCCCCCGCAAGTCCCGACCCTTTCCCCGGGGCCGGTTTTTCATCCTGAGTCGTTTTTTGACGGTCCCGAGGCCCGGCGAAGGCCTCCAGAGCCCGAGAACGGCGAAAAACCTCCGTCCTGAATTACGACGAAAGCATGTCTGGGTTGTGGATGTGTGTCTTTTCCCCCTCCTGAGAAAGGCTGGCCCCTGGTCGGGGAGCTGCTGACCTGGGCCGCTCCCGACCAGGGTCGGCCGAGGGAGGAGGAGGGAGGAGGAGGGAGGAGGAGGGAGGAGAGGGAGGAGGAGGGAGGAGGAGGAGGAGGAGGAGGAGGAGGAGGAGGAGGAGGAGGAGGAGGAGGAGGGGGAGCAGGGGGAGGAGGGATGGAGGAGGAGGGAGGGAGAGGAGGAGTAGGAGTAGGAGTAGGAGGAGGAGGAGGAGGAGGAGGAGGAGGAGGAGGAGGAGGAGGAGGGAGGGAGGAGGAGGAGGAGGAGGAGGAGGAGGAGGAGGAGGAGGGAGGAGGGATGAGGAGGAGGAGGAGGCTTGGCAGGATCCTGCGCGCAAGCACTTCCCCCGGGCCCAGGGCCGAGCAGGAGGCACGCCGCCCGGCGCCCAAAGTCGGGGGGAACGACAGGGGGGGGATAGGCAAAGGGCACTCCAGATTTCGCAATAGAAGGGAGGGTGGTCTGGACCCTCCAAGACAAGCCATTTCAGACCTCCCCCGTGGGAGAACCCTCCCAAAACATCGTCCCCAGACCCCCCAGGCCCTCCAAGATAGCCTGGAAGAGACCCCCCCCCCAATGAGACTCCAGATTTCGTAATAAAGGGAGGGGGGTCTCATTTCGGGGCGGGGTCTCTTCCAGGCTGTCTTGGAGGGCCTGGGGGGGGGTCTGGGGACGACGTTTTGGAGGGTTCTCCCACGGGGGGGGGGTCTGAAATGGCTTGTCTTGGAGGGTCCAGACCCCCTCCCTTTTATTACGAAATCTGGAGTAGAGAATCAGCTCGCGTTGCTGATTTTCCCAGCGCCTCCCGGCGCCAGGAGGCGCCCATGTATCGAGAAATGGGCCCGGCGGCGGGGGCCGAAACCAGCTGCGTGCAGCAAATTTCGTTCCCCCCCCTTTCCCCATCCCCCCTTTCGTTCGGCCCGACAAGACCGGGCGGCGAGCGGCGGGGGCGACCGCGTGGCCTTGCTGAAGTTCACCATGGGGGTCACCCCGATGCCCGCGGACATGAGCACGGCGGGCTCCGCGGCGGACTCGAGTGTGAAGATGCCGAACGGGGCCGTGAGCTGGACCTCTGTGAGGGGCAACGGAAGGGGGAGGGGGCTGGCACAGGGTGGGGGGGGGAACATCGACCTGGCATCGGTGATCCCTCGCCGATAGATCGGCGGTAGGCCCCCGATGGCGAGTCCGCACGTTCCTGGGCGGGGTGGGGCGATCGGCCTTCCATCGGCGATGAGTGGACGCTCGGGGTCGATGCATCCCCCCCTACAGTCTTTGCGTTGACCTAAGGAACCCTCAATAAGGAACGGGGCCCCTTTCTCCCATTAGTTAACATGCGATTTCCCATGGGAAACCTCAGGAAAGCAAAAGGCAGACTGCAGAACAATCAAGGAACACCGAGCCCCTCCCCAACGGAAAGGGTTCCTTCTTCAGGGCCCCGACGGTCTGCCTTCCCCCCCCATGGCTGCCCCCGGTCTGCCCCGTGGCTGGTCGCTCTGCTGCCGCCGAGGGACAGGCCCAGACCCCCAACGTAACGATTTTCTCGTGGCGTCGATCCCAGGATTGCAAAGGATTGCAAAAAACCCTAGGATTGCAAAAAAAAAAAACCCTAGGATTGCAATCTTTTTTTTGCAATCCTAGATTTTTTTGCAATCCTGAGGTCGGGGATGGACAGATCCCCCCACGTGACGATCTTCTCCTGGCGTCGATCCCCAGAGGTCGGGGATGGACAGATCCCCCTTTAGTAAAACGTGGTCCAGTGAAAACGACCTGAGGCCCAAACCTGGCGGGCGCAAGCCTGGAACAAAAACGGCCGGAGCGCCCTCTCGAGAACCGAAAACAGACAATTCACTAATCGACGTGTCACTGTTGGGGGTTACGTCCACCCCCGAAGAGGTCTCGACCCATTCTTCGGGGCCGGTTTTTCATGCTGAGTCGTTTTTGACGGTCCCGAGGCCGGGCAAGGGCCTCGAGGGGTCGAGAGTAGCGAAAAACATCCCGTCGTGCTTTGTTCATTACCCGAGGGGGGGCTGGGGAGGGGGGGAACAGTGGGGTCCGCAAGCGGCGCGCGCGCGCGAGCGGGGGAGTCTGGGGCCCGTGTTGCGTAGCAGGAGTGGCGCGGAGGAGCGCAGACAGCAGGAAGGGCTCGGCGGTGGGGGCCTCCCTGGAAGTCCTGGAGACACCTTGGACCAGGGACGCCTCCAGCAACACGCCCGAAGGGTGGCAGGGGCGGCCGGGCCTTGTCTCCGACGGTGACCTTCTCGTGCAGGTACGTGGAGACCTTGCCCCCCTGGATCTTCTTCACCGTGCACTGCAGGTGGTCGGCGCCAGGCGGCGACGTCACCGTGTAGTGGCGCGGGGCGGTCAGGCCGTCGCCCTCGGGGTCCACCTTCAGCGAGAGGTACTGGCCCCCCGTGAACTCGAACGCCTGCCCGAAGATCGGTGAGCCGCGCGGCGCCTTGAACGAGAAGCTCTTGATGTCTTTCGCCAGCTCCTTGATCTCGACCACCTCGAACGTCTCCAGTCCAGACCATCCTCCCGAGCGCTGCTCTGCCATCTTGTAGAGGGACTCCTCTGTATCGATGCACGCTTTCGCGAGGAAGAGGACGGCCTCACTCCAGGCCGCAGCGATCTGGGGCGTGACAGCGTTCCCGAGAATCTTGCCCACTGCCGCCATCAGGTTGTCGTGCACAACGACGTACTGCGGGGGAACGACGCAGAGCGCGCAATGCCTATGACAGATCGCCGCCACCGGCCCTTTGGGCACCAACAGGGGGGACAGGTCCCGGATGTTGATTGCGTACGCGACGACAGAGGCGGCCAGCGCATCGGGCTGCAGAGTGGAGATGGGCACGTTGTGCGCGGGGTTGAAGTAGGCGAGCAGGCTCTTGTGGTCCTTGGAATTTCCCCCCCCCCCCCCCCCCCCCCCCCCCCCCCCCGCACGAGGGGGGGCAAACGGCAACCCGTGGAGAAAGAGGAGGCGCTTCGGGAAAAACAAAGAGTACCGATACCGCTGCTCCCCTGACCTCTCCCGAAAAGCGTCCGACCACTCTTTCGACGAGGACACATCCGTGGCGTCGAGGCCTGGCACCCTACCCCAAGGCGTCGTGATCGCTTCATACCGTGGACCTCTAAAGGTAAGTCGGGCCTGTCCTCCTACAGGGGGATTTTCGGCGAAAGATGGAACATACTACCAAAAATGCACCAAAAAGGTCAAACCATACTCAAAAAATAGTCCCCAGACAATTTGTTGGACTATTGTTGGATTATTTTAGGGGTATCTTGTATTTCTTGTCGAAAATCCCCCTGTAGGGGGACAGGCCCGACTTAACTCTAAAGGTCTGGACCCGTTCCTGGGGACCGCCTTTTCCTCCTGCATCGTTTTTTGACGGCCCCCGAGGACCGGCAAGGGTCCCCGAAGGCAAAGTATGGGGGAGAACCTGCCGTCGGAAATTGGTTGCACGACGCGAGGGGGTACGGGTTTGGGGGAGCCTGCGCCACACTGCTTATGGAACCCTTAGTTTTGTGGAAAGGGGCGCCACGACAGAACTCATAGCCTAACACCACTCGGCCCCAACTGCTGTGCGAATCAAAAGGTCGCCGGGCAAGCCGGAAACCCCACACAAGCCGACCTGCGAGAGGCAAACTCATGCAGTGAACCGTGGCCTGAAAGAGGAACCGAACGTGCTGCACGCGAAGACCACCCCAAACGGCCAACGATACTGGTTGCTCCTTGAGCATGCCGTCGTAGAACGTCTTGGTGATATCCTGCGCCCTGGGGGCCACCACGGGCGCGGTCGCCGCGATGGTGTCCACCGTCTCGGGCTTCATCGCCGAGGGCAGCCCCATGCCTCGGGCACTGTTTCCCCTCTCCTCCACCCTTTTCCTCCTCCTCCTCCTCCTCCTCCTCCTTCTCCTCCTCCTCCTCATCCTCCTCCTCCTCTCTCCTCCTCCTCCTCCTCCTCCTCCTCCTCCTCCTCCTCCTCCTCTTTCTCACTCCTCCTCCCTCCTCCCTCATCGCTCCTCCCTCCTCCCTCCTCCCCCTCCCTCCCCCTACTGCTCCCTCCTCCCTCGCAATAGCATGCAGGCCCAAGGCGCGTGCCAGCTCTTGGCACCGATCCAGGTCACCACTGACACGGTGATAAGGAGAGTAGCGGGCCGCCCACGTGGACGGGGGCGGGTCGGTGCACCACGACACTTCTCACCGTGACACGGAGCATCGGATTGATGGCATTCGACGTCGTAGCGTATAACACCGCATGGTCTGACTTCACAAGGCTCGGGGAGATACTGCAGGTCTACGCCAGCACAGTATCGGGATTATGAGAAGCGTCGGGAAAAAGGGCGGCTGTGCAGCACGACGCCACCAAGTGTGGCCACATCATCAATGCATGCAGTTCGGCTGGAGGTGAAGACGGGCGACAAACCGATCATGTGGGCTGGCAGCATTCTGAAATAAAGACCTTTGGGTCAGTCGTGCAGTTGATGGCGGCACTACTGAGGGACCAAGGCATCATGGGCAAGACGGGCATGGTAACACCACGGATGTCAACGATATCCCTCGCATTGTTTCTGATAGAAACACACACACGCACAATACATAACTAAACATGCATAAACCTATAACCATGTATATATGTGTATACATATATATATATATAGATATGCATGCCGCCGAAAAAGAACACCACAGTAAGCGCTGATGGACGTGATTACGCGCGGTACAGCCTGGATGACAAATCAGATTAACGCTCTCGGCCACCATCGCATGATCATCATAGGATGCGGCTTGAGAATGGATACGGAGTGCAGACGGATCTGACAGACAAGGGACTTGTCAAAGCAGGCGGGTACGTGGGAGGAGCAGATGCCGCTTTGGAATCAAGCGTGAGCAGAATGTTCAGATCGCTGCTGCAAGATCATCATCTCTGTCCGGGCAACAGCTACTGGAGCAAGGGGCCAACTCCTTGCCAGCAGGGCCGCACACAGAAGATTGGCCACTTCGTCACGCCCACGCCGCCAGAGACAGGGTACAGCATGGAAGCCAAACTGCAAACATATGTTTTTGCGCATGGCAATGGTCACACACCCATCTAGACTGGATGATCAAAAAAAAGAAGCGGGTGCAGACCATCGTGGGTCGAAACATAATGATGCACACACACACACACTCTGGAGGAGGCCCTCTCAGGGCTAAGTACCTGGCAAACATGGACGAGACATGCATGCAGATCGACGAGGAACGTTGGAAAGCATCATGGGACAACGGAGATGTTCAAAACGCGTGGAACTGTCTCGGCGATGGAGAGCGATGAGCAAAGACAAATACATTCCCCAACACGAACACGTCCACCTTCGACTACGAGAAGAAAACTAAATCATGGAACTGCTGACAGACATGGTTGATTGCCGACAGACGCTGGCACACACATGTGCCATGAGCTTCGAAGGTGACGACTGCAGCGACTCCGATAGGTTGGAGCGGCGTATCGATACCCTCACTCGACAGCTACAAGCGGCACGTGGACGACTCACGGAGGAAACGCACACCTACTTGATGGAGGGGATGTGCTGAGCATGGAAGTCAGACAAGCACGAACAAGTACACAAACTACGTGAGGAACTAGCAGGTGCGGGGCGCGGGCCAAACAAAAAAACATGTTCGGAGTGCGGCAAGGCATGGCGTGTCAAGAGTGGCGTGAAAGACTCGGGCTATTACCGGCGGAAGCCGGCATCAACGGCAAGCAGATCAGCCAGAACAACCAAATAGATGACAAGCAGTTTATGCCACACCCGCACAGTTCTGGCGACCTGATAAACCTCGTGAGGATCGACAGGACGGGTCAGATACTGTACATCACGAAAGCGCTCAAACTACGAGCTGGGCCAGAATGAGGAGTGCTAGCTGAGACTCTAAGCATGGCGATCAATCTCCGCATGTACCGCACGTCCGAGCGAGAAGGTGGAGCCACATGTCTTCAGCCGCAGCTGCAACGGTCCTTTTGCACTCATGAGACTGGTTGGAGAGGTGCCGCCCAGCAGTCTCAGGAGCCAGGCTTTCCCACAGTCGAGGATGAGTGGGAAAACTGGAATCAGGGGGAGGAGGACAAGGAAATGGAGGAGGGGGAGGAGGAGGAGGAGGAGGAGGAGGAGGGGGAGGAGGAGGAGGAGGAGGAGGAGGAGGAGGAGGAGGAGGAGGAGGAGGAGGGGATGAGAACTCTTCACTGCTTCGACGCGTTCGGCGGCGTGTCGCACTACGGCCAAACACACAAGCGACCGAGACGCCCACGGGAACCGTGTTCTGCACATGCGGGGCTCCAAACTGAGGGAAGGGGCGACACTGGCGATAGCAGCAGCATGGAGATGCAGCCAGATACGACCATCGCACACGATATCGAACGTCGCCAGCACAAACGCGTTCGCATGCACGGAACGATCACACCTTTATCAATGACAGCGTGCAGATAACATACAACTACTCAGTAGAGCAGTAGACGGCACCGTCGTGCACGCCAACGCCTTGAACGGAGAAACAGACATAACGCCACACACGGAACAAACATGGGTCATTCAATAAGAGCTGGAGGCTTTGTTGACGTCTACCATCCTAGAGTTGAGGCATGTAATTAGTCGAAGGTTGAAGCAGGCGGGAATCAGAAACACTTGGACGGAGGGAAGTTGCTCATGCACAAGTTTGACGGCAGATATTGGAATCAGCTTATTCGTAGATTGGACTACTAGATTGCAGTTGCACGCCTTCATACCGCACCACCACTACATAGGAGCTAGTTGAACTACGGCATCGGCACCATGCAGGACTCCCTGGGCCACACGGGCCACACGGGGCACAAACTTGTTAAGATAGACCATGGGGACGGAAGCGGACGGCACGGTCAAGCATCTAGTTAGCCACAGTCGGCACGGTCAATGGGGACATCAGCAGGGAAGCCAGAGTCCTGGGGCCTACAATAGCATTCGACGGAACGCTCAGACAGTGACTGCGCAACAGGGTACAAGCAGCAAGGGCGGGATGGAGATCTTTACGCAAGATATGGCACACATGGCACACGCACTTGACCCGAAGCAAAACCTGGCCTGTCGGCATTCGTCCTCCCTGCCGAGTTCACAGAACAACTCGAATCATGTATCTTTCGCATGCCCTGGGGCATGATGGAAGGAGCCGCATCCACAGAGTACACGGGCAGGGTGCGCACCATGACGAAGAAATCGGTGCTGGGGGACTGGAAGTTAGATCATGTTGCGCTGGAGCTGCGTGTCCATAGAAGAGGGTGAGTGATGGCAGGACATCGCTCGCTACCCGCAACGCCCCGTGCAGATGATCGTGGCGATGTTTGGCGCGACAGAAATCGACCGAATTGGCTTTCAGCACCGGCTTGATGGCGCAGGAAAAATATGTGACACATCTACCCCGTCTGCCAGACAGAGCGTAAAGGATCTCAAAGCGCTGGGCTGGACGGAGGGGGAATCCGATCACCTTTGGAGGGGAAGAAGACCTTCAGTGATGCGGGAGGGAAACGATCAAAGGCCCCAGCCCAAGCCATACTGGGAAAGGAGGAGAGGACGCACTTCGATTCCGACGCGCGCCGCAGCCCCAGACGGACCACGGCAAGCCCCAGAAGCACCCGACCAGGACCTGAGCGACACGCACACGTAAGTGCTGACATCGAGGAGGATGCGTACTGCAAGCTGGGAACCAAAAGCGGGGACTCACATGGAGCGTGTCGCCCGACTGTCAAGGGCCCCGCGCCGCACGACACGCGCGCCCACAGCATGCGCAACTACACAGTACTCAAGGGTCGCAGGGACGAACGCATGCCCATGGTGTCGCACAAACCTGGCCAGCAGAACAGCATGCCTCAAACATCTACTTACTACGTAGAAGCGCGCGCAAAGGAGATGCCCCTCCCGCAGCACATCGCTCTCATTTAGGCCCGAAGAGCTGGGCACACACGTTTGTAGCTGGTGCTCGCACGAGAACATGAGCCTGGAAGCTCATCTACGACACGTTGCCGAGCACGCGCCAGGACCAGAGAGCAGTGGCCCACAACTGGCTCATCGCTGGCGCCGGCCGTGAGCGGATAGAGGAGATGCAAGACGCGGCGGAGGCACGAGAACCAGCGGCGGAGAGGCAACATGGAAGGCAGAAGAAGGCTGCCACGAGAGGCGATAGGTCACATGGCTCGGCAGACGAAATCTTGGCGCTGCGAAAGCTCACGCTCACCAACAGCCAGCAGACCAGGCAAATAGCAGGGGCAGCGTGGGACGTCGTGCTCTTCGAGGGCACCATCAACGCGATCAAGGCAGGCGAGGATGCGGGCAAGGGCTACGCGGAGCAGGCTCAGACAGGAGCCAAAAACCTAGGGCCGCCACACCACCAAGTACTAGCCAGGTTCACCCAGGCGGCCTCAGAGATGGAACTCCCAGCGAGTTTCAAGCTGTCACTACAGCAGATGGTGACCTTTCTGGAGATCAGGACGGCGCAGGTGTTTGGAGAAATACGCCCAGACTTCAGGATCAGAGCGGGCTACGAGGAGAAGGGAACAGAGCCGAAGTGGAACATGCAGAAGATGATGAACCCGCTCGCCCAGAGCCCGCGGCTCTGCGCGGACAAGCGCAGAGTGCTAATGGAGAAGTTGGAGCTCGACGGGAAGCAGGCGGTCGAGACAGAAATGGCAGCACCGATGCAGGACGCCATCCCCCGGAGAGGATCACGATCCAGGAGCTGCGCGCCATGAAGATGAATAATGAGTATCGTTTAACCGATCCCCATCCCCAGCGGCGTGGCCCAGGCCCCACTGGCTTATTTACCCCCCTAGATGGGGATATAGGCAGTTCTCTTCGAAGTTTCGAGGGGTCTATCCCCAACTGGGGTGGTAATTTAGTGGGGGTCTCGAAGGGGATGGGGCTGGGGATGGGGATCGGATAAACGATACTGGAAGAAGGCCATCTGGAGCGGCCAAGAGGGGGGTGTCCAAGAGGGGGGGGTGCAAATCATGACCGGCGGCATGTGCGCGGCCCGGGGGGGGCAGGGACGCATTGAAATACGAAGAGGCACCATGAAATCCGAGGAGATGTCATGGCCCCCGCCATGAGATCCAACCCCCCCTAGTCTTCTGTCGGGCGTGTCCCCCTACAGGGGGATTTTCGACGAAAAATGGAAGACACCCCAAAAATAACAGAAAAAGATGAGAAAAGAGTCCAAACATAGTCCCCAGACTATTTTTGTTGACTATCTTGGGGCTATTTTGGGGGGCATCTTTCTTTCTTCGTCGCAAATCCCCCTGCAGGGGGACAGGCCCGACTTAACCCTAGCCGTCACCCCCCTCTTTGCCGCTCCCGAGTCGGGTCGGGCGAAAGGGGGGGATAGCAAAGGGGGGGTTTGAGAATCAGCTCACGTAGCTGATTTCCCCGGCGCCTCCCGGCGCCGGAGGCGGCCATGTATCGAGGAATAGCCCCCTCGGTGAGGCCGAACCCAGCTGCATGCAGCAAATTTCGTAACCCCCCCTTTCCCAATCCCCCCCTTTCGCCCGGCCCGAAACACTTCGTGGAGACCACAAAAGGTTCTTAGAACATGGTTTGGCAGGGCTCTAGGCGAGCCAACCATGTGTTCGATCCCAGGTATATCCCAGGTGTTCTAAGGACCACAAAAGGTTCTTAGAACATTGTTTGGCAGGGCTCCAGGCGAGCCAACCATGTGTCAGATCCCAGGCAGATCCCAGGTGTTCTAAGAACCGCAAAAAGGTTCTTAGAATCAGAACATTGCTTGGTAGGACGCTTCGCCACTGCTTGATCTCTGCCGCTCCAACCTAAAACAGGGCTAGGATCGGGATAAATCGCTCCAGAGCGTTCCGGAGCGCACTCAGAGCGTTCCGGAACGCTCTGGAGCGGCCGCGGCGCCCAATACGTCCTCCAAACCCGCCGATTCTCAGAGATTTTGAATTATCCCGATCCGATTTTGTCCCGATCTTCGCGTCGTTTTACAACCGCCCTCCGGGGCCGCCCGCCGCCGGCCGCGCCTCGAGAGGGGCGGGGCGCAGGGGCACGCCGCGCCCCGGGCAGGGGTGGAACGGCCCCAGGGGAGCGAGGCCGGCCCGCGGCGGAGCACGCGGAGCCAAGCCACAGCCAGCCAACGCCCCTCCTCCTCCTCCTCCTCCTCCTCCTCCTCCTCCTCCTCCTCCTCCTCCTCCTCCTCCTCCTCCTCCTCCTCCTCCTCCTCCTCCTCCTCCTCGTTGTCCTCCTCCTCCTCGTTGTCCTCCTCCTCCTCCTCCTCCTCCTCCTCCTCCTCCTCCTCCTCGTGCCGCGGCCTCCGTCTGCCAGTCTGCACCCACACCGCCGAACCCCCACGTGGGTGGGGTGCGAGCCACGGCAAAAGCGGGCAGCGTCGGGGCCAAAGAGCTTCTCGAAGAGCTAGGGAAACGCAAGTAGGCAGTCATAGCTTTAGCAGGACAGGTATCAGGGCAAGGCTCCAAGGGCCATATACCTTACTAGGCTTTGTGTTCAGTTTTTGTGTGGTGTTCGAGAGGGTGATGGGTCCAAGGCTCTCAGCCCCCTGATCCGCGTAAGTTTGTTAAGCAGGAACCGCTTCAGAGCCCACGTAGGCCCTAGAGGGACCAGTGGCCCAAGGGTCCATCGGGCGCCCCCAGGGCCCGCCGAATGATTCAGTGCTAGCAGTTGGTGGCACTCCAAGATGAGCTCCAGTTTACTTGACATTGCAGAGCGAACTCAGACTGCCGAAGCGCCGACCCCGATCCCGCTGCTCCTCCCTCCTCCCTCCTTGCTCCTTCTCCTCCTCCTCCTCCTCCTCCTCCTCCTCCTCCTCCTCCTACTCCTCTTCCTCCTCCTCCTCCTCCTCGTCATCCTCCTCCTCCTTCTTCTCCTCCTCCTCCCCCCCCTCCTCCTCCTCCCCCCCTCCTCCCCCCGCCTCCCCAGGCACCAACCAACAAACCAACCTCCCTCCTCTTCCCTCCTCCCGCCTCCCTCCTCCTCCTTCTTCTCCTCCTCCGCCTCCTCCTCCTCCTCCTCCACCTCGTCCCCCTACTGCACGAAAACGGCGGCCCGGCGTCGTTCTAGCTAGCCTCCCCGTGGCCCTCGCCAAGTTAGCAGTTGAAGCAGCAGGGCCCCATGTACGGCTGACGAGGGGGAAGGCCACGGTCGAGAAAGTTTTGCCTGGCGCGTCGCGGCGGCGGCCCCGGTGATATGCGGGGCCTTCAGGCGGATAGCGTGTCGCTCCGCTACGCGGGGCGGGGGGCTCGGACAGGAGGAGGAGGAGGAGGAGGAGGAGGAGGAGGAGGAGGAGGAGGAGGCTTGGCAAGTTCACGCTCGGGCTCTGGGACGGGGATCGCGTGCCGCGCCGAGGCGTGGTGGGCCAGAACCAGGCGGAAGGGCACGCCAGGCCAAACTTCCTGACTGCAGGGGTGGGACCTGCTCGGAGGGGAGATCGGCGGTGGACACGCCTCCCTTTAGTAGACCTCCCCTTAGTGAGAAGGGCCTGGGACCGAAACCGACGGACCTGGACCCGCAAAAATGACGGCCGCGACGCCCTCTCGCGAACCGAAAACGGCCAATTCGCTAATCGACGTGTCAGGGTAGGAGGTCTTTCAACCTCCGAGGAGAAGCATCAAGCTGGAACTGGTGACGCGTCGCCGACGGGCCCCTGATGGCGGATCCGCAAGTTGCTGGGCCCCCTTTTCTGAAACGGAACGTCAGGGACTGGCACAAGGGAGGGGGAGCAGCGAGCTGGAATCGGTGACATTCCGACGATCAGCCCCCGATAGCGAATGCATCGAGCTGGACTCGGCAAAGCATCGTCGCCGACAGGTCGGCACTGGGCTCCTGACAGCGCATCCGCACGCTCCTGGGCGGGGCGGGCTATCTCGGCCCTAATCGGGGACGAGTGGGCGACTCGGGGTCGATGCATCCCCCCCTGAGCCTTTCCCCCCCGGAGCAACATTGCCCCTGATCGTCCTCTCCCCCCTTCCTCTGCCATGCCTGCACTCCCACGCGCTGGGCCCAGCGTGCTGTGCTGCCTCTTCCAGAGTATCGCCACGGCCCTCTTTGGGTTAAGCAGAAGCACGGCCAGACCGCCGAGCCTGATCAGGGCCGCGCGGGCGGTCTGAAAAAATGGCCCGAAATACGCCAGGAGTCGGTCCATGCTGCAGCTGTCTTGCAGTGCTGCAGACAAGAACTACTTTGCCCGATTCCTGCGCGCTTGGATGCTTGAGCCACAAAGGCTAGAAGATGGTGAGGAAGCTGATAGCGACGACGACGTTCACGACCCCAAATACGGACTTTTTTTCCCATCCCGACCAATTTTCACTGCAAAGCATTGCTTGGCTTTATTTTGCGTTGCTTGGCATTGCTTGTAAGCGTTGCTTGACATTGCGCTGCGATGCTTGAGGCTGCTTGCCATTGCTTTGATTTGCGTCGCTTGGAATCGTTGCTTGGCACTGCTTGGCATTGCCGTGACTTCGCTTGGCACTGCTTGGCGTCTCTTGGCGCTACCTCCACGTTGGCTCGGCACTGCGTGGCAGCTGCCTTGCCTTGCACTGCATGGCCTCGCGCCGCCGGCCGCTTCTTGGCACCACTGGGCATCTCTCGGCCTTGCCGCGAACGTCGCCGAAGAACCCCGAAGCACTCCGGGCCACGCCGGGGGCAGACGAGCCTCGAGGACGCCCGGGGGCGACGCCGAAGGCGGCCTCCGACGAGGGGCCCGGCAGCCACCATGCTCTCTCTCTCTCTCTCTCTCTCTCTCTCTTATACGCAGGCAGCCGGCCCCCTATGCCGAGCGTCGGGGCTGTGCGCCAGTGGAGCGGCCAAAAGGGGCCCAGGGACACACACATGAGCAGGCACAAATCCCAGGATCCTCCTGCTATTTCCATAGTTCTGTCTGGGTGTTCGTCCTCCCCCCACTTCTCATAGTTTCCCATCTTTTCGGGGCAGTCGACGCTTCATGGTGTCTGTGCTTTCTTCCCCTCCTGAAAAAGGGAGGCGCGCCAGTGGGGAGGGCCAACAATACTCATTCTTCAGAGGCGAGGGTTCAGCGACCACCCTCGCCACGGCATCCCACTTCAGCCACCTTCCCAGGGCCGGTGTAGACTCTTTCGGCCCCTCACCCTGGCGTGATGAATCAAGCGGCCACCGTGCCGCTTTGGTTTGGAGCGGAGTTTGGTGGTCCCCAAACATGGTGTTGAGAACACCCGGTGGTGAGTTTTGGGCGGTTTGGGTAATGGTTTTCGAGCGCTGGCTGGCCCAGGAAACGCAAAACCTCGTGGCGACCGCATGTCCCAAAACCCGGTGGTGACCCAGAATTATTTTTTGGGGGAATCGGGGTCACCACTGGGTGTCTCAGTACCTGGTTTGCAGACCACCAGGGAGTGTCGATGCATGGAAAGAGTGAGTCAGGCGTCCGGGTGGCCCCTCCCCTCGAAGCGCAGAAAGCGAACAGGGACAGATACAGCCGACCCGTACCACGAGGATGCGCGGGCAGGATGCGAGGGCCTGGGACGCGGGAGCGGGGCGCGGCCAACGAAAGTGCTCGAGGAGGGGCCGAGGAGGGACGGATGCAGGGGTGCCCTTGGGAGGGTGGCCCGTCCTTCAAATGTGTGGGTTGGCTGTAGGCCACGGGCCCCTTCGAGCTCTCAGCGGCGAGCACCGACAGGCAGAGAACGAGGAAAAGGAGGATAAGGAGGAGGAGAGGGAGGGAGGAGGAGGAGGAGGAGGAGGAGGAGGAGGAGGAACTCCTGGCGGGGCCCTGTGAGCGGGCGCTCCCGGGCTGCGCCGCGTGCCCTGCCCGCAGGTCTCGGGCGCGCGGCCGGGCCTCCGCACCTCCGGCCACGCCACGGGCGGCCTCGGGACCAGACCCGAAGCCCTCTTGAAAGGGGGCGTCGGGGGCCAGCCCAGGAGGCCAAACTCAGGGAAAAACAATAGCCTGTCGCATGATGCAATCATCCTCGCCGACTTGGTCGTGGAGGTCGCCGAAGACGGCCCAGGAGGCCCCCAAGATCGCTCCGAGACGGCCCCCGAGGATTGCAAGCAGGCCCAACAAGCCTCCAAGACTGCCCCGAGGGGGGCCTAAAAGGAGGAGCCCGAACTGACATGTGGAGCCTTTCCTCGCAAGAGAGCCCCCGAGGCCGCCAGCAAACCCTCCAAAGGCCTCCGGGGGGCCCCTGGAGGAGACCTCCAAGAGGCTTCCACGCTACCGTCAAGATGCCTCCCGGTGACTCCACACGGCATCTAGGAAGCCTTTTGTCTTCGACCCAGGCAAGGTGGCGGGATGGGCAAGAAGACTAGATAACGATGTTGTGATCGCAAGATGGATGCTACCCGTTTGCCGCAATGGTGCATGGCGAAACCCTGCGGATGACTTGCGATTGGGGTCGCTGAAACATTATCCTGGCGAAAAACCCAACCATATGCAGTTGTGAGTACCGCAAGTGTGAGTATCTTTTCCGGTGGCGCTCCCTATGCTGCCACGAACTGTATGAGGGGTGTGCCGAAATGTGGCGGGGTACACAACGCAAAGGAATACGATAGGACTGATTATGAAAGGTTGAACGCGGGTGAGTCCGAGCGCGAGGGAGTCTGAGTGTGAATGCGTCTGCGTGCGAGTGAGTATATTTGCATGATGTGATCATGGCTACGCCTAACGCACATGTGTATGAATGTGAATGGCTCGAGCACGCCTGTCCGGACACTCGTGACACTGGGCGTGGCCGCCGCAGACAGCCCCCGCGGGGGCCCCGACGGCAGCGCCCGCGCGCCGCGACGCCCACGTCGGCGCGCCCCTTGCGAGGATCGCGCCCGTTTTCGCCCCTTCTTTTCCTCCCTCTTTGCCCGCGCGCTCCAAGAATCCAAAGCTGCGGGCGCAGCGCAGCGCGGAGTCCCCGCGACGCGCGCCGGTCGCCCCAGGCGGGGCCCCAGCGACGCGCGCGTTTCGTCCGCAGCGCGGAGCAGAGAGAGCTGGCTAGCCAACTGGCTGGCTGATAGCGGACAAGGCTCTGACCGCTGGGCAGGGCGACGACAGGCGAACGAGGCGCTGGGCAAAACGCAGCGCGGAGTTCCCGCGACGCGCGCCGGTCGCCCCGAGAGCGTCCCAGCGACGCGCGCGGGTCGTCCGCGGCGCGAAGGCGAACAATTAGTCGGGCAGTCGAAAGAAGGCGCGGCTCGGGGGGGGCGCCCCTCAGGTCAGGCCTCGCGGATAAACTCGGTGAAGCAAAGCTCCCTGGCGAGGGCCGTCGCCTCCCTCCTGCGCCGCTTCGCGCGCGCCGCAAACTGCTCCAGCTGCCCCTGCAAGCCCTCCGGCGGCCCTGCCAGGGAGAACTCCACGCGCGGCGCCCGCGTGAGCAGGAGGTCCTCGTGGCGCGTGGCGCGCGAGAGCAGCGCATAGAGCTCCTGCCACCAATCGTCGTCCTCCTTCTTGCCGTTCCCGACCTCGTGGCGGCCGCAGTCCAGGATCGCGCCTGGGCGACGTCGGCCGAGGGGGCAGTGCGCCGGGCAGCCGACGGCCCAGGGCGAGTCCACAGGACCGAGGTCTAGCCGCGGACTGCTCGCGCCCTGGAGGTCTGGCCGCCCCCAGAGCTCCGTTCCCCCGCCCCGTCGCCTTCTCGCATGGTGCGCCCCTGGCACGCCACCGTGGTGATGGCCCTGCCGTGCGAGAACGGGAAGCCCGTCCGCGTGACCTTGGAGGTGCGGAAGGTGAACGGCTCCGACGCGCGGGGCTCGATGAACACCAGCGGGCCCGCGAGGTCCCCCGTGAGGCTGTCGTCGTGGCGCTTCAGGTCGTCCACGAAGGGCGCGCTCGCGTACTTCTCCATGCGCAGCCAGAACCCCAGCGGCAAGCGCTTCAGGTAGATCCTCTTCTCCCCCCCTCTCTCTCGGCTCTCTCGACGTCGTCTCGATCTCAAGGGTCCACGACGATGTGCACGATCTGCCCCTCGGCATCCTTGACGAGGCTGTCCTTGAGGTCGAGCGCTTCCAGGAGCCGGATCCGCATGCCCACGTGCACCGGGAGCAGCCCGTGCATGCCACCGGTGTTCTTCGGGTTGGCACAATTCATATCTTGGCGGCGTCCTTGGCGCTCATCGTCGGTGCAGACCTGTCGGCGTCTTGCACGAAGAAGGGTTTTTTTTTCAGGACGTCCGCGTCCCGCTGAGCACGCATGTTCATCCACCGCGCCACGGTGTCCCAGTAGGACCCGATCATGTGGCCGTTCTGTACCCTCTCCTCCGGGAGCCGGCGATCATCGGGTTTCAGCTGCATGGCGTTCCACGTGGCCCGGATGGCCGGAGGGACCTGCTTCCCCGGTTCGCGCAGGAACGCCATGAGATCTCGGAGCTTGGTGTCCTTGAAGCGGTTGGACGCCTGGAGCTCGAAACACAGCGGCGTGTTGCAGAAGAGCTTCATCACTGCCTGGTACTCTGCCAGGGGTGACGCATGTGGACGGTGGCACTGGGGCCTTCGGTGGAGCTCCCTATGGGGCCACGAAGCGTGTGAGGGGTGTCCCCACTTGGGTGTAGGTGACGTTTGCGGGCGGTGGCACTGGGGCCTTCGGTGGAGCTCCCTATGGGGCCACGAAACGTATGAGGGATGTGCCGACTTGGGTGTAGGTGACGCATGCGGGCGGTGGCACTGGGGCCTTCGGTGGAGCTCCTTATGGGGCCACGAAGCGTGTGAGGGGTGTGCCGAATTGGGTGTCGGTGACGCATGCGGGCGGTGGCACTGGGGCCTTCGGTGGAGCTCCCTGTGGGGCCACGAAACGTGTGAGGGGTGTGCCGAATTGGGTGCAGGTGACGCATGCGGGCGGTGGCACTGGGGCCTTCGGTGGAGCTCCCTATGGGGCCACGAAGCGTCCGATGGGGTGTGCCGAATTGGGTGTAAGTGACGCATGCGGGCGGTGGCACTGGGGCCTTCGGTGGAGCTCCCTATGGGGCCACGAAGCGTCTGATGGTGTGTGCCGAATTGGGTGTAGGTGACGCATGCGGGCGGTGGCACTGGGGCCTTGGGTGGAGCTCCCTATGGGGCCACGAAACGTGTGAGGGGTGTGCCGATTGGGTGTAGGTGACGCATGCGGGCGGTGGCACTGGGGCCTTCGGTGGAGCTCCCTATGGGGCCACGAAACGTGTGAGGGGTGTGCCGATTTGGGTGTAGGTGACGCATGCGGGCGGTGGCACTGGGGCCTTCGGTGGAGCTCCCTATGGGGCCACGAAGCGTGTGAGGGATGTGCCGACTTGGGTGTGGGTGACGCATGCGGGCGGTGGCACTGGGGCCTTCGGTGGAGCTCCCCATGGGGCCACGAAACGTGTGAGGGGTGTGCCGACTTGGGTGTAGGTGATGCATGCGGGCGGTGGCACTGGGACCTTCGGTGGAGCTCCCTATGGGGCCACGAAACATGTGAGGGATGATGACAGCGATGATGGCGATGATGATGATGATGACAACGATGATGATGTTGATGATGCTGATGATTATGATGATGATGATGATGATGATGATGATGATGACGATGACGATGATGGTGATGATGATGGTCGTGAGGATTATGACGATAATGGTGATGACGGTGATGATGACGACGACGATAGTGATGATGACGACGATGGTGATGATGACGACCATGATGATGCTGATGATGATGACGATGACGATGATGATGGCGATGACGATAATGATGATGAGAGTGAAGGGGCCCTGGGACACACAAATAAATACACACAAATAAAACGATTCCCCATATTTTCCTATATTTTCTGGATTGTTGTCTTCCCTCCTAATTCCCATATTTCCCCATATGTTCCTGGGACTCGACGATTAATTGTGTCTGTGTGTTTCTTTCCCTCCCGAGAGAGGGAGGAGGGAGGAGGGGGGAGGAGGAGGGGGCAGCGGGAGGAAGGAAGGAAGGAGACGCGGGGCATTGAAAACGAGGACCCAACACCACAGGATGGTTGGGAAAAAATGGCGTATACCTTCTGCTCAAAGGCTTCACCCAGAGCTATCGCCCGGTCGCGTGTAAACATGAGGGGCCAGTCCCCCATGGAAACCTGGAGGCGAGGCGACCTGGGAGACCGCACCACGTCCTCGTCCTCGTCCTCAGCCGTCGTCTTTCTTCTCCTGCAGCTACTCCTGCCAATCGTCCTCCTCTTCCTCCTGCTCCTCCTCGTCTTCCTCCTCCACTCCCTCCTCCTACTCCTACTCCTCCTCCTCGTCCTCCTCCTCCTACTCCTCGTCCTCCTCCTCCTACTCCTCTCTTTTCATCCTCCTCCTCCTCCTCCTCCCCCTTTTCCTCCTCCTCCTCCTCCCTTCTCCCCTCCCCCTGCCCTATCCCCTCCCTCTCCTCCTCCTCCTCCTCCTCCTTCCCCTCTCCTTCCCTCCCCCACATCCTGCTGATCCACTTCCTGCCCCTCCTGGCCCTGGCTCTGCTCTCCCCCTCTTCCTGCTGCTGCTGCCTGTCCTCCTCCTTCTTCTCCTCCTCCTCCTCCTCTTCTTCCTCCTCCTCCTCCTCCTCCTCTTCCTCCTCCTCCTCCTCCTCCTCCTCCCTCCTGCATCTTCTTGTTATTCTTCGTATTCTTCTTCTTCTTCTTCCTCCTCCTCCTCCTCCTCCCTCCTTTGCGCCTTCCCTCCCCAGCAACGGCGTTTCCGAACCCTCTCCAGGTTGTGGCTCCTTGCAAGCAGGAAGCTGCGTCCGACGCTTTCGCCGCCAGCCCAATGGGAGCACACCGATCCAATCCTCCTTCTCTTGGTCTCCCCGGCAGGCCCGAGCATAAAAGGCAAGCGCCGCCTATTGGCCGACGCCACCGGTATTGTAGCCCCTCTCTTAAGGGCCCTGCGGTCGTCAGCGGAGCTTCCAGGAAGAGGACATTGATGGCGAGGGAAGTAGGGAGCAGACGAAACAACACGGAGGAGGAGGAGGGAGACGGAGCAGGGAGGAGGAAGGGGGAATAGCAAGATGATGCTGCGGCTGACGATGATGAGCATGCTGGTGATGATGATGGTAATGATGATGATGATGATGCTGATGATGGAGATCATGCTGATAATGATAATGCTGATGCTGGTTATGATGATGATGATGCTGATGATGATGATGATGATGATGATGATGATATTGATGATGATGCTGCTGATTATACTGATGTCTATTATGATGATGCTGGTGATGATGTCGATAATGATTATGATGATGCTGCTGCATATTCTGCTGATGATTATGGTGGTGCCGATGATGATACTGATGATGATGGTGAGGAAGAACAGGAGTCATAATGGAGGAGGAGGGCGGAAGATAATGATGAGAATGATGAGGATGGGCAAGGCAACGGAAACTGAGGAGAAGTGGGAGGAGCAGGGCAGGAATGTGTGGAGAAGGAAGAGGAGAGGCAGAAGAAGGAACCTGACTGAACAAGAACGGGAAACGTCGCCTTTGTTCATTAGGCTTGTGAGGAAGTGTCCGACGGGTTGTTCTGCAGCGCTGGTCTGTCGTGGTGTCCGTGCTCTTGCGCGTGGGTGGTGGAATTATGTGCGTGCGCGTCGTCTTCATTCTCGACGTCGTCGTCGTTCTCCTTCTCATCATGCATCCCACTACGCCTCCTCCTTCTCCTCCCCTTGTTTTTCGCCATGCTTCCGGCGCTCCTGGTGGCGTCAGCGCTTCCGACGCCTCCTCCTCCCTCTCCTCCTCCTCTTCCTTCTCTTCCTCCTCCTACACAGCTTCCGACCTCCCAACCATAACCTTCCATATGTTTACGAAAACCTCCCATCATGCCAGAAACAGGAAGACGAGGACGGGGGAGAGAGATGATGTGGATGATGATGATGTTTTGATGATGATGATGATGATGATGATGAAAATGCTTTGAGATGATGTTTCATGATGATGGTGTTGATCATAAGGTTGTTGATGGCGATGATGCTATTATTATTATTGTTGATGATGGTGCTGTCTGATGATGTTGTTGTTGTTGATGATGATGATGTTGTTGATATGATGATGATGAGGAGGAGGAGGACGGCGGGGGAGAGCGGATGAGGCTCGCCAGAGAGGCCCCGCGCCCGCGCTCAGCTCCACCAGGGGTCCAGGCCGGTGCGGAAGTCCTGCTCGGGCCACGGGGCCACGGCGATGTCGCCGCTCTCCAGGACGGACGTGTGCGCGAGCGCCAGCGACAGGGGCGCGGGGCCGCGGACGACCTTGCCCTCCTCCTCCTCCTCCTCCTGCAGCTGCTCCTCCTGCAGCTCCACCTTTTCCTCCTCCTTCTCCTCCTCCTCCTGCTCCTCCTCCTCCTTCTCATTTTCCCTCTTTTCTTCCTTTTCCTCCATTTCCTCCTTCTCCTCCTTCTCCTCCTTTTCCTCCTTCTCCTTCTCCTCCTTCTCCTCCTTCTACTCCTCCTCCTCCTCCTCCTCCTCCTCCTCCTCCCCTCCTCCTCCCCCTTTTCCTCCTGCTCCTCCTTTTCCTCCTCCTCCTCCTGCTCCTGCTCCCGATCCTCCCTCCTCCTCCTCCTCCTCCTCCTCCTCCTCCTCCTCCTCTCGGTCATATTCTCCTCGTCTTCCTCCACCTCCTCCTCCTCCTCCTCCTTCTTCTCCTCCTCCTCCTTCTTCTCCTCCTCCTCCTCCTCCTCCGTCTCTCCTCCTCCTCGGTCACGTTTTCCTCCTCCTCCTCCTCCTCCTCTTCCTCCTCCTCCTCCTCCTCCTCCTCCTTGTCTTCCTCTCCTCCTCCTTCTCCTTCTCCTCCTCTCCTCCTCCTCCTCCTCATCTAGTCCTGCTCCTGCTCCTGCTCCTGCTCCTGCTCCTGCTCCTCCTCCTCCTCCTCCTCCTCCTCGACCTCCCCCTCCTCCTCCTCCTTTCCCTTTTCCTCCTCCTCCTCCTCCTCCTCCTCCTCCTCCTCCTCCTCCGCCTCTCGGGCACTCACATCTGCGCGTCGCGCCTCGCGAGGCCTACACGCAGGTCCTCCTCGCGCTCATGCGCGGCCCCTCTCCGGAGCAGAACGCACACGCTCCTCTCCAGGGCGCGGCGGGGACTCCGCGGCGCTTCGCGGCCAGCGGCCACAGGGCTAAGGCGAAGCCAGGACGAGGATAAATTCGGGCGAGGATGTATCGAGAATCTCTGAGATCCGGCGGCTCTGGAAGATGTCTCGGGCGCCGCGGCCTTCTCAGAGCGTGCCGGAACACCCTACTAGCGTTCTGGAACGCTCTGGAACGGATTTACCCTCGTCCTAGCCCCTTCCGAAGGGCCGCGCCCTCCTGGCCCAGGCAGCGACGCTGCCTTAAGACGGTGCCAGGGCTGGGACACAATCGGGCTGGGATAAGTACTCTCCAAATGTCGCGACAAAAAAAGAAGGGGTCACAACCCTCCCAAACGAGCCATTTCAGATCCCCCAAACTAGCCACGAGAGGGCGACCGTCTGCCAAGACCCCATTGGAACCCTCCAAGACAGCTCCAAGCAGACCGCCCAAAAAAAAGGACAGTCTCCTTTTTGTTGTGATATTCCGAGTAGTGGATCACTGATACGTTACAGGTTCGAAAATGGGCACCGTGTTACACATCGTTCCTGGGCAGTCTTCGGCGGTCATCGGGCGGTTTTCGGCGGTGTTCGCAGGTTTTTTGACGTCTTCGCTGGTTTTCGTCGGTTTCTGGCGGTCCTCTGCGGTTTCGACGACGACGACGACGACGACGATGAGAGACAGGCAGCGAAACACCTTGCCGCTCGACGAAAACTGACCTCGCTGGGCGATCCAGTCCGCGATCTGGTAAAAAAAACAAGAACTGGACCGAACCGGAACAAAAAGCGAACCGAAATGGAAAAGAACATGTGACGAACCGAACCGAACCGAACCGGAATAATTACGACACCGAACCGAAGCGAACCCGAAACACTTCGGAACCTAACCTAACCGAACCGAGCCGGAACTTTCCTGCTATCATCCTGGCGCCCTGGCACCGCCCCCATCGAGGAGGGCTGCCGCTCTTGCTCGGACCGCGATGGACGCAGCGCGACTGCCGTCTCATTGGTTCTAGAGAACCTGAGCCCCAAAATACCCTCATGTTTTGGGGAGCGCATCTTTTGCTTCCGTCGGGCTCCACCGGCAGAGGCGCCCTCGTTTTACTTAAGCTGCCTTCCGCCGAAGAAAAAAAATAACATTCCTGCGGCCCTCGAGCGCGAGGCCCTCCATGGACCGCCTCGCATGTCCGACTTCGGGGCAACCCTGGGTTCTCTGGCGTTGGCCTCGCTTGGAGTGGGTGCGTTTTCTACCTCCGCTGGCCTTCCGCTTGCAGAGCTGCCCTCGCTTCAGTCCCGCGCCCCGCCTCCGGCGAGTCGCCCGCCAAGGCCGAGATGTCACAACCCCCCATCTGGTCGAGCCGAACGCTGCGGGTGGCCTACGGCGGGGAATTTTTGGATCGCGTGTCGTGGCGGCGGCGCTGGCGACGCGCTATGCCCTGCAAGCGGAGAGCGCGTCGTTCCGCTCCGCGGGGCGGGAGACTGGGAAAGGCTCGGGGCGTTGACTTCACAGTTCCCGACACTAGATCGCCCTCGAAGCCGATCCCAGGACCGTTCCCGGAGCGGGTTGCGACCGGGACTTCGAGGAGAGCCCAGCCGTGGCGATAAGAAAAACCCGAATGCACTGATATCTCCTCCCCTCGCCGTTTTCCCCTTCCTTCCTTCCTTCCTTCCTCCCTCCCTTCCTTCCTTCCGCTTGGCTTGACGAGACCCGCGCCGTCGGCGCCGCGCGCCCGGCCGGGTGCCCGGCGCCGGCGCCCGACGCTGGCTGCGGGGGGCCGCCCGGCCTGGAGCACCCGGCGGCTCCTCCGGCACGGGAGCCGGTGGAGTGCCGCGCGGGCGGGGAGGGGGCCCCTGGCGGCCCCGCAGCGCGCGGGGTGCGGCTCGGGGCCATCTGCTTCAGAACATCGTGTCCTCCTCCTCCTCCTCCTCCTCCTCCTCCTCCGCCAACGTGAGGTTGGCCGGAGCGCCGCGCGGGAGCAGTCTCCGGCGGCCCCGCTGGGGACGGCTTGATGCCTGGTGGGCGGGAGATCAGAGAACGGCAGCTGGCCTTCGGGGGCCCCGCGTCGCCTCGCCTGGACGCGGTTCGGAAAACAGGTGCGCTCACGCCCCAGGAGGAGGCCAGGGCAGGACTTCGAGCTGCCAGTGTCCCAACTCGCCCTGCTCCGCGACATTGGCGGGCCCGCTGGTTCTGCCTGGCTGGCTGGCTGGCTGCATGGGCGCGGCCTGCCTCCAACCCCCTGCCCGCCGGATGTCCACGCGCCACGCCCGAGCTTTGAGCAGGGACCGACCGTCCCGGTATTCCTATAGTCATAACACGAAATGTTTGTTAGAACCCAAAAACGTTCTAATAACAAAAACAATGTTTTTAGAACATGAACCCGATGTGATAAAACAGGACAGGCCCCGCGAGAAATGTTCGAAGAACATTTCGTGGAAACCAGAAAAGGTTCTTAGAACACTGCTGCTTGAGAGCTGCCCCACGGTTGGGGTGCGGAAAGATACGGATACGTGTTGTCCCCGGACCTCTCTTGGGGTGCGTTCTGACCAGAATTTCGAGGCGAATCCGGCGGTGACAACGAGGACTCCCCAGGAGGACCAGGAAAGGCCGAAAACGACGGGGGACAACACGTATCCGTATCTTTTTCTCCCCCGACACGGGGCGGGGCACCGGCGGCATCGGCGGCGGCGGCAGGACGGGGGCAGGGAGGAGGAGCGGGGGGCGACGGGGAGGACGAGGAGGACGGGGAGAGGCCAGGGCAGGTGGGGTCCCCACGCCCCGCCGCGCGCCCAGAGTCTGCGCGGGTCTCGAGGGGGCCCTGAGGGGGAGGAGGCTCGCTGCGGAGGAGCAGCGCAGGAGGGAAAACATCGAGGCTAAGCCCAGAGGAAAAGATCGTTGCTCCCTCTACCGCTCCTCGTCATCATCATGTCTACGCCCGCGCACGACTGGCGTCCCCCTGGCCCCCAGAAGCGCCCAGGTGCGCCAGCGGCAGGCCCGGACAAGACAGTCGCGCTCGTGGCATGCACTGAGATCGTACCGTTTCGCCCCTGGGGCTGCCTCTCTTACTGCTGCTGCTGCTGCTGCTGCTGCTGCTGCTGCTGGTGCTGCTGCTGCTGTTGCTGCTGCTCGTTCTCCTCCTCTTCCACCTTCGCCACCTCCTTCTCCTTCCCCCTCCCCCTCCAGTCCACCTTCATTCCACCTCCTCGTCCTTCCCCTTCCTCTCTATGCCCCTCCCGATTCCTCATGTTTCAGCTCCTCGTCCTTCCGCTCCCCCTCCTTTCTCCCTTCCGGGTCTTCTCCCACATGTGGTTTCCGATATGGTGTTCTTGCCTTAGCGCCGCGCACGTTTGTCTTAAAAGTTCTCGCATGGCTCAAATTCCAGGAATGGCGTTATGGCACGACTTCGGATTGTGAGGGCGCAAAAGTCCCGTTGGCTCGTGGTGTGGAAGGCGTTCTGGCGCGATCGAGGATTGCTCGGACGCGGCAGTGTTGCTGATCCGCGGCGTTGCAGACCCAGAATTGGTGTGGTGGCAAAATTGAGGGTTGAGCCATTTCTGGCATTGCGACCAAGCTGTTGCAGCGACCTATGGAAAAGGGTTGAGGGTTGAGTCATTTCTGGCATTGAAGCCAAGTTGTTGTAGCGACCTATGGAAAAAAGGAAGCTTGGAGGGAGGATGGGGGGATAGATTGCAACATCGTTGATGCGCTGGGGGGTTACATTGCTCCTCCTTCTCCTCCTCTCCCTCCTCCTCCTCCTCCTTCTCCTCCTCTCCCTCCTCCTCCTCCTCCTCCTCCTCCTCCTCCTCCTCCTCCTCCTCTTTCTCCTCCCCCTCTTTTCGGCTGCTGCTGCTCCTACTCCTCCTCCCCCTCCCCCCCTCCTCCCCCGCGACCTTGCCGTTCTCGTCGTACTGCGAGCCGTGGCAGGGGCAGCAGAACTTGTTGGCGGAGCGGACCCAGGGCACAACGCAGCCGAGGTGGGTGCAAGTGGCGTTGATCGCAAAGTCCTGGGCCGCCGGGCCGAGGATCGGGCCAGCGCCCACACAACGAGGGCTCCGTGGCTCCAGCGCGCGGGCGCCAAAAGTCCCCGGATCGGTGGAGGAGAAGGAGGAGGAGGAGGAGGAGGAGGATAAGGAGGAGGAGGAGGAGGAGGAGGAGGAGGAGGATATAAAGGAGGAGGAGAGGAGGAGGAGGAAGGAGGAGGAGGAGGAGGAGGAGAGAGGAGGGAAAAGGAGGATAGGGAGGAGGAGAGGGAGGAGGGAGGAGGAGGAGGAGGAGGAGGAAGGAGGAGGAGGAGGAGGAGAGAAGAGGAGGAGGAGGAGGAGAACGAGGAAAAGGAGGAGGAGGAGGAGGAGGAGGAGGAGGAGGAGGAGGGCACCCCGCGAAGCGTGAGGCCACTGCCATCCGATCTGGCGGCGGAGCGCGCCGATCATGCACAGGAAGCGGGTCCCGGCGCTGATCCCTGCGTCGCTAAGCCACACACAGACACAAAGAACAGGATCCCCCACAGTTTCCCATGCTTTCTGGGTTCTTGCCTTCCCCCCCCCCACTCCCCATAGTTTCCCATGTTTTCTGGGTTCTTGTCTTCCACCCCACTCCCCATACTTTTCCATATTGTCTGGGGAATCGACGATCAGTTGTGTCTTTGTGTTTTGCTCCCTCCTGAATTAGGGGGGCGAAGAATCACAGAAATGTAGAAAGCTCCGAGGGCCGTGCGCATTTCTCGGATCCGCGCTGGGGCCCCCTGGCGCGGCGCCTCCGGCGCCGCCTCTGGCGCGCTCCGCGCGCCAGGGAGGGGGGCTCAGGCGCCTGTCCGAGAAATCCGCGCGGGCCTCCGAGTTTCCATGTCTGTGTCATCCTTCGTGCCCCCAATGTTTGCGCTTTCCTCGAGAGGAGGGCCGAGGCTCGAGGCTCGCACCGCTGGCTCCTTCGACGCTGCTGCTCCTTGCGGAGCCTCTGGGGCTCTCCAGAGGCCTGCCCGAGCCGCATGTACTGGGTGGGGGGGCGCATGCGGGCGGTAGCATTTGGGGGACTTTCGGTGGAACTCCCTATTGGGCAACGAAGCGCTGTACTGGATGCCCCGAGAGGCCCCAGGAGCAGGATGCCTCAGAAGACAAGAGGAGTGGCTCCAATCCCATGTGGTTTACGTATGCTCCTATATATTGGGCCTCACCTGGGGCACGAATCCTTGATGTTATACGTATGTCTCTATCAATTGTCTTTCTCCTGCGTGCACACCCCTAAATGTTTCACTTATGTTCCTATAGATTGGGCCTCTCCTGGGGCAACATTCCTTGGTGTTTTACACTGTTCCTATAGATTGCCCTTCTCCTTTGGCTCCAATCCGTAATGTTTTATGTACGTCTGTTGCTATATCTTGGGCCACTCCTGGGGCACGAATCCTCCCTGGGAGGTACCAGGAGGCCCCAGGAAGCCCTAAGAGGCTGCTGGAGGCCCCAGGAAGCACAAGTAGGTTTCAGGAGGCCACAGGAGGCCCCAGGCTCATGCGCAGAGACGCGCTCGTACTACTGAGGCTCATTCGCACTCCAATTCATTCGCAATTAGATTCATGACCCGACCGTCACAACTCAAACCCGTTTAGATTCGAAAATGTTTGTGCCTAGACGCTCACGGCGGACAGGTCCATGCGAATAGATGCACATATGGAGAGCTCCACGCAGCGAATCATTTACAATGCTGTGGAGGGACTCCGGGGCCCTCTGGAGGTTCGCGACGATCGCGAAAATGCCCCAGGTCGAATACACATCCGATGGCCTTTCGTGCGCGTTCTGCCCTTCTCGGGCGAGGCTTGCAACCCTTTCGTGTAGGGCTTACGGGCTCCTGCCGAGGGCGTCCCTTTGCAAGAACTTCGGCTTCGGCACCGCTCGTATCCGAGGCTATGCCTCCTCGCGGCCTCGCTCTGAGGCTCCGCTGCTTCCTCCTCCTCTTTTCTGCCTAATTCTGCCTAATTCAAGCTTCGCGCGGCCCGCTTAGCTTCGACCGGAAGAGGTGCGCTCTCGACCCGCGGATCAAAAAGTAAGGCTCACGGGGCCCCCATCAGGTCTGGGTGGTCAGATCGGTGCTTCCGGGCGTTCGGAGGGCCGGGTGGGGCCGGACTTCGGCCACGTGCCTCCAGCTTTTCGCGCGTGACGATGGGCGCCCCTCGGGGGGATGGCCCAGCCCATGGGGACACTGAATGTGTACACTGAGATCCTGGCGTCCCAATTTTGTAAAATGGGGCGCTTTCGTATACTTTCGGGCCGCTCATAGATCGCTCGAGCTGGAAACATGTAGCAGAAAGATGGGGGTTCTGGGCTCTGTTTGTGATTTCCCATGATGTTACAATTTTTCCGCGTCGCCGGATCTCAAGAGAGGGGACGGGACACCTCCACAAGGTCGGGGGTCATCTGTCCACTGTGTGGTGACTTCTGGTATGTCAGCCTGATTGGACCACCCCCACAAGGGTTGGCCGAAAGGCCTTGATGCCGTCTGGCGTGGAGATGAGATAGTAGGCATCGCCCTCGTAGAAGCATCCAAAGTGGGGTCCGAGCAGCTGGGTTCGGAGGATCGCGCCGCACCGCACATGCATCCCCGATGCATCGGCGGCGTCGGCGGTGCATCGGCGACGCCCGCGTGAAGAAACTCGGGCTCCACATCGAGCAGATCGATCCTTCGACCCCACCTGCTCGGACCCAACTTAGAAGGCCTGGACCTTGAGCCCCTGCACCAGCTCGCGGTCGTTGTCCTTGTGGCCGGCGACCCACTTCTTCAGGGGGACGGCCGCGCCGTTGATGTCGCCCACGGGCGAGGCACCGCCACCGCCGCCGCCCAGCTTCGGGAAGAAGTCCGTCGACCACGCTCGAGAAGGCGTGGGAAGGGCGTGGGAAACACTGGAGCACTGGAGCAACGATCAAAAACGGGTCTTGCGCGAGGGGTGTAGGTGTAGGGGTGTAGAGGTGTAGGTGTAGGGGTGTAGGTGTAGGGGTGTAGGTGTAGGTGTGTAGGTGTAGGGGTGTAGGTGTAGGGGTGTAGGTGTAGGCGTGTAGATGTAGGGGTGTAGGTGTAGGGGTGTAGGTGTAGGGGTGTAGGCGTAGGGGTGTAGGTGTAAGGGGTGTAGGTGTAGGGGTGTAGGTGTGTAGGTGTAGGGGTGTAGGTGTAGGGGTGTAGGTGTAGGGGTGTAGGTGTAGGGGTGTAGGTGTAGGGGTGTCCTTACGCGGTGGCCTACGCGGGCGTGGGAGAAGGGCGTGGGAGGGGAGTGGGAAACACTTGAGCGACGATCAGACACGGGTCCTGCGCGAGATGGCGCAGCGACCTTACGGGGTGGCCTACGCGGGCGTGGGAGAACCCTAAACCCTAAACCCTAAACCCTGAACCCGCGTGGGAAATACTTGAGCGACGATCAAACACGGGTCTTGCGCGAGATGACGTAGCGACCTCACGCGGTGGCCTACGCGGGCGGCCTGCGCGGCACGCGACATTTGAAGCGAGGGCGCTGACGAGCGACCTTACGCGGGCAGCTTACGCGCCGGTGTCGGCGAAGACGACCCCGTTTTTGGGCGTCGCCCACTTGGCTGTCCCGCTCGCCCTTTCTCCGCCGCATGGCGTCCCAAATCCCATGACTGTGGAACTCTTCACTGAAACAAGCCGATATTCGGTGACGGGGCCGCCCAAGAAGGCCCGGGATGCGAAATGCTGAAATTGGTGATCTGTATTCGGGCGACAGCACCTTCGGTGAACCACCAATTGCCCTCGTTGCGCCATCGAGATTGGGCGAGGGGCTGGAACAAGAATCGCTCGCCCGCGGAAACATGCTTTCGCATTGTTTACTTTGGCGGTGGCGTCGTCAGCAACCTCCCTACTGAACAAGCTAGGCGGAATATAAGGAAGTAGGGGTTAGGAAGGGGGCGCGTGGGGTGTTGTTGCACTGGCCTTGCAGACGTGCTGCAGCAGCTTTCTGCGTGGATTCTTGCCGGAGCGGCGACATGACTTTCGCGCGGATTCTTTTTTGAATCTATTCCTGGCCCAACACAATCCGCGCGAAATTCACCTCGAAATCCGGAGCCAACTTCTCCAGAACACCCCGGGCCCATCCTATCGCTTTCCGCACGAAATCCGCTCTGCGATGTTGACGCCATGAGAACCGGGAGTCCCGAAACGGTGCGGTGACGGACCGTGCGGTGACCTCGAAATCCCCCAAGACCTCACCGCACGGTCCGTCACCGCACGGTCTTGGGACCTCGGAGGCCCCTGTCGCCCGAGACGTCCTCGGAGAACGACCCGAGTCCCAAACCGTGCGGTGACCCCGAATCCACATCGACTCACTGCACGGCACCGTTTGGGGGGCCCCGAGAGAAGGCGGCGCGGGGGGTGGGGTGGTAGGGGGCGCGGGGGGTACCCCCTTCTCATGGCGCCTCCTCCTCCTCCTCCTCCTCCCCCTCCCCCTCCTCCTCCTCCTCCCCCTCCCCCGCCTCCTCCTCCTCCTCCTCCTCCTCCCTCCCTCCTCCTCCTCTCCTCCCCCTCCCCCTCCCCCTCCCCCTCCTCCTCCCTCCTCCTCCTCCTCCTCCTTCTCCTCCTACTCATCCTTTCCTCGGGGTGGGGGGGGGGGGCGGGAGCTCGTCTCTCGGAGCCTCCAACCCCGCCCTCCGTCACCTCCACGGGGCCCTGGATGCTCTGCAGGATGGCTCAAGGAAGTAGGGAACCGAACTCTATATACACCACACCACCCCGACGTCGTCCCTGACCCTCAAAAAGTCCAGGGACTGAAAAACAGCACGCCTCTGGTAATGTATATGCTCCAGTTTCCGACGAAGGGCTCCACCGCACCAGCAAAAAGGCCCGCACGGCATGCAAGATTGCCGCGGGACGACGCGGGAGGCCCCGAGGACGCCCAAGCAGGGCCCCGAGAGCTTCCACAAGCTGGCCCCGAGAAACAACAAACATGGATGTCCTAGAAAGTTGTTCGGGCGGGTGGCAAAGTGGGGGGTGAAACAAAAAGGGCCCTCAGGGGGCCCCTTAGGGCTCCCTTTAGGGCCAGCAAGGGCCAAAAAAGGAGCCCTCTTCTTCACCCGCAGTTTGGGTCACCCCCCATGACCACCCGCCCGACATGTGTAATGGTTTTCAAATCTCGCTATTCAAGGGTTCTGCGGGCCGGAATCAGCCCGAGAAGCCCACGAGAGCAGCCCAAGGCGGCTGAAGAGACCCCAGAAGAGGGCCTGGAGATGGCCCAGGAGGGCCCCAAAGCTGCCCAAGAAGATCCAAAGACAGCCAACGAGGCCCTCAAGATGGCCCCACGGGAGGCAAGAGAGCCCAAGACGGGGAATTCTTAGGGCCCCAGGGGAACCCTTTCCCAAAGAGGGCCCCCAGGACGCCTGAGATGCCCCCAAGAGGCCCCCCAAAAAGCTCTCAGAGGGTCCCCCCCAAAGAAGAAAAACATTGAAGAGGCTCCCAAGAGGCCACCCCATATGACTCAAATGGTGGGCTTGTTTTCCACCACCACCACCAAAAGTAGGAGGGGGAGGGGGTCCTCCTCCTCCTCCTCCTCCTCCTCCTCCTTTCCTCCTCCCCCTTCCCCCTCCAACTTATGGTGGTGGTGGTGGTGGTGGTGGAAAGCAGGCCCATCAGCGGAGGGAACGGAGGACAGACCAGCAACGACCACACGGAAGCAGGCACGACGGGAAGCGGCGGACAACACTTACGGAGTTGGAAGCCGCACGTGCGGCCAGTATCTTGTTCTGAGCGCGTCGCGGCGGCGGCCGCGGCGACAAGCTATGATGGGCCTGTTTTTCACCTCCACCACCATAAGTTGAAGGGGGAGGGGGTCCTCCTCCTCCTCTTCTTCCTCCTCCTCCTCCTCGTCCTCCTCCTCCTCCTCCTCGTCCTCCTCCTCCTCGTCCTCCTCCTCTTCCTCGTCCTCCTCCTCCTCGTCCTCCTCCTTCCCCCCTCCAACTTATGGTGGTGGTGGAATGCAGGCCCATCATGCCTTGCAAGCGGGTGGCGTGTCGCTCCGCTCCGCGGGGCGGAAGGCTGGGAAAAGCTCAGACCGCTGACTCTCGGACATTGGGACGTGCTGCGCGTGTCGCGCGTGATGAGGACCACAACTGGCGGCGCGACACGCTCAGCCAGAAACCGAAGCCAGAAACCGCACGTCTCCACTTCTGGGGGCTGGCAGCATGGCGTATGCCTCTCGAGTAGAACGCGTAGCCCCCGAGGACCACGAGCGCAGGCACGGCGCAGACGGCCACGACGATGAGATTCATCAACACACGCCTCTGCATATCGGGCACGAAGCCGGTGTATTCGCCCGAGCCAGAGGCCATCACGACCGCCGACTGCACCCGTCCAACGGCGGGGCTGCGATGAGTTAGGAGACAAGTCCTGGAGTAGGCCCGATTAAAGGGCTATTGGACCGGATCAAACCCAAATCAAGCCCAGGATTAGGTTGACTAAGCCGGATGAAGCCAGATTGCGCAATATTCAACTGAACCCGACAGGATTGTGCCGGCTTTCGACCACATTTACCAGCGCCGATGCTGAATTTGACCTCCCAGGAGTTGCATCCTAAGATGGGGGCCGGTGGCCACAAACGCCAGAGAGGTCGCGCACGCACAGGCAAGGAGCGCAAGCGCAGCGAAAGCGGCCACGCGACTGTCACGGACCATGGCTCTCGCTGCACAGAGTTTGGCACCACGCCGGCAGGGAAAATAAGCAATGCTGGCTTCCGGCCTGAGCCGTAGGGGCTATGGAGGGCCGTGCGCGGGAGTGCGGGGTGGGGAAAACTTTCAAGGAGGAATGCAGACTCCTCCTCCTCCTCCTCCTCCTCCTCCTTCTCCTTCGCCTCCCCCGCCTCCTCCTCCTCCTCCTCCTCCTCCTCCTCCTCCTCCTCCTCCTCCTCCTCCCACGCCTCCTCCTCCTTCTCCTCCTCGAGCTTTCTCCTCCTCCTCGATCCTTTTTATGGTTAGGTAAAACCCACCCTGTGGCGTCCACAGACAAAGTCAGTCGGGCAGGCCAGGCGCTTCGCCTGAGACTTCTTCGCAACGTATGGTCCTGAAGCTTGTGATTCGTAACAGTTGCACGGATGGTGTGGGGCTCGTTTTAAGCATTGGGCTCTCGCCTCTAGCGGCTATAGCGGCGCTCACGTTCGTCTCAACGGCTTGCAGCAGTGATCGGGGTGGAGCGCAGGTGGATTTCAAAGTCGGGCTCTCGCCTCTGCGCAGCGCGCGTTCGTGTTAACAAGCTTGCAGCAATCACAAGGATGGAAGGCGGCTCATTTTCAGAATGGGGCTGACGCCTCAGCGCCGCACTCGCTCGCCTTACACGTTCGCAGCGTATGCAAGGACGGAGGGCAGCACCACTTCAAGAGGGGTCTCTTGCGTGACTGTGTAGTCTCCCGCATGTGTAGCAATTGCAAGGGGCGGAGGGCGGTTCTTTTTCACAGCGGGGATCTCGCTTGAGCCTTCATCGGGGCTCATGACCACACGTGTGGCTCGGGGATGGACAGACCCCCCTTTAGTAACACGTGGTTTAGTGAAAACGACCTGAGGCCCAAACCTGGCGGGCGCAAGCCTGGAAAATAACGGCCACGCCGCCCCCTCGAGAACCGAAAACGGACAATTCACTAATCGACGTGTCTCTGTTGGGGGTTCTGTCCACCCCCGTGTGGCATTGTGCAGGAAGTGTGGGCTGGGCCTCTTTCACAACCGGAGATCTCGGAGGACACCCTGTTGGACTGTCTGGCCGTACCTTCGTCGCTGGCCTTTTTTTTAAGGGGGCGCCTCTGGTAGTAAACAGAGGGGCATGCAGGGATTCTTGTGGAGGAGGAGGAGGAGGAGGAAGAGGAGGAGGAGGAGGAGGAGGAGGAGGAGAAGGAGGGGAGGAGGAGGAGGGGGAGGAGGAGGAGGAGGAGGAGGGAGGAGGAGGAGGGAGGAGGGAGGAGGAGGAGGAAGGAGGAGCAGGAGGAGGAGGAGGAGAGGGTGTGCTGCGGCATCACTGACGCACCTTGGGTTTGCTCTGATCATCTGGTGCCTGCAACGGCTCGAGGCCGATGCGCGGCCACTCCTCCTCTGTCGCCCGTGCGCCCTCCGCCCGAGAGCTGGGCTCGCTCAAGCTGTCCGCGCCTCCCTCTCCTCCTCCTCCTCCTCCTCCTCCTCCTCCTCCTCCTCCTCCTCCTCCTCCTCCTCCTCCCTCCTCCCTCCTCCTCCTCCTCCTCCTCCCTCCTCCTCCTCTCCTCCCTCCTCCCTCCTCCTCCTCCTCCTCCTCCTCCTCCTCCTCCTCCTCCTCCCCTCCTCCCTCCACCAGGTGCAGCAGGTGAGCTCAAGAGAAGGAGCGCGCGCGTCCGCCACCGCCGAGCCTCAGGGCTGCCCCAGAAGCTGGGCTCGGACACTGGCCCTCTGTCGGCTCCCCGCCGGGCAGCGAGGCCACATGCGCCAACGCCTGGGATCAGAACGGAGGCTTCGGGGGGGGGGGGGGGGCGGACCAAACGGGACGCACAAGGGCATACTACTATTATTATGATGCTCCAGCCTACTTTAGCCTTGACCACCAGGAAGAATTTCGAGCCCCCAGAAAATACCGAAACTCGAGGGTTTTCACGCGTCAGGCCCTGGGAGACACTCGCCCGACACTGTTTCGACACCGTTTCGACACTCGAAATTATTTCTGGGATGCGGTCCTTAAGTCGGATGGGAACAACATAATACTAGTACTGCATGTCCTCATTGGAGGCGCGGGCCCGACCCGAGCAGACAGTATACCCATCTTGTAGCATTATCGTCTCCCGAGCGGTGTGGACAGAAAGCGCCCGCCACGACGCATCCACAGGAAGATGTCTCGGTGCGCGCGACGCCCCTGGGGGGCGACGCACATGTAGTATCGGGTCGGGCGAAAGGGGGGGATAGCAAAAGGGGGGCTTGATAATCAGCTCACATAGCTGATTTTCCCGGCGCCTCCCGGCGCCGGAGGCGGCTATGTATCGAGGAACGAGCCCCTCGGTGAAGCCGAAACCAGCTGCATGCAGCAAATTTCGTAACCCCCCCTTTCCTAATCCCCCCCTTTCGCCCGGCCCGATAGTAGAAGTATGCTGGGGCCACGCCGACAAAAACCCAGAGCACGACGGCGGGCCCGTCGTCGTGCTCTGGGGTTTTTTGCCGTCGTGCCCCTCAGAGCACGACGGCGGGCTCTCGGGAGCGGCCAAGAGGGGGGGGTCCAAAAGGGGAGGGGTGTAAGTCATGACCGGCGGCATATGCGCTGCCCCGCGGGGGGGCCAGGGGCGTGATGACATAAGAAGGGGCGCTCTGAAATCCGGGGAAACGTCATGGCCCCCGCCATGAGATCCCCCCCCCCTAGCCATCACCTAAAACAAGGCTAGGATCGGGATTAATCGCTCCAGAGCGTTCCGGAGCGCTCTCAGAGCGTTCCGGAACGCTCTGGAGCGG
This sequence comes from Prorocentrum cordatum, assembly GCA_963575745.1. Taxonomy (NCBI): domain Eukaryota; class Dinophyceae; order Prorocentrales; family Prorocentraceae; genus Prorocentrum; species Prorocentrum cordatum. Next base: position 103,554 of record CAUYUJ010019139.1, read on the forward strand.
CCGCGGCGCCCAATACATCCTCCAAACCCGCCGATTCTCAGAGGTTTCGAGTTATCCCGATCCGATTTTGTCCAGATCTCCGCGTCGTTGGATCACCCCCCTCTTTGCCGCCCCCGAGGTTCGGGTCGGGCGAAAGGGGGGGATAGCAAAGGGGGGGTTTGAGAATCAGCTCAAATAGCTGATTTTCTCGGCGCCTCCCGGCGCCGGGAGGCGCCCATGTATCGAGGAATGGGCCCCTCGGTGGGGCCGAAACCAGCTGCATGCAGCAGATTTCGTAACCCCGCCTTTCCCAATCCCCCCCTTTCGCCCGCCCCGAGAGGTTTGTGCAACTGCTCGGCCCCCCGAGCCCACCGCCGGGCCCAGGGGCCGTCCACACGACGGCCCCGGGGCGGCGCGCCGGCCTCCCGCGGGGGAGGGACCAGACTGCAGGGGCCCTGGGACACACAAGAGCCTTTTTTTTTGATTCAGAGAAGTTTACGTGCATGGCGTTCGCCCCCCACCCCCCCCCCCTCGCCCCTCTTCAAGCGAATACTAGCGTACAAGTAAATACACACAAACAACGGGATCCCCCGTACTCCAGATTTCGTAATAAGTGGGAGGGGGTCTGGACCCTCCAGGACAAGCCATTGCAGACCCCCCCGTGGGAGAACCCTCCAAAACATCGCCCCCAGACCCCCCCATGCCCTCCAAGATAGCCTGGAGGAGACCCCCCCCGAAATGAGACCCCCCTCCCTTTATTACGAAATCTGGAGTATGTTCCAACATCTTCTGAGTTGTTGTCTTCCCCCCGTATGTTCCAACATCTTCTAAGTTTTTGTCTTCCTCCTCCTCCTCCTCCTCCTCCTCCTCCTCCTCCCCCTTCCCAGATCTCCGACGCCGCGATTGTTCACAGCCTGGGCCTCCGCAGGTCTGCCGGCGATCCCCCAAAAAGTACATGGGACATAGATAGATATACACAAATAACCGGACCCCCTGTATTCTCCAATACCTCATCAGCTCTTGTCTTCCCCCCTCCCTTCCCATGTCTTCCCATCCTTCCTGGGGGATCGGCGATTCACGGTGTCTGTGTGTCTGTTTCCCCCTCCGGACAGGCCTCCGGAAGCCCAGGCTGTGAATCCATCGCGGCGTCGGAGATCTGGGAAGGGGGGGGAAGGGGGGGGGCTCAGGGTGGGGGGCATCGGCCTGGAGTCGGCAGCGCACCCCTGCTCAGAATCAAGAACATCAGGCTAGAAAGAAGATGGACTTCACTCGAAACGCGTCCTGAACCAGGAGTACGGGCCCACACACGCGAAAGTTCTCTACGAAGCAGAGGAGGCTCCAAGAAAACGCCCAGGGTCCTGTCAGGATTCTTGATTTCCTCGTGGGCGAAATCTGGAGCCAGTGGAAGTCGGCGCTTTTCTTCAGATGCCTGATGGGTGTACTTCGTCGAGGGTCGGCAGTGGGTCCTCGGAAGCAGAGCTGCACGTTCCTGGGCAGGCCCCGATCGTCGAGGAACAGGCCTTTGGGGGTCCATGCTTCTCCCTCCGGCTCTGGGCCAGCCCCCCCCTGGTCGTAGCCCCTGGAAGCTTAGTGGCGGGGGGTACTCTCCTCATCTCGGCGGCGAGCGAGGGGGGGAGTGAGAAGGAGAAGGCCTTCGAAGAAGGTTCGGAAGGCCCCCGGCCTTCTGAGAGGTTTTCCTAGCCTGCCCCGAAGACAGAACAACTGTTCAGAAGGCGCGAGAGAGCTTCTGAGAAGTCCCGCCGCCCCCCCTCGCTCGCCGCCGATTATCCCAGAGGGTGTTGCGGAACCAGCAGGCGGAAACTGGGAGACAAGCCCTCCTGCTTCTGCTCCGTCTCCCTGCGTGGAGGGAGGGCTGGGAAGAATTACACGTCGGTCGGAAGAAGTAGGTAGAAACAGGAAGTAGAAAGGCGGATATAGTGGATTGGGTCTAGGCCCTCCCAAAGAACAACACAACACAGCAAAATCATGTCGATTATTGAAGCAGGAAGGCGCTTGAAGTAGATTGGAATATGGGAATCCAACAATACCTACGTTCAACGACTGGCGTGTAAGGACGAGGGGCTGGAGGCGAGGCGGGAGGAGAGGGAGGTGGTGGAGGAAGGGGATGGATGGCGAGGCGAGACGCGAGCGAACTGAGACAGCTGCGACAAGGGGAACATCCCAGGGAGGTCAACTCAGCGTCTGGCGTTCCCCTGGCCCCTGGGAAGAAGATGTTACCCCATCGCGAGCAGCCTGGGCCACCGATTCGGGCGCACAAAATGGGTAAGGCGAAATCTGGGCACGAGGCCCAACAACAAAATGCTGTCCAACACTTGCAGCGGCCGCTCTTGGGCAGCTCGCCTTCGGTCTCAAATTGTCAGCGTCCGCGGTGACGCCGACAACGAACCTGGCTGCGCATGGACAGGGACTGAAGTCGGTCTTCGTACCCAGCCTTTCCGTACCGTAGTCGATCGCACCGAATCCATGAAGGTATGCGGGACCGAATGCTCGTTGGGTCATGGGGAGGTTTCTGGTTTTGCCGCGTCGCCGATGCATCGGCGATGCGGCGCGATTCCCCGACCTCGCATCTGCTCTGACCCCACCTGGGAGACCTAGAAGTCTCCAGCCTCCCTCCCCCCTTCTCCCCCCGGGAGAGAGAGAGAGAGAGAGAGAGAGGAGCATCCCTCGCCCCCTCCTCCTCTCCACTCCTCGCCCCCCTCTCCTCTCCAACCTCCCCTCTTCGCCCTCATCCCTCGCCACCTTCTCTCGGGGACACCATACCCGCGTGGTGCCGAACCGCGTGGTGACCTCGGAATCCCCAACGTTGAGCAGTGACCGACCGTGCCGGCATTCCTGTAGGACTACCGCGACATGTTCTTAGAACCCCAAAATCTTCCAATCACAAGAACAAGGATCTTAGAACATGATCCCGATGCGTTCCAAACAAGGCAGCCCCAGCCCGAAATGTTCTGAGAACATTTCCTACAGAGCACTGCTTGGTAGAACGCTGTCGACAGCGGCCTCCCCGCGCGGCCCGTCACCGCACGATCCTGCTGGCCCCAGAGGAGGAGGAGGAGCAGGAGGAGGAGGAGGAGGAGGAGGAGCAGGAGGAGGAGGAGGAGGAGGAGGAGGAGGAGCAGGAGGAGCCCCCCGAGGCACTCCCGGAGCGCGGCGCGCGCCCCACCACCGCGCGGCGGCCCCCGAATCCCCACGGACCCACCACGCGGAGTGGCCACCACACCGTTCGGGGCCCGGGAGCCTCCTCTCCCCCCGCCCTCCTCCCTCGCCCTCCCCCCTCCTCGCCCTCGTCCCTCGCCCAGGAGCCTCCTCATCCCTCCCCCCTCCTCGCCCTCATCCCTCGCCCCCTCCCCCTCTCCAACCCTCGCCCCCTCCTCCGCCCCCTCGCCCTCCCCTCTTCGCCCTCGCCACTCGCCCCCCCTCCTCTCCACCCCCCCTCGGCTACGCGCAAAGGAGTGGCCCTGGGCCAGAGTGACCATTGATGTACGGCTCTGGGAGGCCGCGGGGACGCCGAGCCCAAACGCGCAAGCCAGTACCAGGGGGGCCCCCGCGAGCCCGCATCGAAGGCCACTCCAGCGAAGGGCTGGTCGTGCGCGTAGCCACCAGAAGGTACCCATACCGCTGCTCCCCGGACCTCTCCCGGGGTGCGTTCTGACCACAACTCCGGAGCGAATCCTCCTCCTCCTCATCCTCCTCCTCCTCCTCCTCCTCCTTCTCCCCCTTCTCCCCCTTCTTCTCCTCCTCCTGCTCCTCCTCCTGCTCCTCCTCCTCCTCCTCCTCCTCCTCCTCCTCCCTCCTCCTTCCAACGGTGGGCGACGAGGGCTCCCGAGGAGGCCCAGGGAGATGCAGAAGAAGCGAGCGCGGCGGTAGGGATGCCTTTCTTCTCCTCCGGCCTTGCCGGGGAAAAGGACGGGAGGAGCCAGGGGCGCGCTGGGAGGAGTCAGAAGCGCACTGTGCGGAACCGGCTGTGGCGGAAACTGGGGGAACGGAGCTCGGTCGGAGCCCGGCGTGCCGCGCGGCCCACCGGGAGGGCAGGGGGAGGGAGCTCGGCGTGCCGCGCGCAGCCCATCGGGAGAGCAGGGGGAGGGGGCTGAGGGTGGGCCTCCGCCTCCTCCGCCGACGCTGCGGGAGAGGCGGCGCGCGAGGGCGAGGGCGACGGAGGAGGAGGAGGAGGAGGAGGAGGAGGAGGAGGAGGAGGGGCAGGAGGAGCTGGGAGGAGGAGGAGGAAGGAGGAGGAGGAGGAGGAGAGGATGGAGGAGGAGGGGAGGGAGGAGGAGGAGTAGGAGTAGGAGTAGGATAGGAGAAGGAGTAGTAGTAGTAGTAGTAGTAGTAGTAAGTAGTAGTAGTAGTAGTAGGAGGAGGAGGAGGAGGAGGAGGAGGAGGAGGAGAGGGAGGAGGAGGAGGGGAGGAGGAGAGGAGGAGGAGGAGGAGGAGAAAGGAGAAATGGAGGAGAAAGGAGGAGAAGGAGGAGGGTTTGGAGGAGGAGGAGGAGAAGGAGGGAGGAGGAGGAGGAGGAGGAGGAGGAGGAGGAGGAAAAGGGAGAAGGAAGGGAGGATGAGAAGGAGGAGAAGGAGGAGGGTTTGGAGGAGGAGGAGGAGGAGGAGGAGGAGGGATGAGGGATGGGGAGGGGGCCGAGGTCGCCTCGGAAGAGGGCGAGCAGGAGGAGGAAGGAGGCGAACCACGGCGCTCGCGTCCTACCTACGGCAAGGCCGCGACGCTGGGCGTCGATGCACCCAGCTTCTTCCTGTACGCCGCGTCCTCAGGGGGCGAGCCACAACAACCCTTTTCCTCATCCCGGCTGCTTTCCCGGACCACCACCGTCGCGAGCATTTCTGAGGTGGGCCTCCTCGGACAGGCGGTACAGAACATCTATTGATGGCCCTTGGGCCCAGCAACGGACCCCTGGACACACATAGTGCAAAACAGATGCTCGTTTTTTATCATCACGAAGACGAAAGTTTCGGACGGCCCCATCTCCTCAGCCTTCGTCCTCGCCCTCCTCCTGTTCCTTCTCCCGCCTTCTCCTCCTCCTCACCCTCCCAAGCCCAGCAATCAAGGAGGCGATCGACTGCCGAATTGGTTTGCCCCAGCGGCGAGGTTCCGCTGGATATGCGCACAGATGCGCAGGATGTTGATAGAGGACGAACAGTCTGCGCATGCTTTGCAGGTTCTGCTAAACATTCACTGTCTTGGGACATCGATTCTTTACAGTGCGGGCGCTGCCGCAAGAAACCCTCGCAAGAAACCCAACCCTGAGAACCCGCGCGCGAGGTACACCTGAGGGGACACCTGGAGCACCCTGAACGCAGCAGCTCCTTCAACGGCTGCGGAAAGTCACCGCGCAGCGCGAGGAGCGAAGAGACCCAGGATACCCTAACAAAAAACATATAATTTCTTGATGCGCGCCCCCACTGTAGTCGATCTCCTGCTCGAAGCACGCTCTGATCTCCGCTCGAAACACTCACTGCCCACGGGGGGGGCCAGGGCCCCTGTGCGCCGCCCCGGCTCGCCCATGCTCTGGGCACGACCCGCGTGAGGCGAGACGCTCCTGGCCCACGCCAGGGAGCAGGGTGAGGGGGAGGGAGCGGAGGAGGAGGAGGAGGAGGAGGAGGAGGAAGAGGAGGAGGTGGAGGAAGAGGAAGAGGAGGAGGAGGAGGAGGAGGAGAAGCAGGAGGAGGAGGAGGAGGAGGAGGAGGACGACCAACATGTGGATGTCATCCCTGCTGATATCCGCCTGGCGAGGCCCTCCCCATTCGTGCCTGAGTTCGGCGGCGCGCACCAGGGAGCAGGGGGAGGGGGCAGGCTTCTCAGAAGGCGCTGGCCCCGAAGAAGGCTTCTCAGAGGGTTTCTCAAGGAGGCTGCTGCTTAGAAGGCGTCGGCCCTACATCTGTGGATGAGGCCCGCGACATCTTAGAAGCAGGGGTGCTTCTAAGCAGCCTCCCCGCCTCCCCCTATACCCCCTTGTAGGAACATGGAAAGCCGACACCAACACCACCAGGGACCCCCTGGCGGGAGGGGCCAGGGAGGGGTCTCCCTGGTGGTGTGGTCCCCCCCTCGCTCGAGACGTCCCCATATCCCCGGCTCGGGGACGCATTGTGGACCTCCTCGCTGGAAGTTGCCCCCTGGTTTGTTGCTGTTGCTCCCCCTTCCCCCCACCACTGCGCGTCGCTCCTCAGGGCGACGGCGGAACCCTGCGGCCGTGGTTGGCCGCCGCCCTCGCAGGGGCGATGCTACTGCGCTGCCTCTCGCTTCTGGCGGCCCGCCCCGACGCCCTGCCGGTCTCGCAAGCGCCGGCGGGCCCGCTACTGATGCTGCCCATGGGCCGAGCGGGCCGTCGCCGGTGCAGGCTCCGCCGTCGTCCCCAGAAAACAGTGTGCCTCCGCCACCGGCTACTGCACCTACCATCAGGTCGGGCGTGTCCCCTACAGGCGGAGCTCGGGCGACAACTCAAACGTACGTCAAACATGCGCCAGAAGTGCCCACAGATCAGAGGACAATCGCCCCCCCACTATGTCTGGACTGCTTTTGAATATTCTTCCTGTAGAGGGACAGGCCCGACGTACGCCTGCCACTTGAACGTCCTGCGCTCCTCCACCGTGCGGGACGCCCTGCGCCTTTGCTGCTCCGCCCTCCTCGCCGAGGCCTTCGCGCCTGCTGCCGCTGCCCCCCGGGCCCTGCTGCCGCAGCGAGCAGACGACGCTCGCCAGTGCAAGACGTCCGCTTTGCAGCGCGCTGCTGAGAGTAGCTCCAACGGCCCTGTTGCCGGGCCACCTGATGGCCTGGATGGAGAACTTGAGCAGGGGCCGCCCGTCCCGGCATTCCGATGGGCCTGCCACGCAGTGTTCTTCGAACGACCGGCTGCTCCAAGAACAAGGGCAATGTTCTACACACATCAAGCCGATGTGCTAAAACAAGACAACCCAGCCAGACATGCTCCAAGAACACGTCGCGCAAACCACGACATATTCTTAGAGCATTATCTGGTGGGCCTGTAGGCGCGCCAGGACGCTCCGCAACTGCTCAAAGACTGTGCTCTTCCTCGTGCTGGCCCGGGTGCACGCCCAGCTGGCGCTGCAAGCCAGGACGCTCCGCAACTGCTCGAAGATCGAGCTCTTCCTCGTGCCGGCCCGGTGCACGCCCAGCCGGCGCTGTGCCCCTGGATGTGCACAGGCAGGGGGGGCGTCTCCAGCGTGCCGCGGCACGCCGCAGCGCTGCCGCCGCCCCGGGGGGAAGAAAGCTCGTGAGGGCGCCGCTCACATGTAGCTTGAAGTCGGGCCTGTCCCCCTACATGAGGATTTTGGACGAAAAACAACACTTCCTGAGCACCGCGGGCTCCACCGACCTCGCCTACTCCCGCGATGTATAGCGTGCCCGCCAGTCTCGCCGCTGGCCTGGAGGTGCGGGAGACCCGCGCCGCAGAGGAGGTGGGCAAGTCTTAGGTCGGGCCTGTCCCCCTACAGGGGGATCTTGGGCGAAGAATTTTAAATACTGAAAAATGCCCCCCCCCAAATGGGCAACAATAGTGAACCAATTACCCCCAGACTGTTTTTGAACTATTTTTGGATATTCCTCCTGTAGGGGGACAGGCCCGTCTTAAGGCAACTCCCTCCCCCCCAGCGCTCCCTGTCGGGGCAAGGGGAAGGCGACGAAGCAGCCTACGGGCCCCACCCTGCGCCAGATGCCGGAGAATCAGGGGGCGAAAAACAGTATATAACATAAACTGTTCCGCCGTCGTGGACGCCTGCTCACTGGGCGGCTGAACATCAGTACCCAGACGTTGCACCGTAGGGCCCAAGGGGTATAAACTTTCCAGCCGCCTGGGGGGCAGGCGACCACGACGGCGGAACAATCTACTTCGTACCGCACTTCGCCCGCTAACTGCCGGGGCCTGGGGGAGGAGGCGAAGCAGCCTACGGTAGGGAACCGATCTCTATACACACCGACGCGTGTTCCGAGCCTGCTGTGGAACTTGCAAACAGTAAAGCGGATCCTGGTGCAAATGGGGAAACAAGTATACACCACACCACCCCGACGTCGTCCTCGACCCTCAAAAAAGACCTGGGGTTGGAAAACAGCCCGCCACTGGCAATGTGTAGGTGCCAATCTCCAATACGGGCCCCACCCCGCGCCGGGTGCCGGAGCAGGCTCTGGATCCCGAGCTCCTCCTCCTCCTCCTCCTCGTCCTCCATCTCCTTCTCCCCCTCCTCCCCCTCCACCTCTTCCCCCCTGGGAGCCGCAGGCGCAGCCGCAGGCGGGGCAGCAGGGGGGGCAGCCAAAGGAGCTGCTTGTCGAAGAAGCACGGCTGTCGGCAGCACTGGTGGCAGGGAGCTCACGCCCGGCGCGAGCCCGGCAGCGGTAGCAGCACGAGGTGTGGCCCGCGGGGGCCCGCGCGAGGCACTGCAGCCCGAGCCGCCGCCGTCGGCCGGGCACCTGCGCGCGCCAGCAGCAGGCTTGAGCGGGCCGACACGTGGACCTCCGCGCCCGCGTGCAGGAGGAGGAGGAGGAGGAGGAGGAGGAGGAGGAGGAGGAGGAGGAGGAGGAGGAGGAGGAGGACGCGTCTGGAGGCCTTCGGCCTGGTGCCGCTCGGGCTCCCCGGCGCGGTGCTGTGCCTCTGGAGGCGCCCCTGCCCAAGGCTCGGTGGAGCCATAGCTGGCCCCATCTCGGGGGCGGCCAAGAGGGGGGCTGAGGGGCAACGATAGGGGGGGACTGGCATAGGGGGGGATGCATCGACCTGGAATCGGCGATACATCGCCGATAGCTCGGCGCTAGGCCTGCGATCGCGAATCCGAACCTTCCTGGGCAGGTTGGAGCTATTGGGTCCCTATCGGCGATGAATGGGCGATTCGGGGTCGATGCATCACCCCCTATGCCCATCCCTCCCTATCGTTGCCCCTGAGGGGCGTGCAAGAGGGGGGGGCGCAAATCATGGCCGGCGGCTTGTGCGCGGCCAAGGGGGGGGGGCTGGGGACATGAGGAAAAAAGACGAGGCGCCATGAAGTCTGAGGAAATATCATGGCCCACGCCATGATATGACCCCCTAGTCGTCAACCCCCGCCAAAAGACAGCGTCCGGCTCCCGACGCCGCGTCCGGACAAAAGTGCTGCCGCCGCCGAGCCTCAGGCAGATGTCGGGCGCCCCTGGCGGCGGCGGGAGTCCGCCTGCGGACCCCGCTGCGGATGGGGAGATGCCACCAACAATAGGGGGAAAACAAACCTACCTCGCTTTTGACCACCCTCGCTTCCAAGAGATACCAAAGATGCCAGATTGCAGCCTGCACTGGTCAGGCCGCTTGACGAGGAGGCGCGTGGTATGGCTTGGTTTTGCCTGGAAGCGAAAGCGGGGTAGGTAATTCACGCTCTGAAACAAACCCCACTGCCCCGCCGACGCCGATCATGCCTGGAGGTGAGAGGAATGAAGCATGACATAAACATAAAGCTCGGCGCGCGGAGCGCGCCAGGGGGCCCCCGCGCCGATCCGAGAAATCCGCGTGGACCTCCGAGTAATTCAGTTTTTGTCATTCTCCGTTCCCCGAAAGTCCTTCCCCCCCAGCGCCCCCACTGCCGGGGCCAGGGGGAGCTGGCGGAGCAGCCTGCGGGCCCCACCCCACCAGGCGCTGCACGAAGGCCCCGCCGACCGCCGACTACGCCAAGTACGTCCAGCATCTCGTCCTGCCTGCTGTCCCGAGGCCTCCAGGATGCCTGTGGGAATCTCTTGGGGGGCCTCGCGGAAGCCACTTGCAGGCTGTGTTGGGGTGCCTTCGGGGCCTTTCGGGTGCCTCTTGGAGACCTGCTGAAGCTTCTGGGTGCCTTCTTTGGGCCTGCTGGCAGTTTCGGAGGTCCTGGGGGGGAGGGGGTCGAAATGTCGTTTCCCCTTTTGGGGCATCCCGTGGGTTCCGCTTGGGGCCCTCCTGGGCTATCTTGGGGACCCCTTGGGCCCCCCCTTGGGCCCCTCTTGGGGCCCTGGGTTCCTTTCTTCTCCCTCCCCCGATCCTCCTCGCTCTTCCCTCTTCCTCCTCCTCCTCCTCTTCCTCCGTCTCCTCCTCCGCCTCCATCTCCTCCTCCTCCTCCCCTGTCCTGTTGGTCCAACAGCTGCAGCTCCGTCCTGATCAGCCCCGAGATGTGCGTGAGGTCGGCCTCCCTGTTGCGCGTGCACTCCTCCGCTGTGGGCCGAACCGGGGGGGGCAGCACCGGGCGGGTGGAGGGCGAGGGCGGCGGCGGGGCCCAGGGCAGAGAGGAACGGGGAGAGCGGGGGCAGGAGAGGAGCGGAAAAGGAGAGAGAGAGAGAGAGAGAGAGAGGGGTTACAAGAGAGACGGGGAACTTGCCATCGCTCGGGCGTCCATTCCCCGTGCCTTCTCCGGCCTCGTGCGTGCATTCTCTCGCGGGATGATCCGTGATGCTCCCCGAATGTCCTCGCCGAGACCACATGAACACGTGCGAGAGATGCCAAGAGAAGGGATGAGGGGTGGGGGGCTGGGCCCAGGGAGAAGATGAACGGGGGGGGGAGGGCGCCGGCTGGGCCCCTGGGAGGAGAAGAGCGGGGGGAAGGGGGAGGCGAACAGAGGCACAGAGGGAGAGAGAGAGAGAGAGAGAGCGAGCGATACTATATATATATATATATACACACCCCAAGACAGCCGTAAGACCTCGCCCAGGCAGGCATATCCAGCGAAGCTGGAAGATATAGCGTGGATCATTTCTCATTCACACCACGACAGAATAATACATAATGCTCAGGCCTGCAGCATACTGAAGCAATCATCTCGAGGTGCGAGCATCCCAAGCACCTCTCGCCCCAGCGGTTGCATCAAATTAGCGAGCAGTGCAACTGGCTCGAGGGTGGACGAGGGTGGGCGGACTTGAGCCGCACGGTTGCAAAGGCACGTGCGGGCATTCGCTGGCGGGCGAGTAGGGGCCGAGGGGTATTCACGTCTCTGACTATACACACCCCAAGACAGCCCTAAGACCTCGCCCAGACAGGCATATCCAGCGAAGCTGAAAGATATAGCGTGGATCATCTCTCATTCACACCATGACAAAATAATCCATAATGCTCAGGCCTGCAGCATACTGAAACAATCATCTCGAGGTGCGAGCCTTCCAAGCACCTCTCGCCCGTACCCGTATTACATACTGGTGGGCCCGTCAACACTCTCTTGTAGCGGGTCACCGAGGCGGACGCTGCCCAGCGGCCGCGTTGCTGAATCTCCTTCCACGTCCGTCGACCTGGGGCTTTGATGTTCGAGGCTCAGCTGTGCTTGAAGACGTGAGGGCACACTTTGGGGGACGTGTAACCCAGGCGGTCTGTGCTGCGTTTGACCGCGCGCTCGAAATCGGGCAGGGTGAATGTGAATAGCCTCTGAAGGTAGGGCGCCTTGGGCTTGAAGAGGAGGTTTGTTATTCTTGCCAGCCACGGATACGCCGCGACTTTGATGAGCGTGCTGTCGTCCAGGCCGCCTGCCTTCGTCGTCTCGTGCCAGTTGGAGGGCGCGATGACTACGCCAACGTGCGTGCCGGGCTTCGCGGCCAGCGCGGGCGGCAGGATCTGGCAATGTCGGAGCTCCGCGGTCCCGAAGGGCCAGGGGTTGGCGTCCATCTCGAGCACCACCGCGGCGCCCAGTTGCGGCATGATGCGCTCCACCAGGTCCAGCGCGATGTTGTCTACGATGATGTCGGTCGCCGGGAGCCGCAGGCGCCTGTAGTCGTAGAAGGTGTTGCGGCCCTCCCACGTGTCGAAGCCGTCGTCGAACGGGTCTACGAGGCACGGGGACAGGGAGTTGTCGAGGCGGCTCAGCGGCTGCAGGTCGAGCATCTTGCCCACGCAGATCTCGAGCTCGTGCACTGCCGCCGCGCACCGCTTGAGGGTGTCGTTCGCCATCGTTGCCATGACCAGCGCGCCGCGCCACGGGGCCCGGAGGGGCCCCCCGTGGCGCGCCGTCGACGGCAGGCGAGGCCGCCCGCTGCCCGGCGGCGGCTGCCTTCCAGTGAGCCTGGGCCCGCCAGCGCTGGGGGTGTTTGTCCTGACCGAACTGGATGGCGGGGTCTGCCCCGAGGAAGTCGTCGGTGGCTCTGCAGGTGTCGCCGCGTACTGCCACTTCACTAGGCGTCGGCTGACGGCCTGCCGCCAGGAGGAGTCCCTGTCGGAGCTCCTGAGAGTCGAAGTCGGCGGCGTGGGCGAGCGCTTCCCTGGGAAGAGCGGTTGCCAAAATGTCAGCCCAGCATGAGCCCAACTGTGACGGATATGTGGCAGCTTGGGGTGTGAGGCGCCCGTGCAGCATGACCGCACGCTTGTGCGAGACGCGGGGTCGCTCCCCCAGGGCCCTCAGGGCCCCCCGCGTTCGTCAGGATCCGAGTAGGCTTCCGATAGGGTGCCCCGAACATACTCATATCGAAATTCGCCTCGATGACGGCGGGCAGCCCTCGAAGTCGAGCGACGGGTTCAAAACTCCATAGCCTCGAAGTCCTGGGATTCTCGACGCTCCAGTAGCAACCCCCTGCGAGACAATACGTGACAGAGGGTGGCCGTGAAGAGTGCGAACTCGACCACCAACCTTTCCTTAGCCCGTGCTCGCGCGTGGTTCTTGATTCCCCGGCGTGCGATACTCCAGACGGAACACGGCGTCCCAAGATGTACATGTAGTAGTCGGCCGCTGCGGGCCAGATCCAAGATAAAATGCTGCGTGCTTCTGCGAGACAAATCGAACTCCCAACCGTCCTTTATGTCCACGGGGTCGGCGAAGGGAAGCCCAACCTTTCTGCAGGCCCGAGTCAACCGCCCCAGACCACCAAAGAGCTCCAAACAAAAACTGACTTACCAGGCTCGATCTGAATTGTCGGGCAGGAAGCAGATGATAGAGATGCCGACGATGGAGGCGACGGAGAGGAGAGAGGTTGTGTCTTGCGCCCCTCGGAGCACGGCCGATCGACAGTCAAGCTCGGCGAGGCGACGCCCAGCCCGCCCGACGAGTGCTCCGGCTCCGCCGGGCGCTTGGTGTCCCAGCGGCGCGAGTCCTGGTCGCTCGGGTTCCGATCCGTCTCGATGTACCGGAGCCGCCATGCGATCTGGCCGCCGAGGCGGTAGGCTGCCGCTCGCTGCAGCCCTGCACTGGAGCGGCCCTTCTCATAGGCCCCCACGGTCACCTGGCTGTCGCTGAGGGTGAGCAGCTTCGAGCCCAGCCGTCCCACCGTGCGGCAGTGACGCCGTAGGCCCATCAAGGCCACCCGAGCCTCCTTCAGATTGATGTGCTCCTCCTGCCAGCGCCAGCGGTCCTCCGCGACGAGCTGGTAGCGCTGGCGCCCAGTCCAGCCGTCGGCCAGGCGAGGAATCCCCGCGTCCAGGTCGACCTTGACTCGAGGGCGCCGCGGCGGCGCGGCCGCCGAAGGCGACCCGAGGCGCAGGTCGTCGGCCCGGGCCCGAAGGGCCTGGCCGAAGGCCGTGCGCGGCCCCGCCAAGAGGCCAGGCGTGTCGCCCCGCACGTAGCTGAGGCCGTCGGTCATGTGGCCCTCCTGCACGGGGATGTCGCGGTAGCGCCAGCGCTCTCTCCACCTCCAGGCCTCGCGCAACTCGCCGGGCTCTGCCTTCGTCACGTGGAGGGCGTAGCCCCTGGTGGAGGAGTCGCCGCAGTAGACCTGGTTGGAGAAGGTGGCGCCCAGGCCGGCCTCCATCAAGAAATGGAGGATCTCGGACTTCACGGACGGCCGCGCGCGCCTGGGTACCTCCATTGCCCCCTCGATGAAGCGGTAGCAGTCGTTCAGCGCGGACATGGCCTCCGGGCACAGCTGGTTCAAGTTCACCACGTGGCCGAGCCAGCACTGCAGAGTGTGCCCGTGCAGTTTGCGACGGCGCAGCAGGGCATGGCCGGCCAGGTAGGTCCGCCAGACGCGGCGGGCAACATGCCGCAGCCGTCGGTCGCGCCAATGGCACACCAGGCCCAGCGACTGCATCTCAAAACCGTCGCGACGCCCCACGTCAAAAGGTATGTTATCATCACAAAAACTCTTCTCAATCTCATGCACCTGCTTCCTGGCGTCGCCCGCGCAGCCATGCACGTTGTCAACGGGCACGCCGGCCACGCACTTGCCAGGCTTCAAAACTGGAGCAGGCTGAATCTCCCGCATGATCTGGTCAGCACCTCCGTCCAACGTCCGCTCAACACGGTAGGTAACGGCTTCGCTGGCGAAGAAGAGGGCCCACGACCAGCCCGCGCAGACAGCGGCCATGCACGGGTAGAGCACCTCGCCGTCCACGACCTTCGTATCCGCCCCCTCGGCGTCGTCCCAGATGATGGCGGGCCGGCACCCCATGTCCTCCAGCTCGCAGGTGTCGACGCGGTCCTCGAAGCCGTACCAGGAGGCGAGCTCGGGGACGGTGTAGTTATAGAAGCAGTCCCCGACGTCGCCCTCCTCCCCGCGCGGGCTCGCCGCGGGCCCCGAGCCGAGGCCGCCGAAGCCGGAGGCCTTCAGCATGGGGTCGGAGAGGTCCAGGTCGGCCATACAGCGCGAGGACCCAAGTCGCGTGGTGGGTGGCGGGCAATGTGCCCGATTGGCCGCTCGGGCGTCGATGATCAGCCTCTGGAGCCCATCCTTCTTCTTGACCACGAAGATACCCGCGCGCCCCTTCAGCCGCCGGCGCCAAGTCAGCAAGCCCTGCTGGCACAAGCGCTGGTACAGTCGCCTCCGTAGGTCTCGCGAGCGCCGAAGCTTGGGGTCCCAGTAGGGCGAGGACCCCGCGCACTCGGACCGGTCCTTCTCAAGCTCCGCCTCATCCATCTCGATCAGATCGGCTGAGTGTCTGAGGTAGCCAAGCGCTGCAGGAGGGAGCTCGCGGCGAATGGGCCGCACGTGAACCTTCCGATGCAGGATCTTGACCTTGTCAAACTCGAAGCTGGCCAGGTTCTTAGGCCCCATGCCGTAGTGGTCTCTGGAGTCGAGGATCTCCGACAGGGATGACTCCTCAGTGAGGTCAGCAGGGCAATCCCCGTACGACTCGACCCGCCGGGCGACGTTCTGGAGATTCCAGCGTTGCACGGCGGTGGGTCGGAGGTGCCCTTCAGGTGGAAGATCATGCCCCTGGGCACATCGCGAATTCAGGTTGGCGGCGGCGAGCTGGTTCAAAGCCCGAACCGAATCAAAAACTTGCCGTAGCCGCGCAGGATCACATGCATCGCCGAGGGCAGCGGCATCTCGAGGCAGAGGGAACGGGCCCCCATGCCGTCGATCTCGCGCCCTGACCCCTCCAGACGCGGAGGTGGCGAGCCCACGCAGTTGTCGGCTGCGGGGGGGCCTGGTCGACGCCCGGGCTGCCAGCGCCGGCGCCCCCGCAGCCCCGAGAGGCGTCATCCCTCGTCGCCGGCGCCGCTCCCGGCGCCGGCATCCTTCCCCTTCTTCTTCATATTCGGGCCCTTGCCGTCGTCCTCCCCGTCTTTCTCGCCGTCGCCCTTCCTCGTCTGCGTCCGCCCCCCACGATAGAGCCGCTCTTGCTTCCTGATGGCGGTCCTTTCCCTGGGGCGGTCGGTGATCCACGAGATGAACCTCGAGGTCGAGGCGCGACTCACAGCGTTGACCGGCGAGGACAACAGTATGTTGAGGTCACTGTAGTCGGGGGGCCGAGGGGTCCGTTCCCTCGCTATCATCGTCTGGATCAGCCAACGCGCGACCGGCCCGGCCGACGCCATCATCGAGAGATCGACTTGGTCCCAGGAGCGCATGGGACAGATCACCTTGAACCCGCATCGATGCACGTGGTCGGCGGCCGACCCCTTGCCTGCGCCGCTGAGGCGCTCCCACTCCGCCTGGTACGAGGTCATGTTGTCTGGTCCTGCCCCGACGTTGTCCAGGAGCGCTCTCACGCTCCCGATGTCGTCTAAGAGGAAGCCCTTCTGCTCGGTGTCGCGTCAGAGGGCGTCCGTCTCCGTCAGGTGGATGACACTCTGCCCCGTGTCGTCCGTGTGGTCGCCGAACGCGGGGACGTCGCCGAGGTCGGTCACTCTCCCCTTCTTGAAGTCCGTCAGGCCGCTCGCCGCATTCTTCTGCACCAGGAACCCTCCGCCGCCCAGCACCGTCACGCCCTTCGTGTCGAAGCGTGCGCTGAAGGCGTCAGAGCCGTGTCCACGACCTCGCAGAACCTCACGGATCGTGCCTCCGCGATCACCTGGACCGTCCGATCCGTCGCGCCGACCTGGCCAATCCCCAGCAGCTGGCCCTGCATCTTCGCCCTGCGTTGGTAGCTGGCCGACGCTGCGTCCTCGATCGGGTCGCGGGCGCAGACCTGGCAGGCCAAGTGCGTCGGGAACGGCGCCTGCCTCTCCAACATCCCGTGCAGGGCGCCCAGCAGCCTGACCGCCCCGAGCACGAGGTCCGGGGTCGGCGCGATCCTGATGTCCCCGTCCACGCGGATCAGGAACACCCTGCGATGCCAGTAGAACCCTCGCGGGCAGCCTTCGTTCCTCGCGAGGACCTGCGAGTCCGCGATGTCCAGGGCGAGTGTGTCAGCCATGGCGCCAGCTCGGGGTGCTCGGCACGGCGCCGCCCCCCTGGGAACCGCCGGCGGCGGCCGGGGCTCTGGCGAGGCCGCCGCTGGCTCCCCGCGCCTGGGCCTCCTCTCGGGCCCACGGCCGCGCCCGCCGCAGCGGCTGCTCCGACACCAGCCAGCCAGGAACCCCAGCGCCCCAGCGCCGGAGGTCGCCAGCCCGAGCGCCAGCAGCCCAGCGAGCAGCAGGCACCGGAGCATCGGGACCTCCGCCTGGAGGGTCACGACCTCACCCCGGAGGTTGATGATGCGTCGGAGCTCCAGGTCACAAGAGCAGGGACAGCCCTCCTCCGCGCCGCAAGACGGCGGCGGCGGCGGGTGCCAGGCCGAGGCCACGGGCGCCGCCCGCCCCCGCGACCAGCTGGCGCCCAGCGTCGCACTCCAAGCGGCCGCGAACGTCGCCCAGAACAAGGGCGGCCCGTCCATGCGCCGCCCGCGCGGCGGGCCTCTCGGACTTGAGCCGCACGGTTGCAGAGGCACGTGCGGGCATTCGCTGGCGGGCGAGTAGGGGCCGAAGGGTATTCACGTCTCTGACTATACATGCATATAGAGAGAGAGAGAGAGAGAGAGAGAGAGAGAGAGAGAGAGAGAGAGATGGAGAGAGAGAGAGAGAGAATGAGAGAGAGAGAAGAGAGAGAGAGAAATGAGAGAGAGAGAGAGATAATAAGAGAGAGAGAGAGAGAGAGAAAAAAAAAAAAGAGGGAATGCGAGAGAGAGAGAGAGATATATATATATTATAATAGAGAGAGAGAGAGAGAGAGAGAGAGAGAGAGAGAGAGAAGAGGGGCAAGGGAGGACGAGGTGTGGGGGCAACAGGAGCAAGATACTGGGGCCGGTTTCCAGGATGATGATGCATGTGACGGTGTATATACTGCAAGTGAACGGCGATGCTGTTTGTGATTTGGTGACCGTGATGGCGACGTTGCTGTTGATGATAATGATGAGGAGGATGATGATGATGGATGGGGTGATGATGTTGCTGCTGATGGTGGTGGTGGTAGCGGTGCTGATGATGGGGATGCTGCTGATGATTAGGATGAGATACTGAAAACGATGACGAAGATGCTGGTGATGAAGATGATGCTGGCGATGCTGATGGTGCTGGTGATGAAGATCCCTGCGCAGCCCGTTTGCCGCCGTGCCATGCGAGCTCCTGCCTTTGGCGTCGGGCCTGGAATCCCGTCAGAACGGGCCACCGCCGAACTGGCGACAGCACCATCGTGCCATCCAACAGGCGACTGGAGGCGGAGGGAGGGGGCGGCCACGGAGCACTGGCGCCCCTGACGCCCCAGACGCCACGCGAGTCGCGTCGCTCTTCGCGAGTCCTAGTTTCCAAATAGCATCCGCGCATTGGGTCCTAGTCTTCGTGTCGCTCCATCGCTCGCGTCGCTCTCCGATGGCATCGCGCCTGGGCCCTAGTTTCCGAATTGTAGCCCGGGGCCCCATAAGCACAAAGGACACGCGTAAAGTCCGAGCTTTCACCATGAGATTCTGCGCGCGCTGGCAGCGTGGCCCTGCCCGCTTACCAAGCAATCGCACATGCCAATCAGCAGGCGTCTCCTGGCGCCCCTGACGCCCTGGAGCGCCAGATGCGTCAGGAGCGGCCTGGCGCCCCCTGAGGGCACTCCCTTTGCCCCCGCCCCCAGAAGAACGACGGCGCATAATGCGTGTGCTTTCGGAGGCCCTCCTCCCCCATGCTGTCTGGGAAGGTGGTCAATGTCGCTTGCCGTCTGGATCGGCAGTTCAGCGCATTGTCGCACATGCGTTACATCCTGTTTCCTGTGCTTAAAAATTGCCGCAGGCTGGTGAGACGTAGTGGGTCTTTGCTGATTGATTCCGCCAATTGTTCTTCCTTCTGGATGGGCGGGTCGGCCGGCCATGGCCCTGCCCCTTTCCCCTCGACAATATCTGCGGATGGCGTTAAGGGCTCAGCTGGACAACTCGTCGTCTGCGTTCCTACCGCATCTGCTGCGAGCGGAGGTGCTTCTCGATCGTCCTCTTCTTGGGGCCAGATCTCTTCGGCCCCTTGCCCCCGACCGCGCGCGCGCCGTGGTCTAGGGCTGCTTTCAGGGTGTTCGGCTGAATGGCCGAGGCGTTCTTCACCAACTCTGGCGGTGCCGTGGTGCGCCAGCTCGATGTTTGGCATGGCGTATATATTGCCACGACTGTCGGGGTCGTCCGCTCCGCCCCTGCCTGGTTCACCGCGCGTCCCGGCGGCCTTGCACATCGGGATGGTCTCCGCTACGATGAGAGGCTCGGGCTCCGTGTCGATCACCTCCATGTACTTCGCGGGCAGCCCCAGCCCTTCCACGCTCATCTTGCCCGGCTCCATCTTCGCCTCCGGGTGCTTCTTGATTCCTTGGCCATCGCGTGCGAGAGCCGGGGGCATGGGCCGCCAAGTGCGCGTCTTTTTCCTTGCTGTCGCCCCATCGTCTTGACGACGACGTTGCGAGCCGCTGGTGCCGACCAGAAACTGCTGCCGAGGTGCATCAGGTCGCGGATGTCCTGGCTGCTGCGGAAGCCGAGCTCCTGGATGGCGCCCAATCGGTTTGCGAATCCTGCTGCCACTTTGCCGCCGCCTCCTGGGGGGCCCTCCGCCCCCTCGCCCTGCGCCCCTGCCCTTCTTGCCGTGCGCGACCGCCGCCCGCGCCTCTTACATCTGGCCCTTGTCGACGCGCCGCGTGCCCAGCAAGCTCGGGGGGGGACTTTTCCGAGCGAGGGCCAAGGCGGCGATCTCGGACGCGTCGCCGCAGCGCATTTTTCGCGTTGAACTCGTGGCCACAGGCCGAGCAGGACAAAGCCTCTGGTGGGGTGATCTCAAGTTGCCACTTGCCTCTGTCCACATAGCATACTCTGAGCAAGTCATCAGCTCATGTAGCATGGTCGGTAGCTGTCCGTCTACGACTGAACGCACTGAGACACCGCGAGCACTGATTCGTCACAGGCAGCTGCGCCACAAGCGGGCGCGCGTCGTGGACCTTTCGCCCGCGCCCTGACAGCGCCAGGGCGCCAGCAAATCTTTGCGCGAATGTCCAACTCCACTTCCTCCTTCATTCGCGCGTGATCACGCCAAAAAGGCTCGTCTACTTCCTCTGCACCCCCCCCCGTCGCCCTCGTCCTCCCCCGTCCAAATCGCAGCGGCGCTGCGTGGGATGGCTGGGTCCGCATCTCTCCACTTGCGCTCTGCCCTGTCCCTGGGGCAAGGAGACATAGGTCCGATCGTCGGTCTGCGTAACCCTCCTGCTCCTGCCCGTTTTCGCTCGCGGCTGCAAGAGCGTCTAGACCTTCGCTGTGCGGCTGGGCCCACGAGGTCGATTCCTTTGCCGCTCCGGCTTCCGCTCCCTGAAGAAAGGGTCGGTGTCGCGACGGCGCGCGCTGCCGTCTCCCCCTGCCAACTCATGTCTCCTCGCGCCTGCGTTCGAAGACGCGTCGCAAGCGCGACGCCCAGGGCGCCCCTGCAAATTTTGGGAAGGACGACGGCCGTCAGGCCGCCGAGGGCGGCGCCGACCACGAACGCCGCGAACAAAACTGTCACTGGCTTCGGCGTTTCGCGGCTCAAGAAGACCCCCCGCCCCCGCCCGGTTCGCGCAGCCTCGCTTCGCCGACGCCGCTCGCCGCCGAGGCCTTGTCCGCCGGGGAGGACAGGACCTGGCACTTGCATTTCATGCTGCGCGTCTCCCTGGGCGTCTGTACGTTCGCATCGTGTCCTGGTTGCCCCGAAGCAGCCCCCCCCTTGAATAGTAAGGGGCGGTTGGTCTTCTGTGGGCTGAAGCGCCAGTGACATTTAGCAGTGTGCTCTCCAGCCACGTCATCGATCCGTCAAGGTGCTGAATAATGTCGGCGGGCGTCGCCACTGGCGGAAATGCGTAGGTCTGAGCAATGTCGTTCATGGGCGCATTCAAGGACAAGTCGCGGGCAATGCCTGGCATTGGGCCCCCGTGTTCCGGGGCCCGCCTTTTCGTTCATGCGCGCGCCGCCGCGCTACGCGAATATCGTTGCGCTCGTCAAACTGGCCAGGGGCCGGCGTCGAGCCTATTTGCGATCCATCCGACGTGGCCCCGTGCGTTGGCCCGTCCGACGTTTCTCACAGTTGGACAGGCATTGTTGACGGCCTCCGTCGAAAATTCGCCGCAGCCATCAGAGCGTAGTCTTCCGAGCGACCGCCCGAGATAAGCGTCGATCAGTACTGGGGAATGCGCTTGCGCAGTCGTAGTTGGAACGCGCCGTGCTATAACCTGCCTGGGTACTACTCCATTACGGCCTGGGCGCACGGCATGCTGTCTTCCCCGCATCTGCGCGCGATCCCCCCCCGGGCCCCGGGCCCGCGCCGGGCGATTCCCAAGGGCCCCGCGCCGCGGATGCCCCGGGTGCCAGCGCATCTCCCAACTACAGCATGCGCGCATGATGTGCTAGCCTGTGACGCCGTCCTTGTTGTTGTCTCATCTGCATCGAACGTCATACTTATGCGCCACTCCAGCAGAGTCGTCCGAGTGGCGCGACGATCCTGGAGGAGCCCATCCATCATCGCCTGAAGCGCTACCCCCCCTCCCCTCCCCTGGCAGTCAACGCGCCCAGCCTTGCAGTCTCTGCCATTCCCACTACGCGCGGATGTGTCTGCGCACGACGCAGCTCTGACCCGGCTAGCTGCTGCCCTGATCTGCCCAGCCTCGCACCAGCAGTCCATCCCATTCGTTCTACGCGTTGTTATCCCTACGTCCACTTAAACAGGGCGGTGTGCTTGGCTAGCTCCTCCTCGTCCTTCGTGTTCTCCTCTCTGCGCGTGGCGTGCTGCTCGGGCCGATCGCTGGCTGTCGTTGGACTCTCCACGTGAGCCTGCGGTTCCAAGCGCATCCGCGCGCGCTCGACTGGCAGCCCCCATGCCGGCCAGGCTCGTCGTCTCTTCGCTCGCCGGGAGTACTCTCGCATTCTTTTCTATATATGCTCCAACGGCATGGGGGATGGCTCATTCGATGGGGCAGCGGCAACTTGTCCGAGTGGGCCCCGTCGCGCGAGGCTCTCGTCGCATCCGCATCCATTTCTACCTCCAAATTCCCCCTCGCGCGGGTGGTTTCCGAGTTCGTGTTGCCGTTGGCCCGCTCCCAAGTGAGTCCTCAGAGAAAAGCATTACCGTTGTTTCGGCCCTCTGCCGCTCATGTCGCATGCGACGCGTGGCCGACGCATCTGCGCGAAGATCCCTGACCAACATGTCTCCCGCGTCTGCTCTGACAGTCGCGCCCGTCTCTCTGTTGGGCAGCTCCCCCTGCAGCGCTTCAAGAGGGCAGCTCTTCTCCTGCGCCCCGCCGTATTCCTGTGCAGTCATGCTGGGGTCTCTACTCAAGCGGAACTCTCGACGGCGCGCCAGTAGCTCCATCCTCTTCCCTCTCACCAGTAATCCGTCGTCGACAGTGCGAGGGGCCTCGACAAACGCGCCGCGTAGCGCCTGCATGATCAAAACCTAGAACACTTCCCAAGCTTGATCATGGGTGCTGTCCCTCTTCGCCTCCTCTCACCTCCCATCGGCGATATTGCAAGCTCTGCGTCCACTGCTCCAAAGAAACCCTGCCTCCCCGCCGCTCTCCGCAAGCACTCCATCAACTGGACCTCATGTACTCCCTTGTCGTCGCGCTTCCGCTTTGGATGGGGTACTCTGTAGGAAACCAACGGGGAGGTGAAAGGAGATTGTGAAGTGGTCACTGTGCTACTCATTCTTGACCAGCTGGAACCGTCGGGCAAAATGTTCTTGATGCAGTGCAGCTCTCAACCATATGTCGGGCGTTTGTGGGAGCTGGGATGTGGTCAATTCTCGACTCCTGTCTCATTGTTCGTAATAAGTCGGCCCAGTGTCTGCGCATGTGGTCGCACTGCGTATTCCGTTTCTCTCGCATAACTGTCGTAGCTCTCTTCCGCTGTCATTGTTCGCTTTTGGGCTCGTGGGCCGTGCGTGACGACCTGCGCCAGTGAGTACACGGCGGTTCCACTCGAGCTCGCCGGGGGCGGAGCTGGGGGTGCCCGTGCCCTCCTGGGCATTCCCCCCCGCTCGTTGCTCGAGTACGCCTCGAAAAGGGGCCCAGCAGAGCAGCAGACGGCGGCCTGCTCGGCGACGTGCTGCGGCGCGGCCTTGCCGTTGGCGGCCGCGGCCATCTGTCGCGCGTCTTTGGAGAGTCCCCCCCGCGACACCCGGCGCTCCAAGGCGGCCGCCGAGAGGCGCCGGAGCTCGCGGCAGAGTGTCTGGGCCAATGGGCGCTGCAAGCGGCGCGCGTCGTCGGCCTTTGGCGCAAGAAGCGACCAGCCTTGCAGGCCGTCCTGGCCGTGCGGAGGGCCGCCGTGTCTGGCCCCGGGGAGCGCGGCGGCTCTTTTGGCGTGGAGCGCTCCGCAAGCTCGCGGAACTCGCCTGCCAGGACCAGCTCGCCCGTGGGTTTCTCGAGGAACTTCGCGTCCTGGCGGGTCGCCGCCGCAACCGCCTCGCCCAAGAAGAAGTGGTTCCTGCGCCGCCGTTGGCGCGGCCCCCGCCCGTTCGCTCGGCGTCGGGGGGGGGCGGGGCAGCACCCGGCGGGCAACCCCCAAAACGCCTGCGGCGGAGCATCGCCAGCGCGGCCGGCGCCGCCGCTGCCGCCGCCGCTGCCGCTGCGGCCCCGCCAAGGTGACGCCGCCGCGAGGTCGCGGAACGCCGCGACCTGGCGCTCTGGCCGGCCCCCGTTTGCAGCGCCCCCCGTCTCTTGGACCCCGAACCGGCTTGGCGGTCCCCCTCCCGTTCTGAAGCTTGGCCCGGAGGGCGGCAAAGGTGCGCGCGTCAGCGAAAGACGTCCCAGGTAACAGGGGATACGTCGACCCCGGTCCCAGGCTTCGTGGGGTTGTCGACTGGACCAAACATTCTGGGCCCTATCATGGGAAATACGATGGGGGGGCGGCCATCCACGATATGGGGTGCGTCCGAAAAGCCCCCTTTCGGGGTGCATCCCAAGGCTCCCTCCTTTTTTTCTGAACGGCCAAACTTTTCGGGCGGAGCTCGGGTCAATCCGAACCCAGGTCAGCCAGGCGCTGCAGAATCCTGCAAGATCCTGCAGAATCCTGCGCCCATGCCGAGGTCCGTGCACCCCTGGCCTGCAGGAGCCCGCAGGATCTGGCGCTCGGGCTGACCCCCCTTTGCACCGACCCCCCTCTCTTGAGCCCCGAGAGCCGCCCTGGCCGTCTCCCTCCAGGCGGCGCGCACGCGGGGGAAGTGAGGGGGAGAAGGCTTCCTCCGAGGGCTCGGACGCCCCCCGGCCCTTGCAGAAGCTCTCCGTGCCTTCCCCGAAGGCGCAGGAGACTCCTCAGGAGGCGCGAGGCCTTCTGAGAAGTCCCGCCGCCTCCTGAGAACAGAGCGTGTTCTCAGGGTGGAGGGCTCCGGGTGAAATCCAGACGGGCTCCTGCACCTCGAAAATCAATCCGTCCTGTGATCCCCCTTTTGCAAATGCAAGCCTCGAAAAACAGGCGCAACTGCATTTCCGATCTCACCGTTTGCCCTCCACCCATAAACAAATGCTCGAGAGAAGGCCATCTCTTCCTCGCTTCCCACCCTTCGCCCGCCGCCGAGAACAGCCCTGACGCTATGTGGCTCCCATCGTACTTAAGGACCACATCCCAGAGATCATTTCGAGCACCCGGAAAGAGTATCGAAAGAGTGTCGAAACAGTGCCGAACGAGCCTCCCAGGGCCCGACACGTGAAACCCCTCGAGTTTCGGTACCTTTTGCTGGTGCTCGACATTCTTCCTGGCGATCAAAGCTAGAATCGGCGCTCGGCTTGCCGCGCGCAGCCCATCGGGAGAGCAGGGGGAGGGGAGGGGGCTGAGGGTGGGCCTCCGCCTCCTCCGCCGACGCTGCGGGAGAGGCGGCGCGCGAGGGCGAGGGCGAGGAGGAGGAGGAGGAGGAGGAGGAGGAGGAGGAGGAGGAGGAGGA
>CAUYUJ010019139.1:128111-133111 GCA_963575745.1 Prorocentrum cordatum
TCGGGAGCGGCCAAGAGGGGGGTGTCCGAGAGGGGGGGGATGCAGATCATGACCGGCGGTATGTGCGCGGCCCAGCGGGGGGGCCAGGGACGCAACGAAAGAAGAAGAGGCGCCACGAGATCTGGGGAGATATCATGGCGTCATGGCCCCCGCTCCATGACGTAACGCTCACTCCCCCTCAGTCCTCACCCCCCTCTTTTCCGCTTTCCCGAAGGCGCCTCCTCGCGCCTCGCGCTTGCCCGGGGCGCACATAGAGGGACACGCCAGAACCGCTGGCTGTCCCTCCTTGGAGGGATGGCGGCGTCCGACCGGAGTACTCCTCAGAGTTCGTATTAAGGGGGGGGGTCGTGGACCACTCCAGACTAAACCATTTTCTCGGACTCCCCCGTGGGAGGATGAGAGAACCCCCTCCCAAAACATCGTCGCCCCAACCCCTCCAGGCCTCAGCCTCCAAGATAGCTGGGAAGAGGACGCCCCCCCCGAAATGAGACCCCCCTTCCTTTATTACGAACACATCTGGAGTTAGAAGAACATGAAGTCGGAAGGGCGGATAAAGTAGATCGGGGTCAAAGGCTTGCCCAGGGAGATTGCACAGCACTCGGCAACCTTAATGTGGTCGCCTTGCTGGAGGGCCCTATGCTGGCCGCGCGGCCTGGCGGGCTCCGCGCCCAAAGGCGACGGTTGCCGTCGGGCTTCTTCGCCTGAGGCAGAGGCCGCCATCGCCCTGTTGCAGGGCTGGCCGACGGGCGGCGGCGGCGCCAAGCCCCGGGAGGAGGAGGAGGAGGAGGAGGAGGAGGAGGAGGAGGAGGAGGAGGAGGAAGACGAGGGGCAAGAGGAAAAAACACACCGAACAGACGCTGACCAGAAGGAGGGAGGGAAGCAGCAGAGGCAGTGCAGAGCAAGCAGGGGGCGGACGGAGGTGGTCGTCGTCGTGGCCAAGGCCAGGGGGGGTCGTCGGGGCAGGGCGTCGGGGGCGGTGGTCGTGGTCAGTGGAGGGAGTGGTCGTGGTCAGGGGAGGGCGGCGGTTCAGGCGGCGTCGGCCGCGCTAGCCGCCGTGGCCGCCGCCAGCCTGGCCGCGGGCGCCCCGACCGGCGCCTGCAGCCTGCGGAGCACGGCCCGCGCATTCTCCTTCTGGAGGAGATGCGAGAGTCGCTGGGCGTGCTCCGCCGCCACCTGCGAGGGGTCGTCCCCCGTGGCGTCCGCCGCGCGCTTGGCCAGGACGGCCAGGGCGCGTCGCGCCTCCCTGCCCCAGCCGCCGCCGTGCGCCTCGACCACCATGGGAATGAAGGTGATCCCGGCGGCGGCGCAGCTGCGCTCGGTGTCGAGGAAGAGGCGTTTTTGCTCCTCGTACCGCTCGGCCGCGGCGCCGGGCGCGGCAGCCGAGGCGGCGAGCAAGTCGCCCCGCAGCCCCGAAGTGACCGCGAAGTCAAGGGCGGCCGGGGCGCCGTTACGCCAACGGGGAATATACACATCCGCCGGGCGCCGGCCGCCGTCGTCGAGCTCGCCGCCGTTCTCCTCCGTCCCCGGCAGGCCCTCGCCCCTCGCGCGAGGCTGCAGCAGGCCGGGCCGCTCGAGCTCGGAGCCCGGGAACCCCGCGGCCTGCGCGGCGAAGAAAGCCTGGTCTCGTAGGGCGTTGTGCCGCTTGACCCGGTCCCCTCGGCAAGGGCAGACCAGCGCGTGGTCGCCGTAGACGTCGAGGATGCCGTCGCAGGCCGGGCAGAAGGTCTCGGCGTCCGCCAGCTGCACCCGCAGGCGCCTCTGCAGCAGGCCGATTCTTGGAGTAGGAAGGCGCTGCAAGTAGACTGGGTTCTGGGAATCCAGAATTACCTACTTTCAACGACCGACGGGTATACCCATCTTGTAGTAGATCGTTTCCCCAGCGACGTGGCCAGAAAGCGCCCGCTACGACGCATATACTATAGATCTCTCGGTGCGCGCGTCGCCAATGGGGGGGCAACGCACATACACGTCGGTCGGAAACAAAGTAGGTAGAAACATGAAGTAGGAAGGCGGATATAGCAGATTGGGTGCAGGCCCTCCCAGATAATAGCAAAACAGAGCAAGAGAATGCCGATTCTTGAAGTAGGAAAGCGCTAGAAGTAGATTGGGATCTGGGAATCCAGAAATACCTACTTTCAACGACCAGCGTGTATAATTAGTATAAGTATGTTGGGGTGACGCCGACTTCACGCCCGCCCGGGCGGCGGCAGGGCTTCGGCCGGAGCAGACTGGGGGGGGGGGAATCCGCCGGGAAGCCTGAAGGAAGGCCTGGGGAGGCGACGTGGGGTAGGCTGAATATCAAGGGGCCCTGGGACGCACAAAGAAATACACACACATAACAGGATCCCCCATCTTTTCCTATATGTTCTGGGTGTTTGTCTTCCCCCCCACTGCCCAATCTTGTCCCACATTTCCTGGGGATCGACGACTAATTGTGTCTGTGTGTTTTTTCCCCCCTGAGAGTCGTGTACAGGTGCGGCATGCAGAACCCGGGACCAGCGGCCCCCCTCTCGACCCCAAAAATGCACACGGCGGCGGACCAGAGCGGCCTGAAGGGTGTCCGCCGGGGGGGAAACTGGGTAGTCGAAGCCAATCTGGCGCCAATCTGGCAGGCCCAATCTGGCAAACCGGGGCAATCTGGCGAGGGAGCCAACGCGAATCCAGTCTGGCGAATAACCCAAATCCTCCAACATGGCCAGGCCAGATTGGCCGTTGGGGCACAATCCAGTCTGACAGTCTGGCCTTCGACTACCCAGGGAAACGTGAAGGAAGGTCTGAAGAGCAGGAGTGGGGTGGGCAGAAGAACTGATCTGCCCCCATTAGCAACACGGAACACGCAGCGTCAGGATCTCAACACGTAGACTGAGCACGTGGGCCTGACGCGATACACTCGCCAAAACGTGGGCCAACATGTTGAGCCAGCACACAACATGTTGGCACGGACGTTTTGAACACGGTGGGTGTTGCGCATCAAAACGGGGGTCTCGAGGCAGCCAAACAGGATAATGCACAAGTGCAGTACGGAGAACTTGGCCTCGGCCCCGAGGACCACCAAGACGGCCCAAGATGGCTCCCAAGAGGCTCCCAAGAGGCCCCAAGAGGCTCCCAAGGAAACCCCAAGAGGCTCCCAAGAGGCCTCAAAACTGCTCCCAAGACGCCCCCGAGAGCGCCCCGAAGAGAGCCGAAGAAACACCCCTGAGAACTCTGACCCGCAACCCAGGCGCGGTGGCAGGATGGGTCGAAAGCCACTAGATCCACCGCGCCCTGTGCTTGTCACAGGGGTGCTTGGCGTGCTAGATCCTACGATCTTTGGTTCTGGCTCTTTTTCCGAAAGAACTCGCTCCAAAAGAACTCCCCCTGGGGCTTCGGCCCGTCCGGCCGGCCACGTGGAAAGGACCGCAACATGTATATGTCAATGCCTTTCCCGCTCCAAGATGGCCCAAAATGGCTTCTAATCTAAGACGGCTCAGATGGCAGATGGCCCATGATGACCTTTCTAAGTTCGCCCAAGATGGCAAATTTTGGTCTCCAAGACGGCCCAATATGCCTCCAAGTCCGCCCACGAAGTCTCCAACATGGTCCCAGATGGCCTCAAGATGACCGAAGACGGCCCATGTGGCCCCCAAGAGGTCTCCAAGACGGCCTACGAGGCCTCCAAGAGGTCCTCCAGGACGGCCCGAAGAGGCCAGACGAAGCCAAAATCATGGATGTTCCGTAGGTTATTGAATGAGCTTGGCATTTGCTTCTTGGTCGGTCCTCCGATGCCCCGAGACGGCCCAAGAGCCCCCAAAGATCGCTTCAAGATCGCCAAAGAAGCCTTCAGAATGGCCCCCAAGACGACCCAAGATGCCCCTAAGACTGCCCCAAGAGGGCCCCAAGACGGCCCAAGAGGCCTCCACGACGCCCAAGATGGCCTCCAAGAAGGCCTCCAAGCACCCCAAGAGGGCCCCAAGTCGGCCTAGAGAAGCCCCCAAAACGGCTTCCGACGGCGTCAGACGGGCCAGGAATGCCCTAAGACGGCCAAGGAGGCCCCCGAGAAGCCCCCAGAGGCCCCCGAGAGGCCCAAGGAGCCTCCCAAGATGGCCTCCAAGACGGCCCTGGTGCACCCGATGAGGGCTCCAGGTCGCCCCAAGGAGGCCCTCAAGACGGCTTCCGAGGGCGTCAGGCGGGCCAGGAGGCCACCAAGACGGCCCAAGATGGCTCCAAGATGGCCCAAGACAGCCCAAGAGGCCCCCAAGAGGTCTCCAAGACGGCCCAAGCCCTCCAAGAGATCCCCCAGGAAGGCCCGAAGAGGCCCAAATCATGGATGTTCCGTAGGCTGTTGAAGGATTGTGGCATTTGCTTCTGTGCGGCCTTCCGACGGCCCGAGACGGCCCAAGAGCCCACATAGGTCGCCCCAAGATCGCCTTCGAGGCCTCCTCCAAGAGGGCCACAGAACGACCCAAGAGGCCCGCAAGCCGGTCCCAAGCGGGCCCCAAGACAGCCCAAGATGCCTCCAAGTCCGCCCAAGAAGTCTCCAACATGGTCCAAGATGGCCTCAAGATGACCGAAGACGGCCCAAGAGGCCCCCAAGAGGTCTCCAAGACGGCCTAAGAGGCCTCCAAGAGGTCCTCCAGGAAGGCCCGATGAGGCCAGAAGAGGCCAATATCATGGATGTTCCGTAGGTTGTTGAATAATTTAGAAGGCCCCAAGTCGGCCTAGAGAAGCCCCCAAGACGGCTTCCGACGGCGTCAGACGGGCCAGGAACGCCCTAAGACGGCCCAAGAGGCCCCCGAGAAGCCCCAAAGGCCCCCGAGAGGCCCAAGGAGGCCCCCAAGATGGCCTCCAAGACGGCCCTGGTGCACCCGATGAGGGCTCCAGGTCGCCCCAAGGAGGCCCTCAAGACGGCTTCCGAGGGCGTCAGGCGGGCCATGAGGCCACCAAGACGGCCCAAGATGGCTCCCAAGAGGCTCCCAAGAGGCCCCAAGAGGCTCCCAAGGAAACCCCAAGAGGCTCCCAAG
>CAUYUJ010019139.1:138111-151404 GCA_963575745.1 Prorocentrum cordatum
ATTTCGGCACACCCCTCACACGTTTCGTGGCCCCATAGGGAGCTCCACCGAAGGCCCCAGTGCTGCCGTCCGCATGCGTCCCGCACACCCATTTCGCACACCCCTCCACCACAGCCGGCAGTGGCCTTAGGCTCCACCGAAGGCCCCAGTGCTGCCGTCCGCATGCGTCCCGCACACCCATTTCGGCACACCCCTCACACGTTTCGTGGCCCCATAGGGAGCTCCACCGAAGGCCCCATGGCTGCCGTCCGCATGCGTCCCGCACACCCATTTCGGCACACCCCTCACACGTTTCGTGGCCCCACAGGGAGCTCCACCGAAGGCCCCAGTGCTGCCGTCCGCATGCGTCCCGCACACCCATTTCGGCACACCCCTCACACGTTTCGTGGCCCCATAGGGAGCTCCACCGAAGGCCCCATGGCTGCCGTCCGCATGCGTCCCGCACACCCATTTCGGCACACCCCTCACACGTTTCGTGGCCCCACAGGGAGCTCCACCGAAGGCCCCAGTGCTGCCGTCCGCATGCGTCCCGCACACCCATTTCGGCACACCCCTCACACGTTTCGTGGCCCCATAGGGAGCTCCACCGAAGGCCCCATGGCTGCCGTCCGCATGCGTCCCGCACACCCATTTCGGCACACCCCTCACACGTTTCGTGGCCCCACAGGGAGCTCCACCGAAGGCCCCAGTGCTGCCGTCCGCATGCGTCCCGCACACCAGGTGTGTGGCGTGCCGACATGGGCGTCGCGGCGCGCGGGCGCTGCCGTCGGGGTTCCCAGGGAAGCCCCCTGCAGAGGCGACGCTCAGAGTCACGAGTACCGAGAGTCACGCAGACCCAAACTGTTCACAGTCGTATACATACATTTACACTGGGCGCATCCATGCACGCATTCATGCGAATAGAATCAATCGCGCGCAAATTCATTCATAATCAGACTCGCTCGCGATCCGACTCGCACGCGCTCAAGCTTTCATATTCGGACCTATCGTTTTCGTTCGTGTTGTGTACACTGCCACGCATTTCGGCACACCCCTCATACGGCTCGTGGCCCCATAGGGAGCGCCACCGAAGAAGATATTCACAATTGCGGTACTCTCAACTGCATATGGTTGGGTCCTTGGCCAGGCTAATTCTCCCTCCTGGGTATCGTGAGACTGGGTGCTCAGCGCATTTGCACTGCCGTGCCTGCCGTTTGGGCGCTCTGCGGGGAACTCTCGTGTGCCGCCTGGCCGCCCGCAGAAACTCCCGCGGCTGCGCTGCGCCGGGCGGCAGGACAGGGGGCCAGATGCGAACCCTACCCCGACCCTTAGGTCGGGCGTGTCCCCCTACATTGGGATTTTCGACGAAACATAAAAAATACACAAAAAATGCCCCCAAAAGGTAAAAACATACTCCAAAAATAGTCCCCGGACTATGTTTGGAGCATTTTTTGCTAATCTTGGGGGTAATTTATATTCCCAACCCTCCTGCGTTGGGTTCTCGTTTTGAATAGAGCACTGCTCGCGCGTCTCCTTCCTTCCCGCCCCCCCCCCGTCCCTCTCTTCCCCCCTGACTTCGCTCGTCGCTGCGTGCCAGCTGGGGGGCTGCGATCTGTGAAACTGTCGCCACTTTCAGGGCCTGCTGGGGGGCCCAGCACAGTGGGTACACACGGCGGATTGAAACTGCACCTCGCCATCCCTGGGGGGGTGCGATCTGTGAAACTGTCGCCACTTTCGAGGCCTGCTGGGGGGCCCAGCACAGTGAGTACACACGGCGGGTTAAAATTGTACCTCGCCATCCCTGGGGGCTGCGATCTGTGAAACTGTCGCCACTTTCGAAGCCTGCTGGGGGGCCCAGCACAGTGGGTACACACGGCGGATTGAAACTGGACCTCGCCATCCCTGGGGGGCTGCGATCTGTGAAACTGTCGCCACTTTCGAAGCCTGCTGGGGGGCCCGGCACAGTGGGTACACACCACGGATTGAAATTGTACCTCGCCATCCCTGGGGGGCTGCGATTTGTGAAACTGTCTCCACTTTCGAGGCCTGCTGGGGGGCCCGGCATAGTGGGTACACACGGCGGATTGAAATTGACCTCGCCATCCCTGGGGGCTGCGATCTGTGAAACTTTCGAGGCCTGCCCAGCACAGTGGGTACACACCGCGGATTGAAACATCCCGGGGGCTGCGATCTGTGAAACTGTCGCCACTTTCGAAGCTGGGGGGCCCAGCACAGTGGGTACACACCGCGGACTGAAATGACCTCGCCATCCCTGGGGGGCTGCGATCTGTGAAACTGTCGCCACTTTCGAGGCCTGCTGGGGGGCCCAGCACAGTGGTACACACCGCGGACTGAAATCAGACCTCGCCATCCCTGGGGGGCTGCGATCTGTGAAACTGTCGCCACTTTCGAGGCCTGCTGGGGGGCCCAACACAGTGGGTACCACGGCGGATTCAAATTTGACCTCGCCATCCCTGGGGGGCTGCGATCTGTGAACCTGCTGGGGGGGCCCAGCACAGTGGGCACACCTGGCGGATGGAAACTTGACCTCGCCATCCCTGGGGGGCTGCGATCTGTGAAACTGTCGCCGCCTTCGAGGCCTGCTGGGGGGCCCAGCACAGTGGGTACACACCGCGGACTGAAATCAGACCTCGCCATCCCTGGGGGGCTGCGATCTGTGAAACTGTCGTTACTTCCGAGGCCTGCTGGGGGGCCCATTACAGTGGGTACACACCGCGGACTCAAATTAGACCTCGCCATCCCTGGGGGGCTGCGATCTGCGAAACTGTCGTTACTTATGCTGGGGGGGCTCAACACAGTGGGTACCCACCGCGGACTGAAATTGTACCTCGCCATCCCTGGGGGGTTGCGATCTGCGAAACTGTCGCCACTTTCAGGGCCTGCTGGGGGGCCCAGCACAGTGGGTACACACCGCGGACTGAAATCAGACCTCGCCATCCCTGGGGGGCTGCGATCTGTGAAACTGTCGCCACTTTCGAAGCCTGCTGGGGGGCCCAGCACAGGGGGTACACACCGCGGACTCCAATTAAACCTTCCCTGGGGGGCTGCGATCTGTGAAACTGTCGCCACTTTCGAAGCCTGCTGGGGGGCCCAGCACAGTGGGTACACACCGCGGATTGAAATTGGACCTCGCCATCCCTGGGGGGCTGCGATCTGTGAAACTGTCGCCACTTTCGAGGCCTGCTGGGCGGCCCAGCACAGTGGGTACACACCACCGCGGACTCATATTAGACCTTGCCATCCCTGGGGGGCTGTGATCTGTGAAACTGTCGCCACTTTCGAAGCCTGCTGGGGAGCCCAGCACAGTGGGTACACACCGCGGACTCAAACTAGACCTTGCCATCCCTGGGGGGCTGCGATCTGTGAAACTGTCGCCACTTTCGAAGCCTGCTGGGGGGCCCAGCACAATGGGTACCCACCGCAAACGCAAATTGGACCTCGCCATCCCTGGGGGGCTGCGATCTGCGAAACTGTCGCCACTTTCGAGGCCTGCTGGGGGGCCCAGCACAGTGGATACACACCGCGGACTGAAATCAGACCTCGCCATCCCTGGGGGGCTGCGATATGTGAAACTGTCGCCACTTTCGAGGCCTGCTGGGGGGCCCAGCACAGTGGGCTTCCCGCGCGTCATTCTCCTGCTCTTCGTTCCCGACTCCCCATGTCCTCTTCGAGCCTGTAGTTGTCGCCCCTCGTTCTTGCATGGTTCCCCTGCGCATCATGCCATAGGCGCGTGCCCCAAGTAGAATACATATCAAACAACGGATCATGCAATTTGATTGTCCATGCAAGTTTCGGCCAACTCCTCGTTTCCCATGATGCAAATGGGTTGGGTACGTCACAGGGTAATTTTTCTGCGAAAATCCCTCTGTAGGGGGAAAGGCCCGACTTAAGCCTACCCCGCGATTCCTGAAGGGGGGGGCGGGGTTCGCTTCGTTCGGGAGCCCCCGAGCGAAGCGAACCCCACCCTCCCCCTCAGAAATCGTGGGGGGCAGGGGTGGGGTTCGCATCGGGCCCCCTCCAGGAGCCTCCGGAGTGGCCTCGCGGGCCCCTCGCCGAGCTGCGCGGGCCAGGCCCGGGGGCGACGCGACAGGGCGGGGGGGGGGCGGGGGCGCAGGAGGGCGAGCGACGGGGCGCGGGGGCGAGGTCGGGGGGGCCCGAGGATGACATCCGCGCCGCGCCCGCAGCCCTGCGAGCATGCCTGGCGCCTCTCTGGGCCTTCTGGCCAAAACCTGGAAGAAGGGCACGGGTGAGCGGCTCGGCGCAGGCCGAGGTCAGGAGTCTGCAATCCGTGTCCTCGAGCCCGAGATGGCGCGCCCTGTCAGCAGCTCGGATCACCTGGAGATGGTTGTCGGGCTCGTCGCAGTAAGGATGCGGACCCCGTTCAAGATGTTGAAACCACGCAGCAGGGGCTTGCCGCCCAGCGACCAAGCCATGGCCTCGCACAGGATCTGGGAGCAGTTGGGGTGGAACCTCCAATCAGCGAGTGGGGGTTGATCGGGGCCACGGGTGCTCTGGGCCAAACGTTTCAGGGACTTCTGAATGTCTGGCTCGGACGGAGGCGGCAAACCAGACAAGACCTCATTCGGCTTGACTCTGTCCAGGCAGCAGGCAACAACAGTTCCATGTAATTTTTCGCGAGCAAGCACCTCGCCCCAATGACGGCCAGGCTGGAGATCATTCCCTCTGGGCGCCCTGCTGGGGAAGCTTCTATCTAAGGGGGCCAGGGTTTGTCTCGGACCTGGAGGCTACGGATGCGCTTCCTGAGCCTCGCGCGCGTCGACTCGGGAGTCTCCTCTTGCAGCTGCTGGAGGGCGTCTGCCTGAGCATGGCGGAGCAGCGTGGCACGCGCAACGTCGAACGTCGAACGCAACGTGGCACGCGCAACGCTGTGGCTGGTTGAGCGTTCAGCGCTCGACCGCATCAATGACCTACCGCTGACTGCCGAGCGGGCGAGACCACCATGCGCGTTCAGCCAGTTCGACGCCTTGCCCCCGCTGGCCCGAGAGAGAGAGAGAGAGAGAGAAAGAAAGAGAGAGAAAGAGAGAGAGAGAGAGAGAGAGAGTGCGGCGTGCGATGGGCCGAGCGAGCGGGTCTCCAGCGCGTCCTCGACGCATGGCATTGCGAGCGAAACTGGCGGACTCGATCCCCATTTCGTTGCGGGGGCTAGACGGAGAGGCGGGGGCGAATGCAGCTTCATCTGTTTAGTAGAAGAATTTGTTCGCACTACTGCATGAACCCAACGCGTCGGGAAAAAACGCTCTCGATTGATTCCACGACCCCGAGGTCGAGCAGGCTTGCGCGGGGCGATGGCGGCGGCGACAACATAATGATCGGATGCCCTGGCCTGGCGCAAGAACTCCAGGCATCCGTGAATTCGAGCGCCTCAGCGCGCTTGGGTGATGCGCCATCCAGGCGCTGAAACAAACAATCTGCCCATTCGAAGGACGCCCCCCTGCGCAAAAACATGACGGGCGTGACGTTGCGTCTCGATTGCCGCGGGCTTCTGGAGAGGGACTTCCCGCAGGCCCATTTATCTGGGGGGAGCGGCAGAATGGTGTGATCGGCCAGCGAGTTTTCTTTCGGGGGGTCGCCAGGAAAATTAAAGTCGCCGCCGACGAAGATGAAGCCCTTGATGGGGGGAGGTCCATGGAGGTCTTCTCCATGATGGGGTTTCGCTGCGAAGCCGAAAGCCCGTGGCCATGACTGCTGGAAAAGGAAACCCACGAAGCAACGCTCGACCAGGAGGAGGAGGAGGAGGAGGAGGAGGAACATTCTGGACACGGCCCTGAACCAAAACGAACAGCTCGACCTGTGGCCTTCTAGCGCTGCTACGGATGAGCTGGAAATCTGGGTCAAAATGGCCGCGCCGCCAGCGGCATGCGCGCCGGCCTCGAGGAACAAGATAGAGGCGATCACGGGGAGCTGGGGGTGGATCAAGGGGCCCTGCGACACACAAATAAATACACACAAATAAAAGGATTCCACATACTTTCCTATATTTTCTGGGTGTTTGTCTTCCCCCCCACGTCCCATATTCTCCCATATTTTCGGGGGAATCGACGATTCGTTGTGTCTGTGTGTTTTTCCCTCCTGAATGGAATTGGGGGCCTTCTGAGCTCGGTCTCGGCCCCGCGGGTCGCAGGGCGGGCCTCTTCCTGTAGTGGAAAGGGGGGGGGGGCTTCGAGCTCGGTGGCAGGGGGGGCCTTTTCCTCGAGCCCCAAAACTCGTTCCCTTGCCCAGACGCTTCTGGGGGGAGCTGACTGTCCAGCCCCGAAATGGTTATACAGCATGAAATATAGCTTGCCCAGTCCAAATCCCTAGAAACATCGACTGAGGTGAGGAGCCGAATTCTAGGCACCGACGCTTTCTCCAGCCCCGCAATGAAACTCGCACAGGAAAGCGGGTCCTGGTGCATGCGGGACCCTGGCGCGTACATCTTTCGTTGTTTGTCCGGGGAAGCGGGGGAAAAAGGATACGCCGCTCCACCCTGACGTCGTCCCCAACCCTCCAAAAGTCATGTGATGGAAAGCAGCCCGCCACTGGTCATGTATGTGCCTCCGCTTCCGAAAAGGAGCGGGGGCGCTGCCGTTCCATCCGCAACCACTGTGCAGCTCCGGCCGACGGCGCGACCCCCTCGGGCTGCAAGATGGCGGCAACGTCGAGGCTGGGGAGGGCGAGGTTGGCGTCGGCGATCTCGAAGGCGGGCTTGGAGCCGACCCCAGGGGAAAGAGTGACGCGGAACAGAAGCGTCGGCATACATGAAACCTCGCCGTGCTGCTCGATGACGAGGAAACTTGCCGGGGGATAGAGACGCACCAGAACAGCTGACCCTCTTCACGAGGATCTCGCGCTGCACCCGCATCGAGGACTTGCCTATAGATACATACAACTCCGAGAGGCGTTCGACACAGCATGAGCACGGAACCGCTGCCACTCCTGCGCGCTGATCCTGAAAACCACCCTGAAAACACCTGCCTGGCTGCGTAGGACGGGCTACCCTTGACAGGGGGCAAACAGGCCTACTTCGCTTTTGACCACCCTCGTTTCCAAGAGATACCAAGCGATGCCAAACTACGGCCTGCACTGGTTAGGCCGCTTGACGAGGAGGCGCGTGGTATGACTTGGTTTTGCCTGGAAGCGAAAGCGGGGTAGGTCATTCACGCTCTGATTTGATCCCGACCGTGAGCCTCCCGGTCGCTGGGTCGATCTCCACAGGAACAGCAGATAACGTCATGCTACTCTTCTCGAGGGCCAGGACCATCATCTCCTTCGTGACTGCTTCGCGGGTGAACACAGCCTGGGATCGGAGGATGGACGCCAACACGCCAACTTCACGATCGAATGTGTTTTCCTCATCTGTGGGTATCTGGGATTTGTTTTGCATGATGCCCAGAATTTACTCTAGTTGCTCGACATTTTCTTCAAGAACCTGAGCTCGAGACTCCGTGGTGCCTTGGATGTTTCTCCATGCCGGTGAGGCGGCTCTCACCTTGCTCGCTGTGAGCGGTGCAGGAGGTGTGCGCCGTCGTAGCCATGCCGCCCACGGGTTGCTGCAACGAGGTGCGAGGTGATGGAGGCGAGGAGCTGTTTTTTTCGTCGATGCAGGATGTGAGATCGTGTTCCTCGATGGGTTTCTGAAACTCGTCATGTGGGGAACGACTGCGTTCACCACGGAGGAGGAGGAGGAGGAGGAGGAGGAGGAGAAGGAGGTCTGTCGGGAAGGCCGGCGCCGCCACCACGACGGCGAGGACGCCCAGGCGTACGGACGGGTACTGCCAATGGTCCCGCGCGGCGTGGGCGGTGGCTGGAACGGGAAGGTTTGGCGAGGCGTCGAAAAAGCTGCCGGGAGAGAAGCAGGGATTAGCGTCGCCGATTCTAGGGGAACGAAGAATGACATAAACATGAAAACTCGGAGGTCCGCGCGGATTTCTAGGATCCGCGCTGGACCCCCCTGGCGGCGCCTCCGGCGCCGCCCCTGGGGCGCTCTGCGCGCCAGCGAGGGGGGTCCAGCGCGGATCCGAGAAATCCAGGCGGACCTCCGAGTTTTTTTTGTATGTTGATGTCATTCTTCGTTCCCCTCGATTCGGCTCCATCGACCATCGTTCGCGAGCTACTCTGGTTGGACAGAAAAGGGAACGCAGCCAAAGAGGAGAGAGAGGCGCCGGGGCCGACCCACAGCAGAAGCCCTTCGAGCCTACCCCCTGGCCGTCACCAAGTTGAAGCCCCCCAGGGCCCCGAGACTGCAGCTTGAGCCAAAGTGGCTGCGGGCCCCCCCTTCTTCCTCCTCGTCCTCCTCCTCCTCCTCCTCCTCGTCCTCGTCCTCCTCCTCCTCCTCCTACTGCTTCCTTCCTTACTTCCTTCCCTCCTCCTCTCCCTCCCCCTCACCCTCCAGTCCTCCTCCTTCTCCTCCTCCTCCTCCTTCTCCTCCTCCTCCTCCTCCTCCTCGTCCCCACTTCCTCTCCTTATTGCCGACGCCCCCTTGCGAATCCTGCTCCTCCTGTGGGTCGGCTGGCCCCACCACGCTGCACCGCAGCATCGCCTGGCCCATCCGCTCGAAGAGTACGCCTGAGGGCGGCCAGGGTCGCCGTGACATGCAATGACAGCGTGCCTCGCCCCCCTTCCTGGGGGAGGGGAACGCGAATGGGAGGGGGGGGAGGGAAATGCTGCTACGACGGTGCTTAAGATTGCTTGATGGAAGCGGTGGAGCCACATGGGCCCCCAGGCCTCCCGAGGCCTGGTGCGGCAAAGGCTGGCCCTGCTCGAAACAAGAAATTACCCACTTACGGCTTTTGCGCGGGGTGCTCTGCTGGGGGAGAGGTGGCCGGGGTGGCTCTGCCTCGGAAGGGGGGTGGGGTGTGGGGGCGCCTGTGCTCCGTTTTCTGGGCGGGGCTGGGGCATGCAAAAATCCGACACACCTCCACCCCAAGAGCCAGAGAATTCAAACTGGCCGCCATATATTCCCTGGACGGCTCGAGATGCACCCAGGATGGACCAGAAAGCCGTCAAACAAAGCCCGAAGAGGCCCAACTCATGGATTGTATGCATGCTTCTGAAGGATTTGGGCGGCACTGGCCGGAGGCCACTACAAGAACCCACGTACGGTTTTTGCGCGGGGTTGAAACAAAAATGCGGGAGAGGGATCGGGAGGATTCTGGGGGGGAAACACGAGCGGGGGATGGGGGAGCAGGACAGAGGATGGGGATGAGCAGGAGCGGGAGGAGGAGGAGAAGGAGGGGGAGGAGGAGGAGGAGGAGAAGGACGAGGAGGAGGAGGAGGAGGATGACGAGGAGGAGGAGGAGGAGGAGGGGGAGGTGGAAAAGGGAGCAGGATGTGGGTGGGCTGGAAATGGGTGGACAGAAAAACGAAAAGGAGGAGGAGGAGGAAAAGGAGGAGGAGGAGGATAGAGGTGAAGAGAGCGGAAAAGGGATACTGATGCTGCTGGTGATGACGACGATGGTGATAATGATACAGAAACGATGATGGTGAGGAGGAGGAGGAGGAGGAGGAGGGTGGTGATGATGATGATGATGATGATGATGACGATGCTGATGCTGATGATGATGCTGGCAAGGAAGATACTAAGGACGGTGATGACACAAGTGGAATGGAGCGAAGTTGGGTAGGGCGGACAAAGCAAAGTCCACCTGCCGACACTGCGGCGGCACGTAGGCTTAGTCGTCTACGAGTGGCCACGACTCAGTGGCCTTGGCCTAACGCTTAGCGCGCTTGCATTTTTCGGCCCACTCAACCGCAGACCCGGGCGAAACAAAACCATGCAGGCGCGCAACTCGGGCCAGGTCCAGGACGGGGACCGAAACCCCGCACTGGTGGAAACTGGTGCGGCCCCTGGTACCACCGGCAACTGGACCCACAGGGGGTCGGCCACCGGGCCAGACGAGACGGACCCAACCGACGAAGACCCAACCCCAAGCTGAGCCCCATCAGCTCCCCTTGCAGCCGCAGAGTATCATACTCCCCAGGGCCTCTAAACGCAGACGGCCTGGGAAGAGGAGCAGGGGCTGAGGGGTGGAGGAACCGACGCAGACAGGACCTCTGAGACTTGAGCCCTGGGTGCCGAGGCCCCAGACGGCCTGCCAGGCACGACCTCCAGATCCAGACGGCTCGGGCTCGGGCCCCTTCGGCGGTGGGGCGGGGACGCTGACTTCCATCCTAAAAGCTCTCGGGTCTGGAGGGCTGCCTCTGGGCGCACTGCATCGGGATCATCGGTGGCATTTTCAATGTCCAGGACGACGCCCGAGGTGCCTACCACACCTTCAGTGTCCCAGGCCTCGCGGTCTCCTATCTAGGCATGGACAAGGCCAATCCACCGCACAAGCTTGCAAGCCATGTCCTCCCACGCTTCAATGAAGATGACCCTCTTGGGTGGGGTCTTCCAGAGCAGGGCCCCCCTCGTGGCCCAGCGGTTCGCCAGATCCTCGCCACACCTGCATCAAGTGCAGAAACAAAAAAGGCATCGCTGGACGCTCGAGCGTGTGCTTTTACATGTTTCACTGTCGCACTGCTGCCATGCTTCTGCCAACTGCCCTCCCGAAAATGGCGATTGGGATTCAGAAGGCCGAGGGCTGTGGAGACGCTCGTCGCGCACGCGATCGCGCCAGCACAATCTGGAAAAACCGTGAACGCTCCATCGGTGGCAGGGTCCACTGAGAATCTCGCCAGCATACAAAACGCGAGGCCCTCCGCATCTCTGGAGGACTGGGCGAGGGACCAAGTCAGAGGCACAGCGCCATACATCCCGCAACGAAGCGCGCCGTCGTCATTGATGCAGATCGCTGACCATCCAGCACGGCGAGGCCCGCCATGCCGGGTGACAAGGGCAGACCCGGCCACGAAAAAACATCGCCTTCGAACATCCAGGCACGCACCCCACGAATCGCATCTGATCCTCCTCAGGGGTATCAGCTCCTGGAAAGCGTGCACAGGCGAGGGCAACAGGCCTCGCGCGATGAGCTCAGCGCACTGCTCACCTTCACTCTGAACAACCCTGGCTGCCTCAAGCAGCTCAGCTCAGGCAGACAAAATTCTCGGCGAGGAAATTCCGTTGCGGGGCAGCCAAAACACCTGTGCCACAAGGTGCCTCGGGACCCGCATCTCGCGCAGAAAGGGTGCGCAGCCATGCCTTTCGCATGCAACCTTGCTTGGCTCAAATGCGCCCCGCAGTTGGCAAATATGAAAGCGTTATTGTTCCTCTTTGTCCACAGCTCTGAAGAACGAGATGACACGGCCAGCGCAGGCCCCCATTGGACCTCAGACACCCAAGGGCTCCGAAGTCCCCTCAGAACTGTGGCATCAGAGGCAGCAGCCGCTGCCGAACGGACGGCCTGGCATGCCGCTCCCGGCAAAAGCATAAACATTCAAGTCGATCCCGCGCTGGCAACGAGCGAACAGGCAATCTTGCTTGACAAGGTGGCAGCCTGCACGGGCAAATCTGAACACCGCGGCCTGGGCTGGGTCAGTGCACCGATTCCAAGGCCGCCCCACGCTCAGCAGCTGCAGCGCATCCGCGTGAACCGTGCCCAGGACGTCCTGCTGCAGGGGCCCGTCTCGAACTCCGATGGCCCATGCCTTGGCAACCTTCACCCCGTTCACCACGAACGGGCCCCTGTAGATCGCTCGCTGCATGGTTCCCGCCCTGAAGGCGAGGCGCGTCCCAGCCGCCAGTCTGCCTTCGGAGCGGAGCGCATGCGCCCGCAGCCCATTCAGCTTGCCGCCAGCGATCCTCGTGACGGCGGAGCCCCAGCCCGCCGAGGCGCATAGCGATCCTCTATGCAGGTGGCATGCCTTAGCCCCTGCCGACTGCAGCAGGACTTGGCCAGCCGCTTGTCCTGCTCTGGCACGCGGCGCCTGCTGCCATCATTGCCGTCGCCACCGAGGCACCTCAGGCCTGTGTGCCCGGTCAGCCCCTGCTTGGCCCACTGCCTGTCCAACTCCTGGGCCAGCGCAGCGTCCGTGGCCATCCAGTGCGTCTTGCTCCAGTTGATCTTGAGGCGTCCCTCCTGTAGTCTGAAGTCGGGCCTGTCCCCTTGCAGGAGGATTTTCGACGAAAAAATAATCAGAAACTATTCCGAAATTTTCAAACAAAATATTCAACAATAGTCCCCATAACATTGTTTGACCATTCTTGAGTATCCAACCATGTAGAGGGACAGGCCCGACTCAATTACCGAAACCGGCGGACCTGGACCCGCAACAAAAACGGCCGCGACACACCCTCGCGAACTGAAAACGGCCAAGTCCTTCATCGACGTGTCAGCGTAGGAGGCCAGTCCACCCTACAAGGGGAGATTCGATGATTCGTTGTTTAAACTCAAGAATATACCAACATGGTCAAACATACGCAAACAATACCCAGACTATGTTTTGACTACTTTTGAATATTCCCCTCTGTAGAGGGGCAGGCCCGATTGAACTGCAGTCGCAGGAGGAGGTCGTGGGCGGCCTGCCGCAGCTGGAGCCCTACCAAGCGCGCGCCGTGCCGCCTGCCTGGAGGAGGCAAGCCGTCACCCAGGCTCTGCGCTGGTAAGGACACTGGCGACGAAGCTGGCGGCGAGGAGGAGGAGGAGGAGGAGGAGGAGGAAAAAACGGTCTTCCTCGCCCTGCCAGCGTGGAGGAGGAGGAGGAGGAGGAGGAGAGATGAGATGAGCAGGAGGAGAGGGAGGAAGAGAACGGAGACGGACGCGGAGGAGGAGAAGGAGGAGAGATGAGATGATCACGAGGAGGGAGGAATGAGAACGGAGACGGATGCGAAGGGGGAGGCGGATGAGGTGGTCGGAAGGAGAGGAGGAGGAGGAGGAGGAGGAGGGAGGAGGAGGAGGAGGAGGAGGAGGAGGAGGAGGAGGAGGAGAGATGAGATGAGCAAGAGAAGAGGGAGGAATGAACACGAAGACGGATGCGGAGAGGCGGATGGGTGGTGACGATGTGGAGAGGAAGAGGAGGAGGAAGAGGAAGAGGAGGAGGAGAGGAGGAAGAGAGGAGAGATGAGATGAGCAGGAGGTGGAGGAGGGAGGAATGAGAACGGAGACGGCTGCGGGGGGAGGCGAATGAGGTGGTGGGGGAGAGGGGAGGAGGAGGAGGAGGGGGAGGAGGAGGAGGAGGAGGAGGAGGAGGAGGAGGAGCGCAGAGGAGTAGGAGGGAGAGTGAGATGAGCAGGAGGAGCGGGAGGAAGAGAACGGAGAAACGGATGCGAAAGAGGGAGGCGGAGGATGAGGTGGGCTGCATAGGAGAGGAGGAGGAGGAGGGAGGAGGAGGAGGAGGAGGAGGAGGAGGAGGAGG
>CAUYUJ010019139.1:151504-186677 GCA_963575745.1 Prorocentrum cordatum
GAAGAAAAGAGAAGAGAAGGAGGAGAGATGCGACGAGCAGGAGAAGAGAGAGGAAGATAACGGAGACGGGTGCGAAGAGGGAGGCGGATGAGGTGGCGGGGAGGAGGAGGAG
Organism: Prorocentrum cordatum; assembly: GCA_963575745.1. Lineage (NCBI taxonomy): Eukaryota > Dinophyceae > Prorocentrales > Prorocentraceae > Prorocentrum > Prorocentrum cordatum. The sequence continues at coordinate 151,617 of CAUYUJ010019139.1, forward strand.
GAGGAGAGGAGGAGGAGGAGGAGAGATGAGATGAGCAGGAGGAGGAGGGAGGAATGAACACGGAGACGGATGCGGAGGGGGAGGCGGATGAGGTGGTGGGGAGGAGAGGAGGGGGGAGAGGGGGGGAGAGGGGGAGGAGGAAGGAGGAGGATGTGAGGTAGGAGGAGAAGAGGCAGGAAGAGGAGGAGGAGGTGGAGATAGGGAAGAGGAGGAGGCGGAGAAATGAGATAATGCAGTGAGGAGAGGGAGAGGAATGGACCCGGAGACGGATGCGGAGGGGGAGGCGGATGGGGTGGCGGCAATGTGGAGGAGGAGGAGGAGGAGGAGGAGGAGGAGGAGGAGGAGGAGGAGGAGAGATGAGATGAGCAGGAGGAGAGGGAGGAAGAGAACGGAGGCGGATGCGGAGGGGGAGGCGGATGAGGTGGTGGGGGAGAGGGGAGGGGGAGGAGGAGGAGGAGAGATGAGATGAGCAGGAGGCGGAGGAGTAAGAGAACGGCGACGGATGCGGAGGTGGAGGCGGATGAGGTGGTGGGGAGGAGGAGGAGGAGGAGATGAGATGAGATGAGCAGGAGGAGAGGGAGGAATGATAACGGATGCGGATGCGGAGGGGGAGGCGGATGAGGTGGTTGCGATGAGGAGGAGGAGGAGGAGGAGAAGGAGTAGAAGGAGGTGGAGACATGAGATGAGCAGGAGGAGAGGGAGGAAGCCATTTTTTCTCACCAGGGTGATGCCTGCTAGCTCACTCTCGCAGGGAAAAGGGCTCAACCTTCACAGACGGGAGCTTTGGATGCTTCCCCCTACATAAACCTTTCCAGGTCTGAACCGCTCCATTGCTATGGGGGGCATCAAGGCAATCCTTTGAAAGATTCCTGACCTGCCCTCCCGATGTGTACGCATGGCACCTGCTGCGCGCATATATGAGGGCGCCATCCGTGCTCGAAAAAAACACCAGCTTATGCTTATGACGGGTGATCTCCATGACCCTCTCAGGTGGGGAGCCACGGCAACCGCGGAGGGGGGGCTTCTGCTCCTTCCGGCTGAAGTCAAACAAACATGGCACCTCCAGAAACTGTTGCACCAAGACCGCTCATGCCCAGGGGCTTCTTCCGACCCGCCCCTGCAACGCGAGGGGCCCCACCCAAATCTAGACGCGGCCACTCGGGGGGCACGCGGGCGGCTAAACGAATCACTGCCCGAGCGACCGAAATCTGATGCTGAATATTATCGGATGCGGCCTGGCTCGGAGAGGGGTGTAGGTGGGCCCCCCTCTTAGCCGCCAGATCCGTTTCGTCATTGCCAGTTTTATAAAATAGTTCAGCGCCTGTGAGGCCCTCGCCGGAAGCATGCGCCTTGACCTTCTGGACGCGAGAATACCTAGAATTAGCCATGCTGAGCAGCGTGCCCGCATACAGCTTTTTATAGGTAAGCTGAGCACGTGCGGGTGCATTGAAACTCTTGACAACGTTCTCACAATCAGGGAAACCTACACTTGGCCCACTCAAAAGCTCATTGGTGGCCCCGGGCCCGCAAAACTCACCCGCCTGGGAGGTTTGGGGGGGCCACCGCGGAACTGGGCCCTCAAGGGTGCACAAAAGATCCTCATTATCATCGTGCACACTAGCCCCCCAGCCAGCACGGCACAATTCAGGAATGGGGCTCTTGAGCCCTGAACCGTCAAAAAATACTTGGCCTTCGATGGCCGTAGCCTCAGAGAAGGGATCGCTCATCCACCTGACCAACATGCCACCTTCCATGGTAGGGGGAGGAACCGCATCTCCAGGATGAGGGAAGAGCCCCGTCGAGAACAAGAGCCAGTCGGGATCCGGATCGGAGGGGGGGGGGGGGAGCGGATGCGGATGCGGAGGGGGAGGCGGATGAGGTGGTTGCGATGAGGGGGAGGAGGAGGAGGATGAGGAGAAGGAGGAGAAGGAGGTGGAGACATGAGACGGACAGGAGGAGAGGGAGGAAGAGAACTTTTTTTCTCACCAGGGTGATGCCTGCAAGCTCACTCTCGCAGGGAAAAGGGCTCAACCTCGCGGACGGCACCGAGCCAACCTTCACAGACGGGAGCTTTGGATGCTTCCCCCGACATAAATCTTTCCAGGTCTGAACCGCTCCATTGCTATGGGGGGCATCAAGGCAATCCTGTGAAAGATTCCTGACCTGCCCTCCCGAAGTGTACGCATAGCACCTGCTGCACGCATATATAAGGGCGCCATCCACGCTCGAAAAAAAACACCAACTTATGCTTATGACGGGTGATCTCCATGACCCTCTCAGGTGGGGGGCCACGGCAACCGCGGAGGGGGGGCTTCTGCTCCTTCCGGCTGGAAGTCAAACAAACATGGCACCTCCAAAAACTGTTGCACCAAGACCGCTCATGCCCAGTGCCCGGGGGCTTCTTCCGACCCGCCCCTGCAACACGAGGGGGCTCCATCCAAATCTAGACGTGGCCACTCGGGGAGCACGCGGGCGGCTAAACGAATCGCTGCCCGAGCGACCGAAATCTGATACTGAATATTATCGGATACGGCCTGGCCCGGAGAGGGGCGTAGGTGGGCCCCCCTCTTAGCCGCCAGATCCGCTTCATCATTGCCAGTTTTATAAAATAGTTCAGCGCCTGTGAGGCCCTCGCCGGAAGCATGCGCCCTGACCTTCTGGACACGAGAATACCTAGAATTAGCCATGCTGAGCAGCGTGCCAGCATACAGCTCTTTATAGCTAAGCTGAGCACGTGCGGGTGCATTGAAACTCTTGACAACGTTCTCACAGTCAGAGAAACCTACACTTGGCCCACTCAAAAGCTCATTGGCGGCCCCGAGCCCGCAAAACTCACCCGCCTGGGAGGTTTGGGGGGGCCGCCGCGGAACAGGGCCCTCAAGGGTGCACAAAAGATCCTCATTATCATCGCACACACTAGCCCCCCAGCCAGCACGGCACAATTCAGGAATGGGGCTCTTGAGCCCTGAACCGTCAAAAAATACTTGGCCTTCGATGGCCGTAGCCTCAGAAAAGGGATCGCTTATCCACCTGGCCAACATGCCACCTTCCATGGTAGGGGGAGGAACCACATCTCCAGGATGAGGGAAGAGCCCTGTCGAGAACAAGAGCCAGTCGGGATCCTGATCCGCCACACATCGGGCAGGAGACGTTGTCCAGCAGGTATCCTGCCTCCTGAGCGCGGGGACCTGCCCAGATGGCGTTGCACGCAAAATACCTGATGCAACCTTTCTGGGAAGCATCCATTTTTTGGAGTTGAGCTCCTGAAGAAAGATACCCATACAAACCCTGGACCCGTCTTCGAGACCATGGGGCTTGGCAGACTGCCTCTGGAGCTGCCTCAAAACCCCTTCCCGGAGAAACTGTTGCACGAGTTTTGGGCTGGTGGTGGTTAAACCTATTTGAACTCCCTGGTCCGTCTGCAATACGGTGAAGCTCGGCATAGTCCAGCCAATGCGGTGAAGAGAAGCTCGCGCCGCAGAAAGAGGACCTGTCACCTTGCGCCAAGTGGGTACCTCACCAGCGAAGGCTGATTCCCAAGCTCGTCGAAGTGCACTAAAAAGGGACTGCGCATTCATACTGCCTGATCTGATTCAGCCAAACCTCCTTGGCCAACCTAAGAACAGGGGCTACGCAAGCGTAATAGCACGGGTCGCGCTCCAAGATCGTTAGGGATGTTAAACTTCTGGAACCAGCAGAGGGCTTCACGCATTCACTGAAACTTCTCCGTAAAGCTCTGAGCTCAGAATCTGAAGTACCGCGAACTTCTGAACCATACGTGGCCCCACAAAGCGGCCCCGAGATGAAGATTTTTCTGGAATACTTTCCAAGAACCTTCCGAGCTTTCTTGAAACGCCTGACCCTGGCCGCCAGGGTTTTCTTCCTACTCGAAACCTTCTTAGAACGATGTTTCATCCTGCGGGCCTTGCCGGCTGTGTCATCGACGCCAAGGTCGACGGCGGCCTGAGAGGGGCCGTCGCCGCCGAAGACGCCGAGAAACTGAGTGAGCGACTTTCCCAATCGAGAGTTAGATGCAACCACTGCAGCTTTATCTTCAGCGACAGCGCAGCACGTATCGTGCTGGACAGCCTGCATGACTACATTGGTGAAATCCTTCAGTTCTTGCCTGACAGCCACTTCCGAACCTGCCGACGATCTGCCGTAGTCGTCGATGTAAATGTCGAGTATGATCGGGCGTGGTATTTTGATCGGGTCGAGCACTGGTATGACGCATATGCGTGCGAATGTTGCTGCCATCGAACATCCAGCTACGGCGCCGTTTACTGAATGGAGCGGGCCAGTTGAGATCGACGCGATGGTGATGAAGCGAGCTCTTCGATACGCTGCGATACATACTCGATATATCTGTTCTGGAAATTCAAGAAGCGCTGCGCGCTCTTCTAATAGATCTAGCCGCATGCCTTCGTAGAACTTCAACACATCCCACAAAACAGTTGCTGCAACCTGTCCTGTGCGCACTCCAAGTTCACTGCGAAGACTTCGTCTCCATGCTACGTCACTCGCGCCGTTGAAGGACGACGCAGCAAGATAAGGGCGACTACGACGACGTTCCCAATCCGAAGCTATTGATCCCCTGGCCCTCCCCCATAGTCTATAGCAGCTGCTGAAGAGCCCAATGGGCCGATACCCTCCAGCGGGCTTGGAAAGAAGTGCAAGCTGAAGAACACCCATATGGTGGGGTAGGACTCCAGTACCTTCGACGATGGAGAACATAATGCTGAGACACTCCAGGCATCCGTCTGAGAGGCTGGCAAAATGCCTCATCGCAAAGCCGTCTATGCTGACGGCAGTGTGCGGATAATATGACTGGCTGATTTTCCGAATATCATCCGGGCGGAGGCGGGGTAAGGGATCCAAAAAATTGACGCGAGAAGGTCGAGGATCAGGCTCACTCTCCGCGCACCATAGTTTAGAGAACCTTGCCGCCTCCGTCAAGAAGGGAGAAAGGATCTGAAACAATGTGTCCGTGTCGCGAGAGTGTCGCGGTGGCCTTCCAAGGCTTGCACCCCCGCGTCCACTTGTGAGCCCTCCTCCCTCCCTTTGAAATACCATCAAGAAGCCAAGCTCGCCACTCCTGGAAACGCCTGTGCCGTGCGGTGTCGGCAAACTTGTTGAGCGCCTGGTCAATCTCATCGAGGATGTACGTGCCCTCATCGAGGTCCGAGATTTCGCCAATGGAGAAGCCCTGGACGAATGTGAAAGCCATGACGTAAACCTCTTCACAAGATGAGATGCCCTGCAACCCGAGAGGGGGGATCCATAATGCAAGCCCCATGGATCCCAATCGCATGCTTTCGTAGATGTCGGATAAACAAGCACGGAACTCCCGGGACGGCCACCGGAAGGCATACAAGTCGGGGCTATGCTCCTTCGACTCCTTGGTATCCAGCTCAGCCGTCGACACCCAAATGAGACAAGGAATCATGCCACGAACACCATATCTAGATAGTAGGGTGTGTCGGCTGAGTGCAACCTCCTGCTCTGCGAGGTTGGCAAACTGCGCGTACAAAGTGTTCAAATGCCTCTGGAGGTCTGACCTGCGAGCCTGCTCAGCAACTAACCGAAGACCGTGATGAGCACAATCTAAAGCAACTGCAGGGCTCGGGGGTTCTCTTCCAGGACCGATTGGAACTTCCACTGGTAGCTTCGGGGGCTTGGCGAAGCTCAGGGCCATGAGGTCTGCGGGGCGTTCATGGAGGACCATGCTAACAGGACTGTGAGTTTTGACGCACGAATCGGTTACGAAATAAGCCGACTTGACACACTTAGAGATCCCAGGAGAGACAATCCAATAATCATACTTACTGCCGGCAACACCAGGGCCTCCAGAATGGCAAGTGTTATCTTCAGTGCATACAATGTCCAAGGAGACCTTCTCAAAGAAAACGCTGTCTCTGAGAACTTCCGGGGCGACGTTGAAGTCGCCTCCGACAGCAAATTCACATGAAAATGTCGAGATTGCACTTCCTATGGATGCAAGAATTGACCGATTACGCTGAGTGAGGCCTTTAACGTCGTGAGAGTAAGTGGAAATGATTAAAGTTGGCACTCCTCCTGGCACGTGAACCACACCAGAAAGAGCTCCCCCGTCAGCAATACGGTGTCCCAAATCAGGAGAATGGAAGCCCAACAACCTCCTTACTAAAATTGCGACTCCTCCGCTGCCACCTCCACCTTCACCTTCAGTAGCCAATTCAAAAACACTCTTCCACCCATGAGACTCGCACCAGGATGACGCCTCATCACACAGGACCTTAGTGAGAGGCCGATGCTCCTGCAGTAATACCACATGAGCTGTCGTAGCCTTCAACCAAGACTGAGCAGAGGACCATGCCGTGACATTTACCGTTTGTATGGCGAGGGAGAGTGAGACTGCTGGGGCGCTGGCAGGGGGGCCTAACATTTTTTTGTTAAAAAAAGAAGTCCAGAAACGTGGCTGGAGCTCTGCTCAGGAGGAGGCCGGTGAAGCCACCTGAAAGGGCGGCAGATTCGCTTGGTGCTCGAAACGTCACCCCCTGGAGCCTCAAGCCTCTGAGTCGGCACCAGGGGGCGATGTTTTCTTCGGAGGGTCCCCGAGCATATCTTTAGCACGCTGCTTGACATCAACGGGAGCCTTGCCTTTGCCTTTGCCCTTGGGGGGCACGCGGATGCCTTCGCCGCTGGTAGCCGTCGCCGGGGTGGCCGAAGAACCGCATGATGCCGCAGCCTGGCCAGCTGCAGCACCTTGCACTCCTGGGGCCCCCCCGGCTGCTGGAGCTCCGCAAGTGCCGGGTGGAAGGCCTCCAGGTTGACTTCCAGCGGCTGCTGGAGCTCCGCCAGGGCCGGGTGGAACGCCCCCAGGTTGAGCTCCCTCGGTGGTCTCGCGCTTTTTCGAGAGCGACGCCACGTGTTGCGCATGTGAACGCTGGTACTCGTCAGTCTTCGAGAGTAGCTCGCCGAAGAGCTGCCGAGCGATCTCAGTGATGCCCGAATTGAAGTCCTGACGACGTTTCTCCAAGTTTTCGATGTCTGTAGGGCTGAGTTCGCAACCCTCAGCGCGAACTGCAAATAAATCTGATGCACCGATAACCTCGAAGAGAGGAGCCTTGCCATCAACCAGGTCCCGCAAGTTGATGCCAATCTTCTGCTGTGGAATATCCTCCTTCGGGCCCTGCTTGAAGTGCAAGTCCTGGACGAGTTTATTGTGTTTGGCCTCTTCGTCCTCGAATTGAGCCTGTAGTTTACGAATGTTACGTTTATATATATATATACATATTCAATCCATTGCAACCACTTCTCCAACTTATCCATTTCGGCATTAAGTTTGAGATCGATCTGCCGGCACGAATTGTGAGCCAAGGAGAGCTGTTGTTCCAATGGAGGGGACCAGGCAAATTTCTGAGCCGCTGCAGCGTCCACTTTCGACTGTATAGTTTGAAGGATTTCAGCGTCGCCCAACGACAGAGCCAAATCCTTAAGTTCCAGGGGCGATGTGGTCTGCGTGTCGTGGCCTGGATCTGCTGCCTGTCCATCTTTCTTCTTACTGCCGCCAACGATTGTGCAAGACTCAGGCCAGGGGGCGCGGCGGTGCATGCAGAACCACCAGGAGCCCAACTTGCGAGCACATCCACATTTATCGCACTTCCATTTGGGGTGGCGCACCCAAGCCTGCTTAGTCCACTGCTGAGAGACGCCAGCAGCAGGATCAGCAGCAACCCAAGGACGCTGGCCTCCCATCGCAAGCCACTTGACTCGCTGACGCGAGCCGTTCTGAATGATGCACGTCAGCAAGCGCTGCCAATCAAAAGCTGCGCCAGAACGGCTTGAGCCAAAATGGCTACGGAGGGAGGAAGAGAACGGAGACGAATGCGAAGGGGGAGGCGGATGAGGTGGTGGGAAGGAGAGGAGGAGGAAGAGGAGGAGGAGGAGAGATGAGATAAACAAGAGGAGGGGGAGGAAGAGAACGGAGACGGATGCGACGGAGGCGGAGGCGGGTGAGGTGGTGGGGAGGAGAGGAGGAGGACGAGGAGAGATGAGATGAGCAGGAGGAGAGGGAAGAAGAGAACGGAGACGGATGCGAAGGGGGAGGCGGATGAGGTGGTAAGGGGGAGAGGAGGGGGAAGATGGGATATGATAGGAGCAGGAGGAGAGGGAGGACGAGAACGGAGACGGATGCGGAGGCGGATGAGGTGGTGACGAGGAGAGGGGGAGGAGGAGGAGAAGGAGGAGGACACGGAGGACAAGTACGAGAAGGAGGAGGAGAAGGAGGAGGAGGAGGAGGAAGAGAGGAGGATGAGGAGGAGGAGGGATGAGATGAGCAGGAGGGGAGGGAGGAATGACCACGGAGACGGATGCGGAGGGGGAGGCGGACGAGGTGGTGGCGATGAGGATGAGGGCGAAAGATGAGACGAGCAGGAGAAGGAGGAGGAGGAAGAGAACGGGGACGGATGCGAAGGGGGAGGCGGATGAGGTGGTGGGGAGGAGGAGGAGGAAGAGGAGAGATGAGATGAGCAGGATAAGAGGGAGGAATGATAACGGAGACGGATGAGGAGGGGGAGGCGGATGAGGTGGTGGGGAGGGAAGGAGGAGGAGGAGGAGGAGGAGGAGAAGAGGAGGAGGAGGGAGAGAGGAGGAGGAGAGATAATGAGATAGCTGAGATTGGAGATGAGATGAGATGAGCAGGGGGAGGAGGGAGGAATGTAACAGAGACGGACCAGAAGGGGGAGGCGGATGCGGTGGGGGCGATGATGATGAGGAGGAGGCGCAGGAGGAAGAAGAGGAGGAGCGATGAGATGAGCAGGAGAATAGGGAGGAATGAGCACGGAGACGGATGCGGAGGGAGATGCGGATGAGGTGGTGGGGAGGAGCGGAGGAGGATGAGGAGGAGGAGGAGAGATGAGATGAGCAGGAGGAGATGCGCAAGCAGAACGGAGACGGATGCGGATGAGGTGGTGGGGAGGAGCGGAGGAGGGGGGGAGGAGGAAGAGATGAGATGAGCAGGAGGAGATGGGAGGACGAAGAAAACGGAGACGGTATGCGAAGGGGGGGAGTCGGATTGAGCGGATTTGGACCGGTGGGGAAGAGGGGATGAGGAGGAGGAAGAGGAAGAGGAGGAGAAATGAGATGAGCAGGAGGAGCGGGAGGGAGAGAACGGAGACGGATGCGAAAAGGGAGGCGGATGAGGTGGTGCAGAATAGAGGAGGAATATGAGAGATGCTATCAGCAGGAGGAGGGGGGGGAAGAGAACGGAGACGGATGCGGAGGGGGAGGCGGGTGAGGTGGTGGGGAGGAGAGGAGGAGGAGGAGGAGGAGGAGAAGGAGGAGGAGAAGGAGGAGGAGGATGAGGAGAAGGAGGAGGAGGAGGGGGAGGAGGAGTAGGAGGAGGAGGAGGAGGAAAGATGAGATGAGCAGGAGGGGAGGGAGGAAGAGAACGGAGACTGTTGCGGAGGCGGAGGCGGATGAGGTGGTGGGGAGGAGCGGAGGAGGATGAGGAGGAGAGGAGGACGAGAAGAGATGATATGAGCAGGAGGAGAGGAAAGGAATGAGAACGGAGACGGATGCGAAGGGGGAGCGGATGAGGTGGTGACGAGGAGGAGGAAGAAGAAGAGAGATGAGATGAGCAGGAGGAGAGGGAGGACTGAGAACGGAGACGGACGCGAAGGGGGAGGCGGATGAGGTGGTGGGGAGGAGAGGAAGAGGAGGAAGAGGAGAGATGAAATGAGCCGGAGGAGAGGGAGGACGAGAACGGAGACGGATGCGAAGGGGGAGGCGGATGAGGTGGTGGGGAGGAAAGGAGCAGGAAGAGGATATATGAGATGAGCAGGAGGAGCGGGAGGAAGAGAACGGAGACGGATGCGAAGGGGGAGGCGGATGAGGTGCGTGGGAAGTGAGAGGAGGAAGAGGAGGAGGAGGAGAGATTGAGATGAGGAAGGAGGAGAGGGAGGGATAGGGAGGAATGATAACGGAGACGGATGGGGAGGGGAGGCGGATGAGGGTGGTGGGGGAGGAAAGGAGAGGCGGAAGAGGAGATACGAGATAAGCAGGAGAAGAAGGGGAGGACGAGAACGGCGGTAACGGATGCGAAGGGGGGAGGCGGATGACGAGGGTAAGGAGGGAGAGGAGGAGGAAGAGGAGAGATGAGATGAGCAGGGGGAGAAGGGGGAAACAGAGACGGAAATGGGAGGAGGGAGGCGGATTGAGGTGGTGGGGAGGAGAGGAGGTGGAAAGAGGAGAGATGAGATGAGCAGGCGGGCGAGGGGGAAGAGAACGGATAACGGATGCGAAGGGGGAGGCAGATGAGGTGGTGGGGAGGAGTGGAGGAGGAGGACGAGGAGAGATGAGGTGAGCAGGAGGAGAAGGAGGACGAGAACGGAGACGGATGCGAAGGGGGAGGCGGATGAGGTGGTGACGAGGAGAGGAGGAAGAGGAGAGATGCTATGAGCAGGAGGAGCGGGAGGGAGAGAACGGAGACGGATGCGAAGGGGGAGGCGGATGAGGTGGTGGGGAGGAGAAGAGGAGGAGGAAGCGGAGAGATGATATGAGCAGGAGGAGAGGCAGGAAGAGAACGGAGACGGATGCAACGGGGGAGGCGGATGAGATGGTGGGGAGGAGGGGCGGAGGAGGTGGACGAGGAAAGATGAGATGAGCAGGAGGAGAGGGGGGAATGAGAACGGAGACGGATGCGACGGGGGAGGCGGATGACGTGGTGGGGAGGAGAGGAGGAGGAGGAGGAGGAGGAGGAGGAGGAAGGAGGAGGAGGAGGAGGAGAAAGAGGAGGAGGAGGAGAGATGAGATGAGCAGGAGGAGAGGGAGACGGATGCGAAGGGGGAGGCGGATGAGGTGGTGGGGAGGAAAGGCGGAGGACGAGGAGAGATGTGATGAGCAGGAGGAGAGCAAGGAAGAGACCGGAGACGGATGCGAAGGGGAAGGCGGATGAGGTGGTGGGGAGGAGAGGAAGAGGAGAAGGAGGAGGAGAGACGAGCTGAGCAGGAGGAGAGGGAGGAAGAGAACGGAGACGGATGCGAAGGGGGAGCGGATGAGGTGGTGGGGAGGGGGGGAGGCGGAAGAGGAGATATGCGATGAGCAGGAGGAGAAGGAGGACGAGAACGGAGACGGATGCAAAGGGGGAGGCGGATGAAGTGGTGGGGAGGAGAGGAGGAGGAGGAGGAGGAGGAGGAGGAGGAGGAGGAGAAGGAGGCGGGAAAAGAGGAGAGGACGAGATGCAGCAGGAGGAGAGGAGGAATGAGAACGCAGACGGATGCGAAAGGGGGAGAGCGGATTTGGATGAGGTGGTGGGGAGGGGAAGAGGATAAGAGGAAGAGGAGACATGAGATGAGCAGGAGGAGAGGAAGGACGAGAACGGAGATGGATGCAAAGGGGGAGGCGGATGAGGTGGTGGGGAGGAAAGGAGCAGGAAGAGGATATATGAGATGAGCAGGAGGAGCGGGAGGAAGAGAACGGAGACGGATGCGAAGGGGGAGGCGGATGAGGTGGTGGGAAGGAGAGGAGGAAGAGGAGGAGGAGGAGAGATGAGATGAGGAGGAGGAGAGGGAGGAATGATAACGGAGACGGATGAGGAGGGGGAGGCGGATGAGGTGGTGGGGAGGAAAGGAGGAGGCGGAAGAGGAGATATGAGATGAGCAGGAGAAGAGGGAGGACGAGAACGGAGACGGATGCGAAGGGGGAGGCGGATGAGGTGGTGACGAGGAGAGGAGGAGGAGAGGAGAGAGAGATGAGCAGGAGGAGAGGGAGGACGAGAACGGAGACGGATGCGAAGGGGGAGGCGGATGAGGTGGTGGGGAGGAGAGGAGGAGGAAGAGGAGAGATGCGATGAGCAGGAGGAGAGGAGGAATGAGAACCGGGGGACGGGTGCGAAGAGGGAGGCGGGGATGAGGTGGTGTAGGGCAAGGAGGAGGAGGGAGGAGAGGAAGAGGAGGAGGAGGAGGAGGAGGAGGAGGAGGAGGAGGAGGAGGAAGAGGAGAGATGAGATGACCAGGAGGAGGAGGAGGCAGAGAACGGATACGGATGCGAAGAAGGAGGCGGATGAGGTGGTGGGGAGGAGAGGAGGAGGAAGAGGAGAGATGAGATGAGCAGGAGGAGAGGGAGGAAGAGAACGGAGACGGATGCGAAGGGGGAGGCGGATGAGGTGGCAAGGGGGAGCGGATGAGGAGGAGGAGGAGGAGGAGGAAGAGGAGAGATGAGATGAGCAGGGGGAGAAGGGGGAAGGAAACAGAGACGGATGCGGAGGGGGAGGCGGATGAGGTGGTGGGGAGAAGGGGAGGGGGAAGAGGAGAGATGAGATGAGCAGGCGGAAAGGGAGGAAGAGAACGGAGACGGATGAGAAGGGGGAGGCGGATGTGGTGGTGGGGGGAGGGGAGCAGGAGGAGGAGTAAGAGGAGAGATGAGATGAGCAGGAGGAGAGGGATGAAGCGAACGGAGGCGGATGCAAAGGGGGAGGCGGATGAGGTGGTGGGGAGGAGAGGAGGAGGAGAATGAGGAGGAGGAGGAGGAGGAGGAGGCGGAGAGATGGTATGAGCAGGAGGAGAGGGAGGACGAGAACGGAGACGGATGCGAAGGAGGAGGCGGATGAGGTGGTGGGGAGGAGAAGTGAAGGGGAAGGAAAAGAGCAGAGATTGAATGAGCAGGGAGGAGAGGGAGGAAGAGAACGGAGACGGATGCGAAGGGGGAGGCGGAAGAGGTGGTGGGGAGAAGGGGAGGAAGACGAGGAGAGATGAGATGAGCAGGAGGAGAGAGAGAGGAAGAGAACGGAGACGGATGCGAATGGGGAGGCCGATGAGGTGGTGACGAGGAGAGGAAGAGGAAGGCGAAGAGGAGAGATGAGATGAGCAGGAGGAGAGGGAGGAAGAGAACGGAGACGGATGCAAAGGGGGAGGCCGATGAGGTGGTGACGAGGAGAGGAGGAGGAGGAAAAAGAAAAGGAGAGATGAGATGAGCAGGAGGAGAGGGAGGATGAGAACGGACACGGATGCAAAGGGGGAGGCGGATGAGGTGGTGGGGAGGAGAGGAGGGGGAAGAGGAGATATGAGATGAACAGGAGGAGAGGGAGGAAGAGAACGGAGACGGATGCGAAGGCGGAGGCGGATGAGGTGGTGGGGAGGAGGGGAGGAGGAAGAGGAAGAGGAGAGATGATATGAGCAAGAGAGGGAGGACGCGAGCGGAGACGGATGCAAAGGGGGAGGCGATGAGGTGGTGGGGAGGAGATGAGGAGGAAGACGAGGAGAGATGAGATGAGCAGGAGGAGAGGGAGGATGAGAACGGAGACGGATGCGAAGGTGGAAGCGGATGAGGTTTTGGGGAGGAGATGGGGAAGGAGAGAAGAGGAGGAAGAGGAGGAGGAGGAGGAGAGGAGGAAGCGGAGGAGAGATGAGATGAGCAGGAGGAGAGGGAGGAAGAGAACGGAGACGGATGCGAAGGGGGCGGATGAGGTGGTGGGGATGAGAGGAGGAAGAAGAGGAGAGATGATATGAGCAGGAGAGGAAGGAAGAGAACGGAGACGGATGCGAAGGGGGAGGCGGATGAGGTGGTGGGGAGGAGAGGAGGAGGACGAGGACAGATGAGATGAGCAGGAGGAGAGGGAGGAAGAGAACGGAGACGGATGCGAAGGGGGAGGCGGATGAGGTGGTGGGGAAGAGAGAGAGGAGGAGGAGGAGGAGGAGGAGGAGGAGGAGGAGGAGGAGGAGGTGGAGTAGGAGGAGGAGGAGAGATGAGATGAGCAGGAAGGTGAGGAAGAGAACGGAGACGGATACAAAGGGGGAGGCGGATGAGGTGGTGGGGAGGAGAGGAGGAAGACGCGGAGAGATGAGATGAGCAGGAGAGGGAGGAAGAGAACGGAGACGGATGCAAAGGGGGTGGCCGATGAGGTGGTGCGGAGGAGGAGGAGGAGGAAGCGGAGAGATGATATGAGCAGGAGGAGAGGCAGGAAGAGAACGGAGACGGATGCGAAGGGGGAGGCGGATGAGGTGGTGGGGAGGAGGGGAGGGGAGTGAGGAGGAAGCCGGGGAAAGGGATGCGCACCTAGAGGAAGGGACGGAGCAATGACAACCGGGGGGAGGAAGGAAGAAGGGAAGCAACAGAGGAGGCGTACGAAGAGGAGGAGGAAGCCACGCGACACACATCACGTCGATTTTGGTCGCCCTGGGCACCAGCGTTGCCGTCTCGGTCCATGCCTCGCGGGTGTCCACAACGGGGGTGCCCTCCCTGTTCAGGGGGCTGGGCAGGAACGGGAACGGGAGCGGAAGGATGCAGAGGAGGAGAGGGGTGGGGCAAACTGGGTGAGATCGCGCCATAGTTGACATCCCCCCCCCTCCCCCCACCCATCCCTCCCCATTGCGCTGATCTTTTCTCCATCTGCCGACGTGTGCCATACAGTCAACCAGTATAGTAAGGATGCGCGATAAGGATGCAAAGGGCCTTGGACGCCCATCTCGAAGCTTTTCGAGCGGGGCGGGGCCAGCGAACGCGGCGAAGGATGGGCCGAGGAGGCAAATATGCAAGGGTACCCTTGGGAAGGTTGCCCATCCTTGCTATGCGGGTTGACTGTAGCGGACCTGCAATTCCCCAAACGGACCCTCTCGTGTCATGCGCAATGAGAAAATGTGAGCTCCGTAAATTGACGGAGGCGGTGGCGGATGAGCAGGAGGAAAAGGAGAAGGACGAGGAAGCAGGAGGAATAACAGCAACAGCAGCTGGAGAAAAAGGGGCGGGAGGAGCAAGAGGACCAGGGCAAGGCGGAGGAGGGGAAAGGAGGGGGGCGACAACGATGAAAGACTCGGATCCAGAAAAGTGGCCCGCGCTCAGGCGAGAGCGCCAGTATGGACGATGGAATCACAGCACGCTGCAGCGGAACCACCATTTTGATGCTCCGAAGTCGTTCCAATTGGGAAACAGCATCGGGAAGGCACACATTCGATATCCAGTGTCGAAAGCAGTACGGGGAGGTGAGTGGGTCACTCCGCCATCCTCGGGCGAGATCGGGAAGTAGTCTTCACATTGCGCACTTGTGAAGGAGGGGGGGGCACGATGGGAGGGAGGGGGGGGGAAAGGGGATGGGGCGGAGGAACAGGGTGGGGCCTTGGCCTTTCAGAGCTGACCTGCTCTTGGAACGACCAGCGGCGGCTGATTTCGGGCCCCGCGCGCCTGTAAAACGAGCCTAGCTTGTAAGTTGTCCTGCGCCTAAGACTTGACGGAGGAGGAAGAGGAGAAGGAGGAGAAGGAAGAGGAGGAAGAGGAGGAGGAGGAAGAGTAGAAGGAGGAGGGGAGGGAGGAGGAGGAGGAGGAGGAGGAGGAGGAGGAGGAGGAGGAGGAGGACCAGGGGAAACCCAAGAGTCACCACCGATGTTGGAATTAACCCTCCCTCCAAACCCCCTCTTCATATGCCACCTACAACGGTTCATTTCCAGTAAGGGAACCGCCTCGCTGGAGGGACAACAATTTGACACATAACTGCTGCGCCCGCATAATCCGGAATCCTTTGAACACACCATTTCTGGTACGCTGATCACGGGAATCCGTGAACCTCGTGCAAATTTAAAACACGAACGTTCGCGGCGCTAAAGCGAGAATCACATGTCGACAACGACCCGCCCTCAACCCGTGAAACCCTGGCAAATGTCTAAAACGAATGTGCGCGGCGCTAGGGCAAGAACCACATGTTGGAAATGGCCCGCCCTCAATCCGTACAACTCTTGCACATGTGTGAAGCGAATGCGCGCGGCGCTAAAGCAAGAACAACATTTTGAAAACGACCCGCCCTCAACCCGTGAAACTCTTGCAAATGTCTAAAACGAATGCGCGCGGCGCTAAGGCGAGAACCACATGTTGGAAACGGCCCGCCCTCAATCCGTAAAACTCTTGCACATGTGTGAAGCGAATGTGCGAAGCGCTAAAGCAAGAACAACATTTTGAAAACGACCCGCCCTCAATCCGTGAAGCTCTTGCAAATGTTTAAAACGAATGCGTGCGGCGCTAAGGCGAGAACCACATGTTTAAAACCACCCACCCTCAACCCGTGAAGCTCTTGTAACTGGTTAAAGCGAATGTGCGCGGCGCTGGGGCAAGAGCCGCATGTTGAGAACCGCCCGCCCTCCATCTGCGAAATTGTTGCCACTCTTGAAGCTTGAGAATCATAAATGGTGGGGGGTAAACACTAGCCTCGGGGTGCGACAGGGAGGAGTCATCTATACGTAAGGAGAAGGAGTGGAGGAGGCGGAGGAGGAGGTGGAGGAAGAGAAGGAGGAGGAGAAGGAGGAGGAGGAGGGGGGGCGCGGGGAGGGCGGATGGGGGGGGAGGGGAGAGTAGGAGGAGGAGGAGGAGAACGGGGGAGGAGGGGGGGAGGGAGAGGAGGAGGAGGAGGAAGGAGGAGGAGGAGGAGGAGGAGGAGGAGGAGGAGGAGGAGGAGGAGGAGGGGAAGAGAACGAGGAGGAGGAGAGGAGGAGCAGGAGGAGGATGTGGAGGAGCAAAAGGAGGAGGAGAGGAGGAAAAGGAGGAGGAGGAGGAGGAGGAGGGAGGAGGAGAACGAGGAGGAGAGGAGGAGGGAGGAGGGGGAAGAGAGGAGGAAGAGGAAAAAGGAGGAGGAGGAGGAAAAGGAAAGAGGAGGAGGGGAGGAGGAGAGGAGATGGAGGAGCAGAACGAGGAGGCGGGGAACGGGCAGGAGGAGGAGAAGGATGAGGAAGAGGAGGAGGTGGACGAAGTGGAGAAGGCGCCTGTAAAACGAGCCTAGCTTGTAAGTTGCCCTGCGCCTAAGACTTGACGGAGGAGGAGGAGGAGGAAGAGGAGAAGGAAGAGGAGGAAGAGGAGGAGGAGGAGGAGAAGCAGAAGGAGGAGGAGGAGGAGGAGGAGGAGGAGGAGGAGGAGGAGGAGGAGTGGGAGGAGGAGAAGCAGCAGGAGGAAGCGGAGGAGGAGGTGAAGGAGGAGGAAGAGGAGGAGGTGGACGAAGTGGAGAAGGCGCCTATAAAACGAGCCTAGCTTGTAAGTTGCCCTGCGCCTAAGACTTGACGGAGGAGGACGAGGAGGAAGAGGAGAAGGAAGAGGAGGAAGAGGAGGAGGAGGAGGAGGAGAAGCAGAAGAAGGAGAAGGAGGAGGATGAGGATGAGGAGGAGGAGCGGGAGGAGGAGAAGCAGCAGGAGGAAGCGGAGGAGGAGGAGGGGAGGATATGGATGAAGAAATGGAGACAGCTGAGGAGGAGGACGAGGGGGGAGGAGGACGAGAAGGAGTCATGCGTCGCTCAGGCGGCTGAGACGGGGGAAGAGGAGGAGGAGGAGCAGGAGGAGGAGATAAGGGTGACGAGGAGAAGGATGAGGAGGAGAAGGAGAATTAGCAGGAGGATGGGAATCAAAAACATGGTGGTGATGCGTTTTGATGATGTTGCTGATGATGATGCAAATGAGATGGCGATGAAGATGTCTATGGTGAAACTGGTGACGATAGTGATGATGGTGAGGCTGATGTTGGAGATGATGCTGATGATGGTGTGCACGCTGATGCTGCTGATGATGATGCTGACGGTGATGATGATGATTACGATGGCTATGACGATGACGATGATGTTGATGATGACGAGTGTGATGCTGGTGATTATGGTGACGACGGATACGATAGTGATGTTGACCTTGACGATGATGATGATAACGGTGATGTTGCTGATGATGATGACTGTGCTGTTGATGATGATGGTGGTATCGATGCTACTGCGGTTGATGATGATGCGTACGATGCTGGTGGTGGTGATGATGGTAATGATGGTGCTGCTGCCGATGATGGTGCTGCTGCTAATGAGGATGATGAGTTGCGAGTTGCAAGCTGTCCCGCGTGGTGGTCTAAACGACCTACGAGCGGCGTTGCTGCCCAGCCTTGCTGAGCAGTTTGGGCCACTTCCCCTCATGAAGCCTGGTCAAATACTCACGGCGATGGGGAGCGATATGCTTGGATCACTCCTTAGCCAGCTCCCGCATCTGCGAATGTGCGAAGTGGCCACACTGAGTACAAGACCATAACTCTTGCGATCTGGACAGACGCATCCTATGGCGCCCCTCGGGCCAGCCCCCAGCGATATGAAGCCGCCCCCCTCAAGTATTGCAGCAGATCTTTCACGCGCGTGAACGGGCTGAAAGCAATAGGGAGGGAGCCATTCGGGCGCTTTAGACTTGCTGGCAGATCCCCAACGTCTAGCGCACCTACGCCTGGACTCGTCAAGCTGATGCTGCGAGACGAGGGCACGAACGATCGAAGGAGGGAGAGGAGGGGGGGGGGGAGAGGAGGGGGAGGACCACTCACCCTCGCGCGCGCGGGTCCGCCACGCTCCTCGGCGTCAATCACGTCGAGGGTGGCTCGGAGGGGCCTCGTCCTGACGTGCGTGGCCTTCCTCTCGATCTGGTAGACGGCCGTGCGAATCTCGTCGGCCACTCTCCAAGTCTCGGCCGCCTGGGCGGCCAACTCATCCACGCGTGTATTTCCGACGGCAAGCCAGACAGGGGCCTCCGAGGCGACAACTTGCTCTCCTGACAGGTGCGAGCTCACGAACAGAACCGAAACGTGGCCCAATCGGGCCCCAAGCTCACCACCTATTTTGTGCCACAGGTCCTCATGGACCCCTGCGGGCCGCACGTGAAGTCGTTCGTGAAAGCCCTTGGTCACGCAGCGCAACCAGTGACATATATATATATATATATATATATACATATATATATACTAAATGCTCGGCCGCGCACGCGAGGGCAAACAAAAAGGCCCGCAGCTGTCCGCGAGGCGCGGACTGTTCATCCCCAATCAGGGGCCCTTCCACCGCAGCCCGAATGCAACGCGGATCGTACGAGCTCAAAATGGCAATGGCCAGACCGACCCGTCGGAACCTGGGGCCCCCTGAATCTTTCCCTCCAGAAGCGTCTCCGAATACTACTATAGGTTGCGCGCCCGTGCCTCTACCCAGACAATGTCTGAGCTCGGAGCTGTTGGCGCCGGTCATACTCCAGACCCCCCCCCCCGGCGGCGGCGGGGCGCGGGTCCACGGCGCGCGGGTGAGGCCGCGAAGCGAAAAACAAGCGCCAGCTTCGTGCTGGGCAAAAGCAGCACTGATTGCATATTCAGAATTAACGTACGCCTTGGAACCTCGACTTTGGAAACACCCCCACGTCCTATGGAATTGTGTTCCAGGTTTGTCCTGACATCGAGCACATATCACATCATGATCCCCTGCCATATCCTCATGCCTCCGCTGCCGAGGCTAAGAACCCCCGAAGCTATGGAAACCATAAGCTCGCACGGCCTGGCCCCCTGATGAACAGTCTGCAGCTGCCGCAGAAGCCTGCGCAATGACAAATTACCGATACCGCGCTGCATTCCCTCTCAGCAAAAATGGCGTGAGGCTTCGCGCCACTGTTTAGCATGAGTAGTGTTGGTGAAATCCTGAAGTAGCGGTCCTGGGTCATCGTCCAGAATGTTGCCAGATAGCTCCGAAGGGTGACATTTCCAAGCCTCAAGGTCGCCCTCGTGGTCTGCAGGGGCCCTCCAGTGCCATGGCGCCTCTGGCGCCCGCCCAGCCTCCAGGAGACGCAGGATGACTGCTCCGTTCGGGCCCCGAACCAATCTGGATCGTTGCCCTGCTGGCGCCTCTCGCAGGCGCTGCAAAATATGCGGCCGCGCACGTGCAATGCCTGGTCGCATGACGGGAATGGTCAGACACTGCTGCAGCCAGAGAGCCAGGCAAGCTCGGGGAAGCGCATGCCCTGGATCCCCTCCCGGACTACGACGGTCTACGAAGATCGAGAGGTGGTGTTAGACGCCGCCCCCTTTTGCCCAACCCACAACCATGGCCCATCTGACGGCGGCAGCGGAGCATCGCACTGCCAACATCTCCATGCAATGGATGGCCGTACGTCTCGGCGGCCATGGTGCCAGCTCGCGTGAGCCTGCTGGTGACATGATATCGTTTAGACGCCCTTGCAAATTGGACCTCCTTGCTGCGCATGGTTGCTGCTGTTTGCATCCTTATATTGCGCTGTTGTCGGGCGTGACGCTTCCCCTTACCTAAGTCCACTCCCAAGTGTCCAGCACGACTAAATGGCCTGACCTCAAAACCTGCACGTCGTAATTGCTGCGAAATGCTCTGAGCGCCCTCAAGATGAGAACACAACGCCACACTTTTAGGCGACGCCGCGAGGCCCTCGCGCGTGAGCTGACGGCGCGTGCCCATCAGGCCGCGCACTAGGGACTGCCGAAGACTGCGTCTAGATCCGTATACTCGCTGAGACAATCCGTCGACCCAAATGCGCGTTCCCATACATGGGTGGGAGGATGTGATACGAGATAACATATAAGAAGTAAGACATCGGGCAAATCTGGTACCCCCACGGAGGCCCTGGACTATGGAATGTGTGGGGCATATGGGTTATGAAACTGCTCCTCCTTGCCCCAGCGTCCTCGGCATGATGCACTGTAACAGTTCCAGGGCCAACAACTGGGGGGCACCCCAGTCGAATGGCCGTAGGAATAAGAGAGAGCCAATCCATCGCATCGTAAAGCCATTGGGTATCCAACATCCCATGCCCCGTCGCAGTGCCCAAAGCTCCTGATATCTCCTCCTCGCACACCCTCCTGAGGGCTTCGCGCAAAGCCGCGTTGCCTGCAATGGCCGCATCCCACATGGGCTCGGACTCCGCCGCCCAAGTCTTAACATGTGGCTCTCTGGCCAAGCTCCATATTCTGGCAATCGTTGGCATAAGTCCAACTACTCGGTCCGAAGAGACAGACCTTTTTGGGTAAAAGCCGACCAAGAATGAGGCCCAATTGGGCGGGCCAAACCAATGTTTCTTTGCCGACCTGGTAACACTTTGACAGTTCAGCCAGTGCAACGTCGGCCAATCGCTCAACATCTGTCGGACTTCAAGCATCCACGCCTTAACCCGCCCTCGCACGCATAATATGAGCGACTTGCCTAATTTCGAATACTAGAAACGCGTCAAAAAATCGGCACGCGCAGCTACGCGTGCAGTTCCGAAGGCTTCCAATATTCGCACATCTAAAGGCACGTCCAGCTTGGCCGAGAGGTCCCGGAAGGGTTTAGCCCGCTGGTCGACCAAATCCCTGGGCTGGAACAACACCTGAGATCCCTGGATGATTTCCTCAGCGGGCGCGGGGTTCTGCTTCGTCGCCTTGCGCAGGATACCTGGCGCCTCGGCTCCAACAGTCCACTCCTTGAAATCGCGAAGTGACGAGCGTAGAGCGCGCCCTCGACAGCGCGGCGCAATCTTCTTGGCTGACGCATCACAAAGAGCCAACTTTTTCGGGTGAACTTGTTTCGCACCCGAGGCCCGAAAATTTCCAAACGTCCCAGGACGGATGGGGCCCAACGCGGAGTCCTCGGTGCCCCTGGCCTGGAGGTTGCTCGCCAAGTTTCTGGCGCGCTTGTTCCAACTGCCGCTGCTACATGGTTCCATTAGCTCGAGCTCGGTGGTAATGGAGTATTTGAAGTGCCGCGCGTGTCCTCTCCCACCAAGACGTTAGCCAATCCCTATCAGGTACGGCGCGACGTTTGGCTGGCCAACGAACCTCCTGCACAGCGGACTGATATCCACGAGCTCGGCTGATGGACGGGGGCCCTGTCACTCCATGATGCTTATATATCGTTCTTTCCAGCGGTGTGATCCAAGATGCGCACGACGAAGACACATCCTCGTTTGAGCCAGACCCGAGCCTAGCGGCTACGGACGATGGAAAAACCATCAGGTGGTCGACAGTCCCTCGACGGAAAACAATCCACTTCAACACGCCCATTGATCCACGTCTCAGCAGGCATATGAAACGGCACAGCGACAACGTCATCACCGGGGAGGGGCGGTTTTTGAAATTGGCCGGGGCGAAGGGGGGGGGGGGGAATTCGCTGGCGAACGATTCGTGAGCGTCATGAGCGACAAGCCCCCAGGCAATCGACGGTGTGTACTGCGGCAGTGTGAAAATCGGGGCATCGGGATTCCAGACCCAAGGCCGCTCGCTGACCGACTGTGGATGAAACTCAGGCGCGCCAGCCTCAACACAGAAGCGATGAGAGATGGCGGAGTCGGCTCCACAGACTCGCACCGCCTATGAGCTGCCTCGGCTTGATGACTCAGGCCCACGTCGGCGCGGTCCGAAGTCGGAAGAGCCTGGGCGCTGTCAAGTGGCGCCGCTAGCCATGCTTGAGACTGACCAGAAACTGCATCGGCGCGGTGGCTCGTGTCCACGTCGGCGCGGCCAGGAGTCGAGGGCGCGCTCGCAGTGGCTAGCGGCGGCGACAGATAGACATGCGCACAGACGGTGGGCCGCGCCCCGCTAGGCCCTGCTCCTGCGCGCCCGCTCTCGACCACGACGGCGTGACCGCGGGTGCGCGTAGCATCGGCGGCTCCCCCAGCAGAAGCGGCAGAGACAGACAACGCGCGCGCGGGGCCAGACACCAAGGGTCCAGCAGCCCCAGACCAACCCCAACTGCCCCCGAAGGGCCAGAGGGCGCAGCTGAGTGACATGCTGCTCCCTTGTCATGCTGAGGCCCAAAATTAAGCTCCGAGGCCCTTTGGTCTGCGTCAAAGTCTTCAAATGCCGCGTCATATTCAGGCTCGGGGTCTCGGTCGGGTTCGACCTCGGCTACAGCCTGCTGCGCAATGGAAGTGAAAACTGGAGCTGGCCAGAGATCACCGAAGATCCTAGCAGTGCCGTCGGCGTTTCTCGGCAACAAGTTCTAACTGGATTCGATTCTTCTGCTTCTTTATCTGCGTTTTGGAGCCAGGAGTGGCCGCCTTCTGAGGCCGCTCGACTTGGGGTAACCTTGCAGGCAATGCGAGACAGCTAGTAATAAGCAGCTTGCCAGAATAACGCATGGTGATACGTATGCCGCAGTGGGTATCCCACGGCCCTGCCAACGTGGCCTCGACCCCAGCGATGTAAGCTACCGCTGAGCGGCTCCTGACAATATAATATATGTGGCTGCCGCCCTTACCTGCGTCGCAAGTGTGCTCGATGGGAGCTTTGACAATCTCGCCACCAACGTGCGTGAGGAGCCCAGAGCAGGCGAGGGAGTCTGGTGAAAGGTTATAGTCGCCGGCTGCCACACATGGTGACCGCAGCGAGGCCAAGAAAGCGCCTAAACGACTAAATCGCAGCAAGTTGTCACCTGCGAGACCCATCGATGTGAGTCCACAAAAAAGTAACTAGTACGTATGGGTAGCTAGACATGTGGATGAGAGCTGCAGTGAAATCATCCGTGGCCCGCTGGCCATCGGCTAGGATTTCAGTGAGAGCAAGCTGAGGTAATAACGAGCGAGCCTGCAGATGACCCGCCGCAAGAATCCACTCGCCACCCTCGGCGGCTCTGTCAGCACCCTGTGCGGTGCAAGCACGGCCAGTCGACCTCGCAGCGTCACCGGAGATCTTAAGCTTAGCTTCGCGCGCCGTGGGCGCCCAGTCCTTGGCAAGGTTGGCTCGTGAGACGTGTGTCTCAACGAAACAATAAACATCAAACTGGCGACGCTCACTAGCCTGCAGAATGACGTTCCACACCTTATCCCCCATGGCAGTCACATTGCCGAACATGTTATGTGTGTAATCATTCTCCCCTGGCCGTGCTCGCGTGGAGCGCGGAGCGCCGATGGGCTCTGAAGATGGAGCCCGTGTAGATGCCGAACTAGGACATGTACTCTGCGGTGAAGAAGCACCTAGTCACAGCTGGGACTCGTCGATGACAGATGCGCCAGCCGTAAGGTGCTCACGATCCTTTGCTGGACCGCCTAGTACTTCGCCACCGAGATGCGCTTAGTCTCGCCCTGGATCAGCGCCTCGCGCGCAGCGCCTGCCGCTGCCTCCTCGCCGCCCCCGCTGGCGCTGCCCGGCGCGGCCGCTGCCTGCGGGGGGGGGGCGCCGCCGCCGCCGGCGCCCTCGACGCCGTCGTCGGGCTCCCTGTTCTTGGCGACCCTCTGGTGGATGTCAGCCTGCATCTGCTTAGCACGCTCCACCCACTGAGAGACCAGGTCTGCTTTGCCCGAGAGCGTCCTCTGCGTCTCGATCAATTCAGCATGGATCTCCCTGAGCTCGACCTTCTCATGATCCTCACACTCAAGAGCCCCGATATCCTGAAACAACTGTTCGTCCCAGTGCAGGCCGAAGGGCTTCTTCTCCTCCTGGGCCTCCTGGGCCTGCTTCTTGCGCCCGCCTGCGGCGAGACCCTCCTGGGACGCAAGGGTCTCTGCTGCCTGCTTGCGGGCCATCTCTGCCGTTGCGGCCTCGAGAGCGATCTTCTTCTCTTTGGCGCGGGCGTTCTCTAAGTTCTTCTCCAGCCTGGTTACCGCACGAACGGCCTGCTCGTGGCGGTTGCTGGCGTCCCGCAGCGCACCGTCAGCCTGCTGAAGAGCCTGAAGGACGTTGCCAGCTTGCTGCTGCTGAGCCGTCCTGAACTGGGCGACCTGGGTCTCGAGACTCTTCTTCAGCTGCGGATCCGTCGCGGCAGCCAACGCCTGCTGCAGGTAGATCTTCCCCCTGGGGGACTGCTTCGGCGTGGAGTTCGCTGCCGTTGCCACCACCTCCCTCGTCACCCTCAAAGCTGACAGACGTCGTCTTCAGGATGCCTTTTCTTGGGTGATGGCGTATATAACTCCACCTTTCTGCCACATATGTTGCACTTCATCTCGCGCTGCAACAGTTCATCGTTGTATTCAGCCTGTCCACAAATCTTGCATTGAGACCAGCGGCGAGTAGACATGGCGGTCCGCGGATTCTGTCACCGCACTGGCCTAGCGGGGCTGAATCGCCAGGGGCAGCGGTGTGCCTCAAGCACCTCGGGCAGGTACCGCGGTGGGCGGACGAGCTGGCCAAAAAGGGGCTCGGGCCCAGAGTGCTTGAGTAATGATGATGCTGAGAAGGGGGAGGTGGAGGAGGAGGAGGTGGAGGAGGCGGAGGATGAGGATGAGGATGAGGAGGAGGATGAGGAGGAGGAGGAGGAGAAGGACGAGGAGGAGAAGGACGAGGAAGAGGAGCCAGAGGAGGAGAAGGATAAGGAGGAGAGGAAGGAGGATGAAGAGCAGGATAATGAGGAGGATGAGGAGGAGAAGAGAAAGGGAACCAATGATGATGATGATGATGATGATGATGATGATGATGATGATGATGATGATGATGATGATGAGGAGGAGGAGGAGGAGGAGGAGAAGGAGGAGGACGCGGAGGAGGAGGAGGAAGAGGAGGAGAACAAGGAGGATGATGATGAGGAGAAGGAGGAAGGCAAGGGGGAAGAGGAGGAGGAGGAGAAGGAGGCTGAGGGGAACTAGGAGGATGAGGAGGAGCAGGAGGAGGAGGCGGAGGAGGAGGAGAAGGGGAAGAAGAAGGAGGAGGAGGAGAAGGAGGAGGAGAAGGATGACAAAGAGGAACGGGAGTATGATGATGATGCTGCTGCTGCTGCTGCTGATGATGATGATGATGATGATGATGATGATGATGATGATCATGATCATGACAATGATGATGGTGGTGGTGGTGATGATGATGATGATGATGATGATGATGATGATGAGAAGAAGGAGGAGGCGGAGGAGGAAGAGGAGAAGGAGGAGGAGAGGGGAGGGGAAAAGGAAAAGGATAACGAGGAGGAGGGGAGGAGGAGGAGGAGGAGGAGGAGGAGAGGAGGAGGAGTGTGTCGCTGAGAAAAAGGAGGAGGAAGAGAAGGCCGAGGAGCAGGAGGAGAAAAGGAGGAGGAGGAGGAGGGGAAGGACGGGAGGAGGGAAGAGGAGAAGGAGGATGATGATCATGAGGAGGAGGAGGTGGAGGAGGAGGAAGGGGAGGACGAGGAGGAAGAGGAAGAGGAGAAGGAGGAGGAAGAGGAGGAGGAGGAGGAGGAGGAGGAGGAGGAGGCGGAGGAGGAGTGGAGTGTGTCCCTGAGGAATAGGAGGGGGTGGAGGAGGACGATGTGGAGGAGGAGCAGGATGAGGAGGAGGGGGTGGAAGCGGAGGAAAAGGATGAAAAGGCGGAGGAAGAGGAGGAGGAGGAGGAGGAGGAGGAGCCGGAGGAGGAAGAGGGAGAGGGGACTGCTTACGCAAGACGAGAGGTCTTCCTCTTGAGGTGTAAACGGCGATGATGAGTTGGAAGCGCATGGCCGAACTCCCTTCCCCCTTAGAATCTTAACGCGGGCGGGTTCTGGGGTCCGCGGGTCCGATGTCCCCCGTCTTCCGTTTTTTTGTACGAATCTAAAAACGGACAGAACGAAGACGGATCCAACAACTCCGAAATCGGATCCACGCGGACGGAAATCGGATCCACTGAAAAGAAAACACCAAAGCCACACTTGGATCTGCACGAACTTCATGAGATCCGACGGCGGTTACCTCATACGCGTCTTCTCAAGATTTCAAGCCGTCGTTCCGGGCCCAAGAGGAAATATACTTTCGTCCTGGGGATGTACGAGGAGAAGGAGGAAGAGGAGGAGGAGGAGACGGAGGGGAAGGGGGAAGATGAGGAGAAGGAGGAGGAGGAGAAAGAGGAGGAGGAGGAGGGGAATGAGGAGGAGGAGGAGGAGAAGGAGGAGGAGTAGGGGAAGGATGAGGAGGAGGAGGGGGAGGAGGGGGAGGAGGAGGACCCTAATTCGCACAGCACAGACGATGCGTAACAACCACACGACTTACAATACCAGAGCATCAATATTGTGGAATATTGCATATCATGACTCAGGTCTACCCACCCCCCCGCAATGTGCAATTTTGCATTGGGGGGTTTATAAAGGCGGGACCCGTCATAATTCAGAGGCTGAAAACAATCGCTCTCCAAAAACTCGGTCCTGGTGGCAGCGGAGGCTGATCCTCCACACCTAGTGCAACGCTTCCCAGACTCATCTAAGCAATGCCGAGAGGAGAAGAGGGAGCAAGAAGCAGCAGACGGGGGTCGGACCCGTTTCACGTGCGGTTTCCGTTTTTCCTCCACGACCGACGCTTCAGCAGTAAACGTGTCAAGAGACGCCCTTAGCAGACACATGCGTACAAGAAAGGCACGGCGCTCATGCAACATAACAGTTTGCTTGATAGACGCGGGCAGGCGGGCCTGGCGAGCAGCCACACTGGCTACAGCATCTGCAACGGCGTTTCCCGTTATCATCCATCTCTTGGAACGATTGTGGTCGCCACCTTGCACCTCCTGATGAGAATGTATAAAAAGAACAGTGATGAGGTTGGGATCGCGTCCTTGGAGCTCAAACAGCTGGCCTAGAGACGCCCTGAGATCCCCGTCCTCCCCCCGTGGAGAGAGCCACCTCCTACTGTACCATCCTTTAACTACGGGCTCACAGTCTGAAACGTATAGCAGGGCCCCCTTAGTGGC
Source organism: Prorocentrum cordatum (assembly GCA_963575745.1). Lineage (NCBI taxonomy): Eukaryota > Dinophyceae > Prorocentrales > Prorocentraceae > Prorocentrum > Prorocentrum cordatum. The sequence goes on from CAUYUJ010019139.1 coordinate 178,953, forward strand.
CCAACAAGCGAGCACCAAGGCCCTGAGTTCACCCCTGGGGACCGCCTGACGCGTACCTACGAGAGGCCCATGGATGGTGACCCTAAGGTCGACCTGGGGCTCTAGGGAGCCAAAGAGGACTATCGCGAGCCCTACACGCCTGAACTTCGGGGAAGCTGTATCAGGGCCCCCAGAGGCATCCCCGAAAATGATGAGAGGGGCCTCGGAGGAGCCTTCTCCCAAAAATCCTACATCGCATACTTCATTCGTACCTGCAACTGACCAGTCTTCAAGCGTGGGTGGCGCGGGTACATCTGTCCATGACTTTGGAAGCATGCCTCTCAACCAAAATCCTGGATCCATTTCCGACTGCGCCGATGCCTGCGCCACCACTTCATCTGACCGACTGTACGCTTCATTGCCGACGTTGGCGGGGCACGTCCAGCCACGGTGGAGCATGGTCTCTGGGGCCTCCTTGCAGCGCTGACACAGCCTCGATCCCTGGATTTGAGGAATCTCAACATATTTCCTATCACGCGGCCAGGACGCTCCGACCGCAATCGCAGTCATAACAGCTGCGAGGCGGTGACCGTATTGAGGTGTCTCCTCCAGTTGCTTGAGCAGCGTGCGATACGAAGCACAATCCACTCCATTCTCAAGACCCGCCCCACAAAAATGATTTGCTGCACCCCGCCACTGACGCAGAGTCAACACATCCCTGAAGTCTTGCATGAAATCTTTAAAGTTGTCTAGTGCTTTCCGTCCCGTGAACATGGCGCCATCAAATCTCCATTCATCACCTGCTGCTGGGTGGGGTTCGGGAATGGTCCAAGACGTCGCCTCTCCGATCTGCCACCCTGCCTCCAGCAGGTGGAGCATCACTGCAGTCATGGGCCCCCGTACGCTCTTGGACCGATGAGCCGCTGGTGCGTCGAGCATCTCGTTGGCCGTCTCAGCCCAAACCGGCCTTATGCCTGCGCGGAGATCAGGATGATCACGCCAATTTTCAAGCCACATCAGAACACATTGACTGGGAAACTTGATGCCAGGATCTTGACCAGGCATGCGCAGATCGAGCAACGAAGTGAGGCAACGGCCACGAGTAGCTGCCCCACAAGCATATCATGCCCGACGCCGCGCCTGCTGAAGCCGCTGTCCAAACGTGCCATATATCTGAAACCCATAGCTACCTGCAGCTTGAGCTCCTTGTACTTCCAGCCGTGATGTCACACGATATCTCTTAGCTGCCTTCGCACATCGCCCAATCTTGGCCGACATCATCGCGTGCTTCTGGTCTCGCTTCCTACGTGTAGCCCGAGCCAATCGGCGGCCACAAGAGAGGTCGATACCCAAGAAGCCAGCTTGGCTTTGAGGAGTGATCGTAATACCACTCCGTCTCAGCACTGCCTTGCAAATCCACCGTGCGTCAGCCAGATGCGTGCATGCCACCGCTGATTTCGGTGATACCTTCAGCTGGTTGCAAGCAAGAGCGGAACACGTGTCTAGTATGCAATCTCGTAACTGAGCACGCACCGCTGCACGGGAGCCGCGAACCTGCTGGGAGAGATCATCAATCCATATCCTATGACTGACCTGGGGATGAGCAGTGACCACCCCGCGCGGGACAAAGTGCGCCATGGTTCGACCGAACCTCGTTCCCGACCGAAGGCCCTGCGCGATGCTCCTCGTCGGCTGAAAGGGCGCCGACGAGGCGCCAAGCTGACTCAAAACCCGGGCCGAGACACATTACAACAATTCGAGGTATAAAATCCTGGGCGGGAGCTGCATCCGAAGTGCGCATTTGACAAGACAAGGCCATTCTATTGAATCGTAGAAGGATAAAATATCGCAGGGCCCATGCCCAACTTCCACTTTAAGTTTACAACATACTTCTTTCTGCACATCTCTAAGATACGCCTCGCGGAGACTTGAATTTCCTGCTGCTGCTGCATCCCACCCCTCCTCGGTCTCGGCCGACCAGTCTCGCACCAGAGGTTCCCTGATGAGAGACCACATGCGTCCGAGGAGGGGGACCAGACCAATGATCCGATCGCCTGTAGATTTCCTGGGGAGCATCCTCCCCAAGATGAGTAGCAGCTGTGCAGGCCAGCAGAGACTCTGCTCACATGCTTCGAAGATCAATGCGAGCTCCGCCAGCGCGCAGTCAGGCAATCGCTCCAAGTCGATCGGTGTGACGAAGTCCACCCCCATGCCAGTGCCTGGACGCATCCTCCGTAGAGCTCGACGGACTTCCTCCACCGTGATGCTGGGTAGCGGGTCGTCCTCCGCCGCCGCTTGCACCTCGGCGAAAGCCTCGAAGACCTCATCCTCCACCAAGGTAGTTGGAGCCCAGAGCCGATGCCAGTGCCGAGCCTTAGCATCGATGAGGCCCTTCGGGTGGTAGAGGGTCACTCCCTCGTGCTCCATCTCGTCCGACGGCTGAGGGAGTGGGTTGAGAGACTTATGCAGGCGTCCCAACGACTCCTTGTCCTCCACAAAATCCTTGAACTCCGATAAAGATTCCTGGATCGCCCGCCGTTGACTGCGAGCACTGACCTTCTTTGCCGCAAGCTCAAAATACGCCAACTCACGATCGTCAGCCGAACCGATATTGTGCAAGAGATGGAGCCAGTCATCCCAAGAACGATCTTTGGACTCCAAAAGAACTCCCTGCACCTGGTCTGGTCGAACATCCAAGTGACGGCGACAAGATTGGATATACTTCCGAACCTGGCTGGCTCCATTCTGCTTCTGCCGATGGTGGTGGATGCCGTGTAGTAGCGTGTGCAACTGCGTCCACCAGCAACTGATAGCGTTACGAACTGGCGTCACTCGCGTCTTGGTCGTCATTCGCATAGGCTGGACAGAGAACTGCACTCCATCAGCCCGACGTGGTCCCGCGGGGACCTGGACGCCATGGCGACATGTAATAGTATTCTCAACAGACGTGACCCACGAAGAGTAAAGTCCTGAAACAGCCGCAATCAAATCAGGTTTGAGCCTACAGGCTACGGAATCACGCAAAGCAGGAGCAAGGGACTGAAGACGGGCAGACCCCGAGACAAATCCTACTTCTTCCCGACACCGAGACCAGGTATCCTCGGGAATACGGAAACTAGGCCTAGCTTCAGCCTGAGACTGCGCTCTTCCCGAGCTGTCAGGACCCAACTCTCGAGAAGGAGCCAGGGTCTCGCGGCGCGGCGGAGGGCCAACCGTGGAGCTGCGGGCTGGTCCCGAGTCCACAGTCGAGCAACCTCTACCAGCCTCCGGAGCCCCCTGGCTACCTTCGTGAAACACAGGGTTGGATGCAAGCACTGGTTGAGGGCCGACGGCGGCGACCGACGACGACGCCCCACAAAGCGGACCCCCACCAGTGCTGTGGTTAGATGCGTGCAGAGCGTGCCCGAGGGACGCGCCAGGACAAAAGTTGAGCTCATCAGCCCATGGGTCCTCTTCTTCAGGCCACTCGGAATAGTCAAAACCATTCTCTTCACACGGCAAATCAGAACCTACAGTATTAGACTCAGCTGCGGTCGGGGCACTTTCACCCCCATCAGGCCCTTCCAACAGCTGATCCCCTACGGATTGAGCACAATCCCCAAACAAGGTATTAATTTGGGCTAGTCTCTTATCGACAGCCGCCCGATGTTGAATCTGTCTGCGCGCCTTAGCAATGCTAGATTTTGAGCCCGAAGTGGGGGCCATCGTGGGCCTCGGGACCTGAGTGGGCTTCCCAGGGGCTTCCATGACCCTCGTGATGAGCTGCTCCCCGCTGCCTCTAAGAGCGAGGTGCAGCCCGACGCGGGGTCCCCGGGGCACCGAGACCACAGGCTGCAAATCGACAACAAACGGGCGGGCCGACTCACTACACATGAGGTAATCGATGTGGGTACCAGCAGCTAGGTTGCACGTCGACTGAATGTCTGCTTGAATGATGAAACCTCCGATTTTTTCCAAAACAAGACTTCCGAAGCTCCTGCACACTCATGTTCCAATCGCCTATGACTGCCCACGGGAGCTGCAACGCAAACAGAAAGCCAGCAAGCCGTCGAAATCGGCCCATGTCGAGACCCCGCATGCCCAAACAGGAATGGGCGTAGAAGGTCGCCAGCACGAGGGAATACCCCTTGCAATGGACAACTTGCGCAGCAAAGCCATCCGTGCACTTGTGCCCTGGTGCCTGCAGACGTGAGCCTGCATTCTTCAGAGCAGCAACTCGATGCACTTGCAGATGCCGACGGGACATCAGGAACTCACCTCCCTCATTGGCGTGCTCCTCCTGGCCCGTGGAACTCCTGCACCCCTCTCTCTGGCGAGCAGCATTGGCAATGAGGCGATAGCCATTCTCCTTGGCCTTCGCCTCGCACTTGCGAAGACCGCTGACGGAATGCACGTGCGTCTCGATAAGGGCGAACAGGTCGAACTGGGCAGTGGACTGCTCGACGAATGACCAAGCCTTATCCCCCATGCAAGACATTAGAATATAATACGTGAATATTATCCCCGTTGCGCTCGCCATCCGAAGAGCGAGCCCTTGCTGTAGAGGCAGACCCTAGTCAAGACTCCTCAGCAGTCCCCTCGCCTTTGCCGCTCTTGCCCTTCTGCGATAAGTCCTCCGCTGACAGCTTGGCCTCCGGCAGCCGCTTGGCCCCCGCCTCGATGACCTCCCGCTCCTGCGCAGAACGGCCGCCACTCCCAGGAGTAGCAGCCGTGGCAGCAGGCGACGCCCCAGCTGCGGTGGGCGTCTGGGAGCGGGAGGTGTCGCCAGCGGGAGGCTGGCTCGCGGCCGCCGCGGCGCCCTGGGTTGGGGTGGCCTCCTCGTCTGGGGCCCCAGCCACGCGCTCGCCATCAGCGCCCGTGCGGCGCTTCTTGGCCAGCCTCGCCTCGATGGACTTCCTGAGCTCCTCCATCTGCTTGAGCCAGGCCCGTACCTCGCTCTCCTTGGAGTCCATCTCAGCCTCTGTCGCAAGAAGCCCAGCACGGATGTCCTCCAAGCCTTCCTTCTCGTGAGTTTCACATTCCAAGTTCTCGAGCGAATCGAAGAAACCCTTGTCCCAAACTACCTGGATCAGCTTCCCGTTGCTCTTGTCCTGCTCCTTAGCGGTCGCCATCTCGGCCTCCACGCCCTCGGCGTGGGCCAAGGCTCGCGCGGCAGAGCGCCGCGCGCAGAGAGCCTCCGCCAGAGACGTGACAGTGACCTGCTCCTTGCTCTCCGCGGCCTCGACCGCCTTGCGCAGTCTCACCAGGTTCGCCACGGCCTGGTTGTGCTTGTGATCAGCATCTCGGTTAGACGCCGTCTGCCCTCCTGAGGGCCTCCACTGCCGAGGTGGGCTCCGAGGCCTTGGCCAGCAGCGCCGCCTCGTCGAGCTTCTTAACCTGCTCCTGCAGCGCCACCTTCAGGTCACCGTCGGCAGCCTCAGCCGCTCTCTGGAGCAGCGTCGAGACTTCATCCTTGCTGTGGTCGGGGCCACGGCCCTTGCCACCCGCCTTCCCGCGCTTGCCTCGTCCCGCTCCAGGCTGAGGGGACTGGCTGCGCGAGCGGAGGATCCCCTCGGGATGCACCAACGAGGCGTCCCCCTTCCAATCGTTCACCACCTGATCCGTCGACACAGTGTCTGCAAAACGTACTGCACGACCGCGAGCCTTGTACAACTCCACGGTTGACCCGCAATTCATGCAGAAACCCATCTGCTCCTCTAGCACATCGTTGTACTCGCACTGTCCACACTTGCTGCAGCGGGACCAGGAGCGACGAGCGACGGTGCCAGCCATGACTGAAAGTTGTCTCCTGCTTTGGTCGATGCCACACTCTCCCACGGCAGGGGGTGTGGTCAGAGTTCCTCAAGCGCTACGTGAAAGCACAGGAGAATGAGCCCCGCCAAAATGGTTCGGGCCCAAGTGGCTTGAGAGGAGGAGGGGCAGGAGGAGGAGGAGGACGAGGAGGATGAGGGGGAGGAGAAGGAGCAGGAGGAGGAGGACCAGTGCAAACCCAATAATCATCAACGATGTTGTAATTAACCCTCCCTCCAAGCTCCCTCATAAGCCCTTACATCGGTTTATTTCAATTGAGGGAACTGCCTCGTTGGAAGGCAACCGTTTGAAGACCTCGAAGCATGACAAAAAAGGTTCTCGGGATTTCCACGCCACGGATCAACCAAAATGCTGCGTCCTGGCGATCTGGAGTCGTGCTGGAACGCCTTTTTTGGGACTTCAACACCGCGAATCAACCTCATGTTGCACCCACAAAATCCGGAAACCTTCCAAAACACGATTTCTGGCAAGATGATCCTGGGAATGTGTAAAACTCTTGCAAATGTTTAAAACGAATGTGCGCGGTACTACAGCGAGAACCACACTTTGAAAAGGAACCGCCCGCAACCCAGGAAACTCTTGCAAGCGTTGAGATCCAATGTGCGCGGCGCTAAAGCGAGAAAATCACCCGCCCTCAATCCGCGAAGCTCTTGCAACTGTTTAAACGAGTGTGCGCGGCGCTAAGGCAAGAACCACATTTTGAAAACCACGCGCCCTCAACCCGCGAAGCTCTTGCAAGTATTAAAACCCAATGTGCGCGGCGCTAAAAATGAAAGCCACCTTTTGAAAACCACCCGCCCTCAATCCGTGAAGCTCTTGCAATGTTTCAAATCGAGTGTGCGCGGCGCTAAAGCGAGAGCCACACTTTGAAAACGGCCCGCCCTCATTACGTAAAACCCTTGCAAATGTATACGAAAGAATGCGCGCGGCGCTAAAGCGAGAACAACATCTTGAAAACCACACGCCCCGAATCCGTGAAACTCTTGTCAATGTTTAGAACGAGTGCGCGCGGTGCTAAGGCGAGAGCAGCATTCTGAAAACGGCCCGCCCTCCATCTGTGAACTGGTTGCCATTCGTCGAGCTTCCGAACCATAAGCGGTGAGGAAGTCTCAGAAAGGAGGAGGAGGAGGAGGAGGAGGAGGAGGGAGGAGGAGGAGGAGGTGGAGGGAGGGAGGAGGAGGAGGAGGAGGAGGAGGAGGAGGAGGAGGAGGAGGAGGAGAGGAGGAGGATGAGGATGAGGAGGAGGAGGAGGAGGAGGAGGAGGAGGAGGAGGAGGAGAAGGGGAGAAGGGGCGCGCAGCAGGCGCCACCGGCCCAGGAGAGGCCCCGGGTGATGGCATCCCCGCCGCTTCGGGCGTCCGCGAGCGCCTCTGTGGACCAGGTTGCGGACCGCGAGCTCGATCGGCACCTCCAGTCGCGCGAGCTCCCTGCTGTCCTGGGGCAGGGGATCGACTACAGAGCTGACTTACCCAGAGTTCATTCTCCCGCCGAATCTGCGAACACACACACGTAGGCTGCTGCGCCGATTGCCGCCACGCTCTGCGCTTTGCGTAGATTCGGCGGAAAAGTCAAGTTTGTGGTCAGTTCTGCAATCGACCCCCTACTCGATGTCCAGGTTCCCGGGGTAGACGAGATCCTCTCTGGGCGGCGAGCCCGCGGGTGAAGCGAGAAGGGGCAGGCCTCAGATGGAGGCTGGCCTTCTCAGAAGCCTTCGCGCCTTCTGAGGAGTGCTCTGCGTCATCGGAGAAGGCTCGGAAGACTTCTAAGAAGGCGCGAGGTATTGCAAGCAAAACGTAAACTGTTCCGCCGTCCGGGTCGCCTGCCCACCCTGGCGGCTGCCAAGCTTATATGTATACCCCTACGGTGCCACGTAGGGGTCGAGACTTTCCAGCCGCCCAGGGGGCAGGCGTCCCCGACGACGGCAGAGCTTCTGGAA
>CAUYUJ010019140.1:0-40895 GCA_963575745.1 Prorocentrum cordatum
ATCGGTCGATTTTGTTTGTGAAATCGTCGTGTGGGGGGTCCCAAGAGAAGAGCCCAGAGGCCTGGGGATGCAGTGGCGAGGTGGGGTGCATGGAGAGGGGTATCGGTCGATTTTGGGTGAGAAAAATCGTCGTGTGGGGGGTCCCAAGAAAAGAGCCCAGAGGCCTGGGGATGCCGTGGCGAGGTGGGGGGCATGGAGGGGGGTATCGGTCGATTTTAGGCGAGAAATCGTCGGGTCGAGGGCCTCAAGAACAAGAGGCCCGGGGATGCCGTGGCCAGGTGTGGGGGGGGGGGTGCATGGAGGAGGGTATCGATCGATTTTGGCAAAGAAATCGCGGGGTCGCGGGTCCCGAGAACAGAGCTCAGAGGCCTGGGGATGCCCTGGCCAGGTGGGAGGCATGAAGGGGGGTACGGGTCGAGGCTGGGCGAGAAATCGCGGGGTCGGGGGGCCCAAGAACAGACCCCAGAGGCCTGAGGATGTCGCGGCCAGGGAGGGGAGGAGGGGGCATGGAGAGGTGGGGCATGGAGGGCAGTATCGGTCGATTTTGGGCGAGACGTCGCGGAGTCGGGGGTCGATGTTGGGCGACAAATCGTAGGATCGGGGGTCCCAAGAACAGAGCCCAGATGCCAGTGGATGCCGTGGCCAGGTGGGGGGGCATGAAGGGGGGCATCGGTCGATTTTGAGAGTGAAAGCGCGGGTGAAAGCGCGGGTGAAGATAAGTGAGGATCCGGGTGATGATGCTGGGTGAGACTGCCGGAGCGCGGCGGGGAGCGCCGGGGCGAAGAGGGGTGCAAGGAGGGGGGCGTTGATCGTTGGCGAAGAGGGGTGCAAGGAGGGGGGCGTTGATCGTTGGTGGGGGGAAATGCTCATGCGTTGCCAAGGTCGGTCGCGCACGCCTCTGGGGTCGGCGGATATGTGTGTATATATATATATGTGTCTATATTCACATACATACATAATGAAATTCTTTACGCTTCGCGTATCCCCACCAGCCCATCTCACAGCAGCAACTCTCGCGAAGCATGCCGACAGTCGTGTTTGTCAGGCGTGTGTCCGCTGGGCCCCGCATATCTCCCCTGTTCTACCTTCCTCCCGCCTCCTTGTGCATCCTCCGTGTGAGGTGAGGCGTTTGGGCACCTCGACAGCGTGCGAGTTTATCGGGCCCTTCGTAGGTGGACTCGTGGTAGTAGTAGTAGTAGTAGTAGTAGTAGTAGGAGTAGTAGTAGTAGTAGTAGTAGTAGTAGTAGTAGTAGTAGTAGTAGTAGTAGTAGTAGTAGTAGTAGTAGTAGTCGTAGTAGTAGTAGTAGTAGTAGTAGTAGTTGTAGGAGGAGTAGTAGTAGTCGTAGTCGTAGTAGTAGTACTAGTACTAGTAGCAGATGAAGTAGTATTCGTAGTTCTAGTAGTAGTAGCAGTAGCAGGAGTAGGGGTAGTAGTAGTAGTAGTAGCAGTAGCAGCGACACTAGTAGTAGCAGTGGCAGTAGAAGTAGCCGTCGTCGTAGAAGTAGTAGTGCTCGTAGTAGTACTAGCACGAGTAGCAGCCATAGGAGTAGTAGTAGTAGTACGAGTAGTAGCAGCAGTAGTTGTAGTAGTAGTAGTAGTAGTAGTAGTCGTAGTCGTAGTAGTAGTAGTAGTAGTAGTAGTAGTAGTAGTAGTAGTAGTAGTAGTCGTAGTACTATCTCCGAACAGCAATCCCAGCGAAGCATGCCGACAGTCGTTTGGTGCAATCGTGTGTCTGCCTGCCTTTGCATATATCCTCTGCTCCTATTTCCTTCTCTCTCCTTGTACATCTTCCTGGTGGGAGAGCCGAAGGAGGACGAGTCGGAGGAGGAGGAGGGAGGGAAGGAGTTGGGAGGCAAGACAGAGGGCGTTCGTCGTCGAGTCCAGCGATCTTTCCCGACCAGCGTCGTCGTTGTTGCATTCTGGCTCACAGTATTTCAGTGTGGGCTTCGCTCCGCCTACCAGTAATCGTTTCCGCCTACTGGCAACATTTTTGCGTCTGGCATGCAGAAGCGCCCGTACGCTGTTGTACTCTTGCTCGCCACGGGGGCTCCTTGGAGCGAGCGTGGAAAATGTCGGTCCTCGGCCTTCTCGCACCATTTTGAGCTTCGACGGTGCGCTCGGCGCGCTGCACTTCGGTCCGCATGGCGTGGCGCGTGATGGCGAGGCCTGCACCGCGAGGGCAGCGAGCGTAGCTCTGCTCACCACGACGACGACGACGACGACGACGACGACAGGACGACGACGACGTCGAGACAACGACGACGACGGCGACCACGACGTCAATGGTGACTTTCCTTGCGAGCGGAACGCACGCGCCCATCGTGCTTTTGGCACGAGGTGGCTGCGTTGCGCGACTAGTGCACTTGGCCCATCATGGTCACGGGCTCGCCTTTTTTGGTTGTGATGGATGTCACACCGTCCTCCATTTGGTCCGCTTTCGTGGCAGCAGTTTGTCGTTGCGCCTCCCGCTCGGGGACATGCAGGCTCGGCGGCCACCGCGGGATGTCCCAGAGACGCGCCACTCTCGAGGTTTTTGTTGGCACGATCCAACCACATTGCGATGTCCGGGCATTGACTCCCCCCCCATACATATACACACATACATTCCAAACATGAACACACACAAATCATACACATATACACACATTAGCAAAGCACAGAAATAAATCCACAGAAGTTGAATATTCTGCCCCTCCCCTTCTCAAGGGGGTTGAGGGGGCCAGCCATTTATCCTTTGGACGTCGATCGGGCCCTGGCGAGGCCTGGCAGTCGAACTTCCAAGTTTCGTCTGCCGCGCTCGCGTGTAGTAGACGCGTCGAGCGTTACGCAACATGTTGGCTGAATTCACGCCTTGTCTTATGGAAAAACGGAGAAAAAGTACAGCAGGCAGAAGGCTCTCGGAACCCTTGCGGGAGTAAAGTGTCCTGAGAGGGCTTGCAGGTATTCAAGAGCTCCAGGGTATCTGCATGAGTGTCGGCCTATCCCGCCACAGTCTATGTACGCTTCTCGGCCTAGGGGGAGTCGTTCGGGCTTCTCCGTCTGTGTGAGTCGTTCGGGATCCTCCTGGAGTGAGTCGTTCGGGCCCCTCGTCGTGGTGTGAGTCGTTCGGGCCCCTCCTTCTTTGTGCGTCGTTCGGGTTTCTCGTGGTGTTCGTCGTTCGGGCCCCTCGCCCTGGTGCGAGTCGTTCAGGCCCCTCTTTCTGTGTGAGTCGTTCGGGCTCCTGGTGGTGTGAGTCGTCTGGGCCCTTCGTCTTGGTGTGAGTTGTTCGGGCCTTTCTTGTGCGTGAATCGTTCAGTCTCCTCGTGGTGTTCGTCGGTCGGGCCCCCCTTCCAGGTGTGAGTCGTTCGGGCCCTTCCTTGCGTGGGACTCGTTCGGGCTCCTTGTGGTGTGAGTCGTTCGGGCTCCTCGTCCTGGTGTGAGTCGTTCGGGCTCTTCCGTGCGTGTGAGTCGTTGGGGCTCCTCGTGGTGCGAGTCGTTCGGGCCTTTTCGTCCCGGTGGGAGTCGTGCGGGCCCCTCCTTGTGTGTGAGTCATTCGGTTTCCCCGTGGCGTGAGTCGTTCGGGACCTTCGTCCTGGTGCGAGTCGTTCGGGCGCCTCCTTGCGTGTGAGTCGTGCGAGCTCTGTACCAGCGCATCTGTAACGTCGCTCTAATGGCAAAGTCTGGTCACCCTGCGTCCCCACGCCTGCAAGTTGGTGGAAGAATGAGCATACCGCAGCCCGTCGACACAAGCAATACGAGACATTAGCTGTAACCACGATTCACAGGTGACCCCTGGTAGAATTTGAATCGGTCGTTCCGCCCCTCGTCCTTCTCCTCCTTGTCGCCATCGGAGTTCTTGGGGTGCGCGCGCGCAGGCTCTCACGTTAGTGGTGTGATCATGCCGTCCGCGGGAGCGCAGCGCTTTTGGATTTGTCGCTGTCTTCACTTCCCGACGCTGCTTGACGGCGGTTGAGGTTCGTCCGTTCGTTCCAAGACGGTCCAAGGCCCAGGAGGGCCCAGGAGGCCTACACAATGGCGCGGCTTCGGGGTGCAGGCTTGGGGGAAGCCGCTGTTAGAATCTCCGAGAGTGTGCAGTACTCGCGTGAGGCCCCAGGAGGCTCCGAAGAATTGCCACGAGGCCATCAAGGGCCTCATGAGTGGCCCAACTCCATAGGTACTCCAGCGTTGCCGTCGCTGTTGCCATTCTGGCTTACAGCGTCGCGGTGAGGCTGTGAGCTTAGCTCTGCCTATCTGCAAACGCTTCCGCCCTCCAGCTTTCCTTGCGGTCGGCATGGAGATCTGCCCATGCGCCCTGGTAGCCTTGCTAGCAACAGGGGCCCCTTGGAGCGAGCAGAGCGAGGGCAAGGATTTCGAGGAGTTCATGGTGGGCACGTTTGGATCATCGCTCGATGGTGGCGTTCCGTCGGGAAGTCAAGATGCAGAATTTAGCTGCGCTCATCCGTCTCGGAACGGGTCGAATTGCTTGCTGAAGGGTCGTGCCGCCTGCTGGTTTCCAGATGCGGTGGAGACTCCGGGTGTCATTCTTGCAGTTCGTGGCGCATGGTTGCCGCGTGGCGAGGCTGCCGTCATCCACAGTACGTTGCCCGGCAAGGCAATCTTGAAGTTTTGGGTGGCTGTACGTGCCGAGGAGGAGGTGGTCACTCCTCCTTCTTTTGGCAACGACCGATCGTCGCCGCACCGCCGTCGCCCAGCAGACATTGCGGATTGCCTGCCGCCAGAGCTAGTTCGGCGAATAAAACTGAACGCCGTGAGAGCAACAGAGTTCGCGGAGCAGGCCCTCGAGAACGAGTTCGCTCACACTACCAAGAGGCCTAGGCAGGATGGCAGCGGTGATCTGAACTGCATGAGGAAACTCGTCGCTCAGTTAGGCACGAAGGAGCTGCCTCCTCCGGAGCGCCCCAGCACTGCCTGGAAAGCTCGCGGTGACACGGTGTTTGCGCCCGCAGATATCGTGGCTCGGGGGTGCAGTTGCGCCCGCTTGGTGAAGTTCGCCGTGCACATGTCCGTCGACTGTTGCGGCTTGGGGCCCAGCAACGTGGCTCGCAAGACCAGGTTCAACGTAGAGTCCGAGATCGTGCCGGCCCTGCTGCATGCTGCAAAGGGCAAGCTGCTGTGCGAACTGCGGGCGGGGTCTGTTCGCAACGAAGATGTGGTGCGTCTGAAGGTTCACGAGGACAACCTCGGTTGTGCTTCCATCGTGTGCAACATGAACACGTACACTGACAGGGATGCTAGTTGGGGCGTAGACTCCGACGGCGACTTCGCAACTGACAAGCATCGCATGCTGTGGATGATAAGTACACGTGTACTGTCGAGCATGGGCATCCAGGGCAATGCGCTTAGCGCAGGCTGTCGAGACATTCGCATTGCCAGCCCGCACGTTAGCCCAGATATCCTGGAAGCCGCCTACCGGAGCGGAACGCTCCATGTCGTAACGGCTGCGCCGAGGAAAGATTACGCTACTCGCATCACTCTGGAGCCAGAGGTGGATGAAGAGGGAGAATGTATCGGCGTTCTCCTTGAATGGGTTGGGAACCGAGTATACCAGCACGCTGCTCTTGTTCGCAGCGCTACTGCGGAGAATGCTCTTGGGCTCGGCGCTCTGCGGGCTGCCTTTTCCATATTGCAACCTTGGCCTGGATCGTCAGTCGCAGTGGGAAATGTGCTTAAGAACAGAGTCTCTCCATCGTCTCCTTTCATCCAGTCGGTACTGCGCAGGCGCCGCATTCAGCTGTCGGACGATCAGAAGCGATGCATGGAGACCATCAACGCCTCGGACAATCATCACTTAATGATCCAGGCTTTCGCAGGTACTGGGAAGTCGCTACTTCTGGCATTGCTGGTGGAGACAGCGTTGGACCACGTTGACAGACAGAATGGCGCAGTCGTGATCGTGACTCCTTCGCGTAATTTGCGTCACTGTATATTACAAGGTCCGGATTTCCTAGACAAGGTGTTTGTGGCGGATGATTTCGGGCCCCGAGTTGTTTGGCTAGGGCGACCTTCCGATGCCCCTGGGGCGTTGAACACATGGGAAGATAAGGTTGCGGACGTGGTGAATGAGCAGCTGCAATATCTGCGCGCACAGGTGCAAGAGCTGGAAGCTTTGCAGTTACGTCCTGCTTTTCAGAGTATCATGGAGTTCCGCATCTCCTGGAAGGACTTGCCAGCGGCCCGTTCTGTCGTGGTTGGGGACGCTGAATTCGCGGCGTTGGAGGTGTTCCGCGACCTTGCTCGCCAACACATGCTACAGATCTTCGCCATCAAGCGGAGGAGGGCGGAGCTCTTGGAGGACGTCATCAAAGAAGGCACCAACGGTTATCTCATCGTGTCAACAATGGATTCTTTCGTCAAGTGGCGGGCGGGAGCCATTAAAGGATACCTGAACCGCTTGTTGGATCGCCTGGAGATCAGCCTTTTCTGCATGGAAGAGTTTGAGTCCTACGACGTTTCCCAGGTGGTGGCTGCTTTGGCGAACGTGTCTGTACAGACACATGTCGGTGGCCGGCGTTCCCGCTCCACCTTCAGCTCTGACAGCGCGGTCGGCGCGCTGCCCTTCGCTCCGCAGGGCCTGGAAGGTGATGGCGAGGATTACACCGCGTTGGCAGTGGGCGTAGCTCGGCCCACGCCGTCGGCTCTGACAGGAAGCGTGGCCGTCCCTGAGGCCCGTCCGTGGTACGAATGGTGCCAAAAGGCCGAGAATGCAGTTCTCGACGTTTGCAAAAGGCGCGGCAATGACGTGTGCAACTACGTGGCGCACTGTTTTGAGTTCGCGAGCACTTTTGCTTCTGACTGCGCTGTCGCTCGTGACACCAGATTGCAGCACGTATTCTACGACGGCGGCCAGTGGTGGAGGAGTCCAGTGCGGGGCGGTGATGAAGTCGGTTGGCACCCTCTCTTGTTCGAATGTTTATGCCACGCCGTTGCCGCAGATCTGCGTGAGTATCGGAATCTTCAGCGGGAGGGGCAAGCTTTCCCACAACCAACGGTGCTGGTCATCATGCCTCTGAGCCGGTCAGCAATCCCGCTGTGTTGCTTGATGCAAGTTGCTTTCGATGACTCAGCTCTGGGCCCAGGGGTCGTGCAAGTGTCGCTCCCTTTGAATGTGAGGGGGGAGAGCGTCCCTATAGTTCACTGCGCGCGGCATCGTCGCACAGTGGGTGCTGAGGACCAATACGCTGGGACGCAAAGGAACATGAACCAAGAGTACATCAACGTGACGCGCGGGGTGATGAAGACTTGCATGTGGGTAGAAGTACAACCCTTCGGGCATCCAGGAATGCCCCGCGAGGCTCGAGGAGTTCTAATATAAGAAACATCTCGCTGGAGGAATTTGTATGGCAACCTGGCAGGGCCCGTGCTTGAGTTTTCTCGTGCTGGTTACCATAATCTGTGGTTGCTATACTGTGTGCGGGTGTTTGTTAGCCTGGCAGGTGATGGTGCTGGTGACTCGACTCAGTGTTGGTTCATTGGTGGCAGTCCCTTGTGATACAGCGCTTGATGCGAAAACATGTGTGTCCTCTTCACAGTCCTCCTCCTCCGCCTCTGCCTCGTTTGAGTCGTTTCAGTCGTGTCCCTGGGATCTCGCTCTTCTGGGGTCCTGGTTCCTTAGCCGGTTCCTGTTAGCTTGGCTTCGGTGGTTCCTCCGATGTCGGCTATGGTAGTGACTGCCTTTGTTCTGGTGTGAGTCGTTCGGGCTCTTCGTCCTGGTGTGAGTCGTTCGGGCTTCTCGTGGTGTGAGTTGTTTGGGCCCCTCAACCGGGTGTGAGTCGTTCGGGCCCCTCCTCCTGGTGTGACTCCTTCGGGCTCCTCGTGGTGTGAGTCGTTCGGGGCCCTCGTCGTGGTGCGAGTCGTTCGGGCTCCTCGTGGTGTGAGTCGTTCGGGCGCCTCCTCCTGGAGTGAGTCGTTCGGGCGCCTCATTCTGGTGTGAGTCGTTCGGGCTCTTCGTGGTGTGAGTCGTTTGGGCCCCTCGTCCTGGTGTGAGTCGTTCGGGCTCCTCGTGGCGTGAGGCGATCGGGCACCCCGCCCCCTTTCGGAGCGTCTTGGGGGCCTCTTGGCGGCCCCGGGGGCTTCTAGGAGCGTCTTGGGTGGCTTGGGGGAGCCTCTTCGGGCCTCTTGGGAGCCTCTTGGAGGGCGTTTGGGGCGTCTGGGGGGCCTCTTGGCGGCCCCAGGGGCTTCCAGGAGCGTCTTGGGTGCCTCGGGGGAGCCTCTCGGGGCCTCTTGGGGAGCTCTTCGGGGCATCTTTGGAGCCTCTTGGAGGCCTCTTGGGGGCCCCCTTGGGGCCTCGTGAAACCATCTTGGAGCCTCTTCCCGTCAGAAGAGGAAATGGAGCCCAAAACCCTCGTGAAAGGAATGATGTTGTCTTGAAGGACGAGGGGAGCTTTCATGAGCGCTGCCCCCTCAGAAGGCGAAAGTGGGTCCCAAATCGTAGTAAAATCAATGAGTGTGTCTCCAAAGAAGAGGAGAGGGTTTTTTCTCCCTTCCCCCGTGACGTTGCGATTCCCTCGCGGTTTTCCGTAGCCATTGTGGCACCGATCGCCCAGATTTCTCGCTGCGGCGCTGCCTGAGCGCTTGAGCGCCGCAGCCTGCTCTGCGACCGAGTCGACCAGGCTCGAAGGCCTGTGCGACAACATAGTTGCCTCTACTCATTGTCAGTGGCGCTTCAGGTGGGCTGTACTATAGGAGGCAGCTTGCTAGTGGTACTTCTACTCCACTCGGCTGAACCCCGTACTTGGGTTCTCTGGTGCTGAGTAGTGTATTCTGTGATGGTGCTGGTTACCCTGTTCTGGTGAGAGTGCGGGTTTCTGTACTCAGTGATGCTTCAGTCCTGCACCTACTAGGCAAGAGAGCCACGCGTTTCTGGACGCCCGTATGACTGCGTTGGGGGAACACGTACGGCATTGGGCTCAGATGGTGTATACTCTGTATTGCACTACTGTCGAGTGCACTACTTACCACTATGACTCTGGGTAGAGCGAGTCGGGACATCGGATGTTGCCTCAACTGAGCTGTTTTTCGTGGGTTATCTGGTGCTGGTTTCTATACTCTCTAATGGTGCTGGTTATTCTGCTGAGGTGATGGTGCTGGTTACTGTACTCGCCGTTCTTGCCTCTTAGTCTTGGTGATTGCTGGGTTCCTTCGGGTGTCCGGCAGTGGGCTGAGATGGTGTATGGTCTCTCGTCCAGTACTGGGAGTACCTTGTGATACGCCGCTGCATCAGTAATGGGCGGTATCGCTACGGTGCCACACTGGGAGATCAGGCAGTTGTATCCGTGGGTGTGGCCACTACCACGGTGCAGTGGATTCGTTCGGTGCTCTCTTCCTGGTGTGAGTCGGTCGGGTCCCCCCTCCTGGTCAGAGTCGTTCGGGGCCCTCCTCGATGTGTGAGTCGTTCGGCGAGGGGCCCGAACGACTCACACAAGGAGGGGCCCGAACGACTCGCACCAGGGCGAGGGGCCCCAACTACTCACACCACCTGCATTCTGGTCCAGGACGTGCACACTCTGAGTTCCGTGATTCCTCAGATCTGTTCGAGGGGACCGATCTTGGAGGCGAGTTTCCCCTTCTGCTCCTCTTCCACCTCTCCCTCCTAAGCTGCCGCCTGCTGCCCGCGCCCGACTTGATGGGCCCTGCCTTTCAGGTGCAGCTCAGAGCTGCGAGCCTGAGCAGGGTAGTCACTTGTGCCGCGTGCGCACTGCAGAACTGGACGGGAAAGATCGCTGGATCGTCGACGCCGTCGTCCATTCAATCGTCGTCGTCGAAGTCGTCGTTGTCATCGTAAGCATGGTCGTCGTCCGTCGTCGGCGTCGTCGCCGCCATCATCGTCTGAGAGGTCGCCGTCGTGTGAGTCGTCAGAGTCGGTTACGTGTAGGACTCGAGGAGGACCGCCTTCTGTCTTGGCTCCCATCGCCTTCTCTCCTCCTCTTCCTCCTCTTCGGCTCCCTCAACAAGATAGATGTAGGAAGATAGAAGAAGAGGCAGGAGGAAGAAGACACAGGGGATATGTGCGAGGGCACGCGGAGACACGCCTGAAGCACACCACGGTCGGCATGCTTCGCTAGAGTAGTAGTGGTGGTAGTAGTAGTAGTAGTAGTAGTAGTAGTAGTAGTAGTAGTAGTAGTAAGTAGTAGTAGTAGTAGTAGTAGTAGTAGTAGTAGTAGTAGTAGTAGTATAGTAGTAGTAGTAGTAGTAGTAGTAATAGTAGTGTTGTATTGTACTATAGTAAGTAGCAGTAGGAGTAGTAGTAGTAGTAGTAGTAGTAGTAGTAGTAGTATTATTAGTTCTAGTAGTAGTAGAATTAGTATGTTTCATAGTAGGAGAAGTAGCAGTATCAGTAGTAGTAGTAGTAGTAGTAGTAGTAGTAGTAGTAGTAGTCATAGTAGTAGTAGCAGGTATAGGTGTAGTAGATGTAGAAGCTCTAGATATAGACGAAGTAGGAATCGTCGTAGTACCAGTAACAGTACCAGTAGTAGTACTCGTACAAGTAGTAGTAGTAGTAGTGGTAGTAGTAGTAGTAGTAGTAGTAGTAGTAGTAGTAGTAGTAGTAGTAGTAGTAGTAGTAGTAGTAGTAGTAGTAGTGGTAGTGGTAGTAGTAGCAGAAGTAGTAGTAGTAGCAGTAGTAGTTCGAGTAGTGGTAGTGGTAGTACGAGAAGCAGTACGAGGAGTAGCACTAGCAGTAGCACTACCAGTAGCCGTAGCGTTAGCAGTATAGCGGTAGCCGTCGTCATAGAAGTAGTCGTGTAATACTAGTAGTAACAATGGTAGCGGTGGTAGCAGGAGAAGTAGTAGTAGTAGTCGTAGTAGTAGTAGTAGTAATAGTAGTAGTAGTAGTAGTAGTAGTAGTAGTAGTAGTAGTAGTAGTACTAGTAGTAGTACTAGTAGTAGTACCAGTAGGAGTAGTGGTGGTGGTAGTAGGAGTAGGAGTAGTAGTAGTAGTAGTAGTAGTAGTAGTAGTAGTAGTAGTAGTAGTAGTAGTAGTAGTAGTAGTAGTAGTAGTAGTAGTAGTAGTAGTAGTAGTAGTAGTAGTAGTAGTAGTAGTAGTAGTAGTAGTAGTAGTAGTAGTAGTAGTAGTAGTAGTAGTAGTAGTAGTAGTAGTAGTAGTAGTAGTAGTAGTAGTACTGGTAGTAGTAGTACTCGTGGTACGTAGTAATCGTAGTAGCAGTAGTGGAGTCGAAGTCGTAGTAGTAGTAGTCGTAGGAGTAGAAGTAGAAGTAGATGTCTGTGGGTCGGAGGCCTCTGAGGGCGTCTTCGGCGCCTCTTGGGGCCTCTTGGGGACATCTTGGGGGCATCTCCTCGTGGGGCCTCTTGGGGGCCTCTTGGGGCTCTTGGGGGCCTCTTGGGGACCTCTTGGGGGCCTCTAGGGGGCCTCTTGAAGACCTCGTGGGGCCTCTGGGGGCCTCTTGGGGGCCTCTTGGGGGTCTCTTGGGGGCCTCTTGGGGCCTCTTGGGGGCCTCTTGGGGGCCTCTTGGAGGCCTCTTGGGAGGCTCCTGGGGGCCTCTTGGGGCCATCTTGGGGCCTCTTGCGACCTCCTCTGAAGCGCAAAGGAGCGCTGCCCCCTGAGAAGGACAAAATGAGCCCAAAACCTTCCGTAAAAACAATGATTTTGCTATGAGGAAAGATGAGCGCGGCCCCCTCAGGAGACCAAGATGGAGCCAAAACCGTAGTAAAATCAATGATTTTGGCTTCAAAGAAGAGGAGAGGGGCCTATCTCCCCCCCCCCCGTCGGGGCCAGAATCCTCGTGAGGGTCGTCGTTTTCTAGCCCTCCCAGGAGTCGGAAAAGACCCCTCCAACGACCCGCGGAACCCCCTCTCCAGGTCCAGGGGGAGGGGGTAGGGGGAGGGGTGAACCCCTCCCCGAAGGGGAAGAAGGGGGGTTGATAACAGAGAGAGCTCCCTAAACCACTCACGCCCAAAGGGCTGGTGGGATTAGCCTGGCGAAAACCCACCCATAGCAGCTGTGAAGACCGCGCGCGGTTGTGGGTTTTGCCTTCCGTGGAGCTCCTTCTGGGGCCACGAAGCGCTGTAGTGGGCGCAGGAACCGCATGCGGACTGCGCCACTGGGACCTTCGGTGGAGCTCCCTCTGGAGGGAGGAGAGAAGGGGGAAGGATGGAGGAAGAGAAGGACGGGGACGACGAGGAGGGGGAGAACGAGCAGCGGATTGAGGGAGAGGAAGAGTAGTGGGAGGAGGAGGGGGGAGAAGGGGAGAAGGAAGCTGGAGGAGCAGAAGATGGAGGAAGAGGGGTGGAAAGGGGGCATGGATGGTTACAGGTGGGAGGGTAGGGATGGGGAGGGGAAGGAGGAGGACGAGCAGCACCAGCAACAGCAGGAGCAGGAAGAGCAAGCCGGAGGAGGAGGAAGAGCAAGAAGTCGAAGCAGGAGAAGTAGAAGGGCGAGGCGTTGTACCAGCTTCTGGGCTTCAACGTGCAATGACAGTCTGCCGAGCACTTGCATCAATCCATCCTCATCCACCCTTCCTCTTTCTCGTCCTCCATTTCCACCCTCCTCTCCTCCCCTCTCCCTCATCTGCTCTTTCATCCCCCTCCTCCGGCGCCTCCGCTTTTGTCCGTCGGTCCTTCCCCCCCTTTTCTGCCACCGGTTCCCTCCCCTCAGTCCTTTCTTCGCCGCCCCCCCCCCCTTCCCCATCCCCCCTCCCTACTCCTCTTCCTCCGATGCCGACGACGGCGGCCTCCGACGCTGGCAGGGTGGGTTATCGGGTCATGGCTCGGGTCTCTGGCAGCCGCTCGGGACGATCCGGGCACCCCTTTCTGGGCGAGTCGCAGTTGCTGGACCGCACCCCAGGGCTGGAAAGAAGCCGAGAACCCAACGAAGACCAACGAGAAGCAAGAAGGCAGGGCGACGACGTCGACGGCGGCGCCGGCGGTGGCGACGACGTCGCTCCTCAACGTCGGTCTCCGCCCTGGCCGAGCTGGCGGACCGCGGCGACCCCGCCGCCGCCGCGGCGGCGGCTTCGCGCCTGGGCGACGAGGACGCGAAGGTACGCCAGGCCGCCAGCGGCGCGCGGTGCCTCGGCGAGGAGGAGGAGAAGAAGGAGGAGCAGGAGGAGGAGGAGGAGGAGGAGGAGCAGCAGGAGGAGGAGCAGGAGCAGGAGCAGCAGCTGGAGAACGAGCCAGCGGAGGAGCCCCGCACGCGTAAGCGCGCGAGATTGGCAGGGCAGCTTCGGTCTGCCCGGCGGCGCGCCTTGCTGTGGTCCCCCTTCCGCGCGAGGAAGATCTTGTCGGGCATTCGGAGCAGCGACCACGTCATCTCGGACCCTGCCGGCATGCATGGCGCCCTCTCGGACTTCTGGGGCGGCGTCTTCGCTTCCAAGCCGCCGCCAGGTCCCTGCGCGGCCCAGTACCTGGAACGTGTCGCGAAGCCTGACCTGGTCGGAGCGGTGGACTAGGTGCGACGGGAGGACTTCACCGCATTCGCACGGAGGTTGCCAACGTCTGCCCCTGGAGTGGATGGTCTATCCTACGCGGCTTGGGACCACCAACGGCTGCTGGACGTGCTCTGGCGATCGTGCCTGTGGATCTGCAGCGACGAGGCCATGTGGGACTCTTTTAAGCTGAGTGCCACCATTTATGCCCCCAAAAGGCTAGATGCCAACGACCAGGGAGACCTCGTCAGCAGGGCGGCTGGGGACACCCGTCCCCTCAGCTTGAAGCTCACGAGCAACAAGATCGTCTGCGGCGTCATCCACTGGCGGCTCCAGGAAGTTGTCGCTCGCGTGGCCCCAGCAAACCAGCGAGGTTTCGTGCGGAAGCGAAACTTCCCCAGATCATCGTCGACTTCGACACGCATGCTCCTGACCTTCGACTTCGCGCTGTGGGGTGGGAGAGGCTCTTCACGTGCCTCGAGGCTCTGCAACTGCCGCGAGGTCTGATCAACGCGATCCACATGCTGCACCATAGAGCGAGTGGTGTCTCCACGAGGGGAGCACCGTGTCCTTCGAATTCTGGATTTGCAGTGGAGTCCTCCAAGGCTACCCACTCAGTGGTGACCTGTTCATCCTCCTGAGCGCCCCCTGCATGTAGGATCTTTGGGCAGGGATCGACCTGGCGAGGCGTGGGACAACGCGGTGCCGCGCGGACGACATCGGCGCGGTGGCCTTGGACACGACGGCGCGAAGGGTACGTGGGCGAGCATTTCGGCTTGATGGCTCGTTCGCGCATCTGCGCCTGAAGCCCGCCAAGTTCGCCGCCATTCCCTTTGCCCAGCCGTGTACGGACGAGGTGGTGAGCGCGATGCAGTCGTTTCGGGGGTCGTTCAAGGTAGTGAGCTCCGCCGTACACCTCGGCTTCACCATCGGCCCCGGCGCCTCCCTCCACGAGAATTGGAACAGCCCTCTCTGCAAGTGGCAGGAGCGAGTGAGAGAGATCGCCCATACTGGGGGCGACAGCTACACCAAGGTCCGCCTGTACACGGCGCGTGCGATCCTTACAACCTCCTACGTCAGCCAACTACTACCGATGCCGTGGCGGACCCGTGACACCGAGATCCGGATTTTCGCTCGGCTCCTCCGGATGCCGGCGACGACTTGCCGCCATGCCGATTGGCATCATCTAGATGCTTGGGGAGGCCCGTCGCTGCCGAGAATC
Source organism: Prorocentrum cordatum (assembly GCA_963575745.1). NCBI lineage: Eukaryota > Dinophyceae > Prorocentrales > Prorocentraceae > Prorocentrum > Prorocentrum cordatum. The sequence goes on from CAUYUJ010019140.1 coordinate 14,602, forward strand.
TTCGTGACTGCCGCTGCAGCACTCGCCAGAACGGCTACGACGACCCTCCTCGAGTGGCACCGCATGGAAAGGATCCTCCACACCGCCGCCAAGGAGTGCTTGCCCATCGCATCTTTCGCACGTGGCGGCAGGGACTGCGGCAGCTGCTGCGAGAGGCCCCCTGTCGAGCCCCTCCGCGAGGCCCGCGGCGGGTTTTTTCTAGCCATCGAGAGCTGGGGAGCTGCGCGGCGGCGCTGCGCCGAACGGTTGCGGAGACACGCCTCCTGCGTGCCCGTGGCCACCCCCGCCTCCAGAAAACGCTCACGATGCAGATGATGCGCCCACTCATGCCGCACGGCCTGCAGGGAAAGTTCCAGGAGTGCCCAGGGAGGTGGTTCCCTGCGCTCGGTGCGCTGCTCCCCGCGGCGGATTGGCAGAGACATCGGGAACTCCTGCTGGGGCGCGCCCCATCGGTGAGGCTCGCCCTTCTGAAGACTTGGCTGCGCGCGTGGCCCACGGGACGACGGATGCAGGGCAAGGGCGCGGACCGGGCGTCCCCTTCGGGTGCGATGGGGAGGAGGACGCGATGCACCACGTCCTCCAGGATTGCATTGTCTTCCAGCGCGCGCTGGACGAGGCTATGGGTGCCCGGAGGGACTCCTCCCTGGCGTTCCGGCTCGGTTCTCGACGGCTCGGCGAGAGGTTATGATGGCCGCGGCAGCTGGATGGCATGTGTGGCGGATTGCGAAGCACCATGCCCACTGCGGGAACCTGATCGAAACCCTGGTAACTTCGCCGCGCGACCTTCCCGAGGTCTGGGTCAGTGGCAGTTTGCCCGCAGGCTCGTGGAGGTATTAAAGGTAAGTGCGCAGCCAACCGCGGCTCCCGGGATCTCTGCTTGCACTGCGGCGCGCGCAGCTGCTGTAGCTGACGGCTGCCAGCTCCATCTTCGGCCCCCCAGCGTGGTCGATCTGCGGCTGGGCCGATCTTCGCTACACACCCCATGCACCGCTCTGCTGCCTGGCTTGCTCTTAGGGCCGCCGTGGACCATCGCCCAGGGCGGCAAACCGCTCCTGCCTCGGCGGGACAGCCCAGCGGGCCGAGTCGGCGCCAAGAGGAGGACGAGGAGGACGAGGAGGACGAGGAGGAGGAGGAGGAGGAGGAGGAGGAGGAGGAGCAGAAGGAGGAGGTGGAGGAGGAGGAGGAGGAGGAGGAGGAGGGGGGGAGGAGGAGGTGGAGGAGGCGGAGGAGGAGGATGAGGAGAAGGCGGGGCAGCCCCAGGGCGGGGAGCGCCTGAGGAGGAGCGAGGGGAAGAGCAGGAGGAGGAGGAGGCAGAGCGCGATGAGGGACCGGAAGAGGCTGGGGAAGAGGAAGAGGTGGAGGAGGCGGCGGCGGCGCCGCTGCGGGGCGAGCAGGAGGTGTGAAAGCGGCCCAGCGCGCCTGGGCGCGGCACGGAGCGCGCGGGCGTCGACTGCCTACCCTGGGTGTCCCCTCGGACTCTGGACCCTATGGGTCGTGATGGAGAAAGAAGCGAAGGATGAGGAGGAGGAGGAGGAGGAGAAACGGCATCCCGGCTGTTAATTCAGCGTGTTTGCCTTCTTGCGTGTGGAGTGGGGGGAAAGGGGGAGGGCCTCCGGGGACTTTGGAGAGGGCCTCGGTCAAGGAGGGGGCATCCTCCCTCCTCCTTCTTCCCCTTCTCCCTCTCCTTCCTCGGCCCATCTTCCTTAGAAGCAGCTCCTCCTCGCCGCACCAACAGACATGTTAGTAGTGTGGGCTGGACGTTTTGCCGAAGACTCCCTTCCCCACCGCTTAGGAACTTGAATCTTAACAGCTGCAACAGCTGCACGAATGAAATGTGGCTGATGTTGTAAATGTGGCGGTAGTCTCAGGGCCGCGCACACTCGTTCACGCTCTTACAAGCGCCGAGCAGTCACAAGAACGGAGGGCAGCTCCTTTTGAACATGGGGCTCCCACTTGATACGTCATCCTAGCATGTGACAAGACATGTACTGCAAACTATGTCAGCCTTCGCCGCAACTGCACGGATGGAGGGCGTTTTGTTTTTTACAACAGGGTTTGCGATTTATATTTCTTATTTCTATACAATCAGATGTTGACTTGCACAGTATTACTAGTGAGAAGGAAATAGCGCAGTGACTTATCATGAGGGGACTTGGAACGAAAAGGCACATTGGAGCATCGTTGATGCACCTCGGGTCAATCTGGTCCTCCTCCGCCTGTCCCTCATCATCCTGTTCCTCGTCCTCCTCTCAGGGAGTGCGCGAAGAGGGGGGAGAGGATACTATGGAGGAGGGGAAAGAGGAAGAGGGTGTTTCAAGTGCTTCCGAAATCCCTAGGTGTGGTGTGAATACTATCAGTCAGTAGTGCCAGGCCTGCTTCTCGCGCTCAGGCTTCCCCGCCGCAAGTGCATCGACGCTCTTTCTGTCACGAGTGACTGATCATTCATGCTTAGTCTCGCACACATTCAGACTCACTCAGCTCACCCAGACCCACAGATATTCAGCAACTCGTACCCACATTCGTTTATGTTGACTGATGTTTTGATTTTCTCATGTGCACTTATTCCTTCGCCGTCTCACTCATATCCAGATTGGCCGACTCAGACTCAACCAGAGTCACCAGACGGCGCAGCGAACTGACTAGCACAGTTCTGCTGGGGGAAGTGAACCATGGCCCATGAAAAAGTCTAGGGCATAGGAACATCAAGCACGTTGCAGTGCCACCGTGCCGGTACATATAGCGGGCAGCACAGCATGGTAGCCACCAGCCGTTCATGACCATCACACAGGAGGAGGAGGAGGAGGAGGAGGAGGAGGAGGAGGAGGAGGAGGAGGAGGAGGAGGAGGCGGAGGAAAGGTTAATGGAGTCCAAAGACATCCCCATCCTCTTCCGAGAGGCAGCAGAGGGGGGAAGCCCAAACAGAGTCCGTTCAAAAGCAGCGCGTGGACAGTTCACGGGGTCTATCCCAGCCAGTCCTTCGAGCTGCGTCCAGCCGTCGTGGCGACAAGAAATTCCTGAACCACAAGATAATGAAAACAAACAAAGAACAAGGCGACGACATCCGCGACGTCATCGCTGTTCCTCCCTCCTTCGGCTGGGCTCCCTTCGACCCCCCCCCCTCTCTGGTGCCTCGCGCAGGCAGCTGTCGCTGCGGTGGGAAAGCTCGCCGTGGGCTCGGACAAAGGCCGCCACCTTCTCAACTTCCTCCTCCTCCCCTTCCCCCCCCTCCTCCTCCTCCTCCTCCTCCTTCTCCTCCTCCTCCTCCTCCTCCTCCTCTTCCGTAGCCATTTTGGCTCAAGTTCGAAACGTTTCCCTGGTGCTTCGAGCTTGGTCGCTGCCCAGGGGACGGCTCAGGGCGACCTTCTTGCGAGGGCATGCCTCGCGGCACAGGAACTTCAGTGCCCGTGCCTTTGTACGCATTTTGCGACATCCAATCCCTTCTGGGGTACTCAATCCGTCCTGTCAGCCCGTCTGCTGCAATGGGCCGCAAAGGTGTCAAGAAGGCTGTGAGAGACGACCATCGCCATGCTCGAGAGGAACGTAGCCCAAGTCGTCGAGGTCAGCGACATCGGTCCAGTTCGCACTCTGAGTCTGAGAGCCGATGGTCCCCGAGCCGCAGGTCACACAGTCGCAGCCGTGGTGCATGCAGTGATGATATGTCTGATCAGTCCACGAACCATCGGTGTGCAGTGGGTCGTCGGAGTGAAGATCGTCGTAGCGAAGATCACAATAGTGCAAGTCAACCTATCTCCAGCGGCTCTGCATCCAGCGGATACAATGGAGGCATTGTTCCTGAGGTCATGGCGGAGTTACGATCGATGATGGGTGGCATTGAAGCGAACATCACCAAATCCATCGACTCGTCGACAGCTGCGCTGCAAGTCCAGCTGGCCACCCATGAGGCATCGATCATTGCATTGGATTCGCGTGTTGAGACGGCCCAGTCCACATTGCAGCTGCACCAGTCGCAGATCGAACAGCTGGGCGCCCAGACCCAAGCAGTATCGCAGTTAGCATCGCAAGCATCTTCTGGAGCGTCGTCGGCTGCATCCACTTCTGCTACCTCGACGGGTGGTGGTCGTGGTGCTGGAGATGGCAATCGAGGTCGTGGGCAGCAAGTCGGTACTAATCCATTGGTTCGCTTCGTCGGCACTTTTCCACGACCTGTGCATAATAATGTTCGTGAGGCTCACTTCCGTCAAGTGTTGAATGCACGTCCTCATCTCCTCCAAGGTGCTGGGCCAGTATTTCATGCGGCGGCCCAGAATTAGAAGATTGTATTTCGCACGCTCGCCGCTGCCAGGCAGTTCAGTGAGAATGTTAACATATCCGCCCTTCAGTGGATAGATCCTCGAAATGGTTCAGCCCATGCACTGAGGGTGCGCCATGACTTGCCAATCGATGTATGTGACCGCCAACGTACGATAAGCCGCATCTACCAGCCGATTCTGGACTTGCTTCGTGGTCATCAATCGTGGACGCATGAGTGTAAGCTCGGGGTGAACGGATTCAAAGGAGAGATGATGGTAGTCACGCCGCAAGATGCAATCATTATCGTGAAGTTGCTGAAGAGAAGTGAGTCCGCGGAGGAGTCCTATGCCGTTAAGGAGGAGCTGAACTTGTGGGGAATCTCCGCAGAGCAGATTCAGCAGGTCTTCAACGTCGCGCACAAGGCGGGCCGTGTCGAGAGCTACCTGTAGGATCCACCAGTGAGGCAGTTCCGTGGGCGCCGTGCCGTCTCTTGCGTGCCGCCTCTGCTGTGGGAGAGCGAGCATCCTCAGCAGGATGCATTTCGCTCGAGCAGAGGATGGCTGCCCGTTAATAGTCTCTTGCAGAGGGAGAGCCCAGTGCATCGCTCAAGGGATGCCCGTTGCTCGTGCAAAGAGGCCATCGTGGGCTCTGATGGTGTCTGCTCTGACACGTTTTATAATTCACGAGCACGCTCTCGGCGTAGCAAGCCTGTGCCAGATCCTTTTCCCCCTCCTCCCTCTTTGCAACCTTATGTTCCTGATTGTTCTATTGGCATCTGCAGTTGGAATATTCAGACTGTCCTCGGCTCTGTCCATTCGAACCAATCCTGCTTCCGTTGTAAGTTGTCTCATATCCGTTCCTTGCTCAGTAAGTTCCAGGTCCTCGGGATCCAGGAGTCTCACGGTGGCGAGGGTGATATCGCGCACTTCCAGAGAGAAGTTCGGACACACCAAGTTTTTGGCAGCTTCTGTGAGTCTCCTTCTGCAGGTGGCAATCTCCTTCTTGTCTCTCGTGAGTTTCTCCGCAGTTGGTCTCAGTATGAATTTGTGGCGGCGGTTCCTGGTCGCATCGCTCTACTGCGCGTGTCCTCCGAGAAGGGCAACTTGCAGTTCCTCGACCTCCACCTCGATCCTGAGTGGGGCACCAATGAGCTCAGATATGTTTTCGAAGATCAAGAGGGTGCTCGGGAAGCCAGATGTTGTCACGAGCTTCGTTTTCGGGGACTTTAACTTCTTGGAGGTCGGGGGGTCCAGGGTCAATGCAACCGCGGGCTTTGATGGGCCCTGCGCCAGCCGTCTGGCCTCGTTGTTCTCGTCTGTGTTTCCGTATTTGGCTGAAGTTTCCCAGGGAGATGATGCTCACCGTCTTCTGCGTGATGGAATGTGGTCGCACGGTCGGTTAGACCGCCTTTACTGTTCCCTGCCAACTCAGGACATCCTCGACCTGTGTCCGAGAACGGGCGTCGTCTGGCCTGCCTCCGATTTTACCAAACCCTCGGGTCACGTCCCTGTGTTTCTGGCGCTGGAGCCTTGGAGACCTCAGGGTCCGACCCCGATTCCTGTTTGGGTGGCCAACCATCGCGTGTTTCAGGAAGTGGTCCAGGACCTTATCGCGCCGGAGGAGTTAGGCCAGAACCTAGACGAGCAGTTGCAGGGCATCAAAGATGTATTCAATTACGCTGCTGGGCGCGTTAAGGCCCATATCGCCAGTCAAGGAGCCGAGTCGCTTGAGGAACGAGTATCTTGTTGCTTAAAATTGGCTCGGGCCGCTCGTGGAGGGCGCTTCCACAGTGCCAAGAAGGCGATCTCTGGTTATTCTGCCTTGGGGAAGTTGTATGATTTGGAGTTGAGTATTTGGGTGGACCGCGGGGCTTTCGATTTGCACCTTGGGAGTTTGATGAGAGATATATGTTCCAAGCGCGAAGCGGCGCTCTGTTCGAGCATCGAGAAGTCTAAGGCAGACATCGCCGAGGCCAAGAGCTCTGCTGCTGTACAGCGTATTCGCGATATGTCTCGTGCCTGGCGGTCTTGTGGCCGAAGGATTTGTTTGCAGCAGGTCACTGGCGTTGATGGCCAGCATTACTCTGATGGACGGAGGTGCGCCGAGATTATTGCTTTGCACTGGGAGTCAGTCTTCCAAGATGTCCAGGCTAGTGATGAAAGCATTGAGGACTGATGTTCCGAGATCATCCCGAACCCCTCCCACCCGTTCCACTACCATGGCAGTGATTTAGCTTTGTATCCTTGGGTGTTCCCTGAAAGCAAGTTTCAGGATATTCTCCTATGGAAGAAAACACCGCCCCTGGGCCTGATGGAGTCTCCTATGCCGCCTGGAAGTCTGCTGGTGAATCGGCTCAGCATTCCCTGTGCGAAATCTACTTGAGGATGATGCAGACTGGGCGCCTCCCTCCTGATTTTAATGTTGCGAGAAGTGTATTTCTGCCTAAGGACTGTCCAGGCGGTATCGATACCGCTGCTCGTACGCCAGCGTGCACGAGGCCCCTGCCATTATCGAACTCCTGACAACAAGATAGTCACCAGCTGCGTCGGCTTTGCGGTCTCAGAGGTTGCGAAGGACACCGCTGAGGTTTGCCAGAAAGGTTTCGTCAAAGGCCGCCAGCTTCTGGACAATGTGTTTTCCCTGGGCGCTGCGTTCCTGAAGTGGGCCATGATGGGCGTTTCCCCTCGGATCGGTTCGGCGCTTTTTGATGTGAAAAATGTTTTCCCCAGTGTCATTCACATATATATATATATATATATATATGGGCTGTCTTACGGCGTGTTAATCTCCCTCGGAATGTTTGTCGGGCGATCAAGTCGTTATATTCGGATATGAGTATGGGTATTGGTGTCCATGGTTGCGAGCCTGTATATATTGCAGTGAGAAGGGGTGTTAAATAAGGTTGCCCCATTTCTGGATTGATTTTCCGTCTGTGTATTAATCCGATTTTGACGAGAATCCGTAAAAGATGATCGAGTTTGCCCATCGAGATGGGTGCCTTCGCGGACGACATGGGCATTTGCTGTTGTGACGTGCTTCAGAGCCTCCCGACGATATTGAGAGTGCTCTCTGACGGTGGCAAAGCGTCTGGCCTTATTTTGAACCTGGCCAAGTGCGTGCTGGCGATTCCCTCACCAGCCTTTCGTGAATATGTAGTCGATGATCTTGAGAGAATGTGTGTGAACATTCACCAATTTAAGATTCTCAAGAATGGGAAATATTTGGGCGTGTACCTGGGCATCGAGGGGGGGGGGGGGGGGGGGGGGGAAGGAGAGTTGGAAGCAAGTGATTACTACCTTGGGGAGGAGGACGCTGCAGGTGAAGCAGATGGGGGAGGCTTATCTTTTAGCGTCTCTGCATACAACATTTACGCCTTGCCCGTCGTGAGCCACGTGTCGCAGGTCTGGGATCCCCCCAAATCAGTTCGCCTCGCTGAAAAGAACATTCTCCAGAGGCTCACCTGCTCTCCGAGGTTTGCCTTCCCTCCTGAGACCTTGCATCAGCTCAGAGATTTAGGCCGCCGCGTGGAGGCGCGGAGACTGGAAGTCCATGCCCGCGCTTGCATGCTGCGTGCCGCCATCAACTCTGACAAGTTCCATGAACTGAGAAGCGAGTTGCAGGAGTTTGCAGACTCGGACGAGGCTGTGACTGCATGGAGGTATAGCCCCTATGCGAAGGATTCCCTATATCTAAGGATCTGGGACCTGTATAATCAGTTCCTCCAGATTCACCGCCCCTTGGACTGCAAGCCCAAAGCTGTCCAGGCCAGGGTGACCAAGATGTTACTTATGAATCGACGGCGTGAGTTTCCGAGTATCCAGGATGTTATATTTCCAAGGTTGAACAAGATGGGTCCCTGATATTATGAGTGCCGATGTGTTCTTGACGATTATTCGTATTGGTGTTGCTGGTCCCAAACTTCCTGGATATATCTTATCTGCTTGTTTGACAACCATATTTAATGGATGGAATACCACTCGTCGGTATAGGCAGGCGGTGCAAGTATGTGGATTCGGCTGTTACGCCGTGAACGGAGACGACCTGCTCCATTATTCGATTTGCCCTGTTCTGGTCCAGAGTATTCGGAGTGTCCTTCCTTGGCTTCCTGACTGTTGGGGGGATCGGCCTCTGAGTTCCATCCTCCCCCATATCTTCCTCGCTCCGTCCTGTGAGCGTTTGCTGTCGCAATTTGTTGCTGTGGATCTTATGCATAATTGTTTCCAGATTTTTCGGGCTTCTCCCTCTGTCTGTATCACTCCTGCGTTCACCTCTTCCCTGGTAAAGGCCAGATTGCGTGTCGGCGCAAGGCGGAGCAAAGTCATTCAGGCCCTGGGTCGGGGTGAGTTGATTTCCTTGGGTTGTGTCCTTGCTTGTTTAGTTCCAGTTGAGCACTGCAGGTCTCTATAATTGTCTCGGCACTCTGGTCGGTCAGTGCGTCGGTCGAATCTCCCATGCGCGCGGCGGCCGCCGCCGTCACCGCGGTGATCACGGTGGTCGCCAAGGACCGCCCCGCGCGCGTGCTGCGTGCGAGCTGGGCGGGGTCTGGACGTCGGACCTCTCTCTCCCCCCTCTTCGGTGGGTGCGCCTCCTCCTCCTCCTCCTCCTCCTCCGCTTCCCCCGTCTCCTCGTTGTCCTCCTCCCCCTCGTCCACCCAAGTCGTCTTCTTCCTCATCCCCCTCCTCCTGCTGAAGGTCGTCTTCCTCATCGTAGTCATCCTTCTTTTTCTCCTCATCCTTCGCCTCGCCTTGGCCCTCCTCGCCGTGCCGATCTCTCCCCCCGCCACGCCGCCGCCCTCCCTTGTGCCCCAGAGCCTGCCGAAGCCCTGCATTGTGGAGCCCGATGTCGTATGCAGGTGCCCATGGGCATGTGAGGGCGCATGCAGGTGCCCAGCGGCCCTGGCGCGTGGGGCGCGCCGGCGCCGTGAGGCCGAATGCGCAGGGTCACCGACGGTGTTCCTGCGTTTGGTCCGAGAGCTCTTCCTCCTCCCCCTTGGCGGCTTCGACGCCGAGGTCGCTTTGCGGCTGGCGGTCCGCGGGGCGCGCTCTGCGCATTCGTCCCTTCTCTCGCTGGACCTGGGTCTTCGGACGCAGGCCGACTCCTGACTCTTGACTCCTCCGACTCCTCCTGACGTTGCTGACGCGTCGGCCAAGGAGCGTGCGAGGGCGCGCGGGCCGCAGCTGGGCGCATGCATGTGATCACGATGGCCGCGCAGGGCGTCAGGGGCGGCGGCAGGCCCGCGCGCCTGCTCGAAGGAAAAGCCTGCCTGGGCTTGGGCACTCTCATTGCAGCCCTGCGCTGCCCTGACTAGCTGGAGCCACCGCCCCGAAACAGCCGCCTCCTCCTCCTCCTCCTCCTCCTCCTCTTCCTCCTCCTCCTCCTCCTCCTCCTCCTCCTCCTCCTGCGGTCTCGCTCACCCTCCTTTCCCCTTTTATCTGTGCGTCCCCTCCTCCCTTCCTCGCTCCTCCCTGGCCCCGCGTCAGGGGCAGGACTCTCGTACGCTCTTGAGTGGCTGAGAGTGCATTCGAGGCGCGGGTCACTGCACTGAAATTGGCAAGCCTCTCAGTAAAAACTCACATGTTCGTTATCTATGGGCCCGTTTCTTCGCTCAGGGTTTGTTGCGCAGTTTCTTCGGAATGGGCCCCGTTGAGCCGCCTCACTATCTCGCTCTCGTTCCCTCCCCTCCTGCTCCGTTTTTCGATCTGCTCAATCCGAAGCACACATGAGTATGGCATATGCTTCTCTTTTGTGCCACTGGTTCGCCGGCTTGCCTGGCGAATCGCATGAGGTCCCTCACCACTCCAGCTGGACACGATTGTGGGCAGGTGTCATCTAACTGTTCTGTCTTCCTCCTTCCTCCTCCTCCTCCTCCTCCTCTCCTTCCTCTTCCCCTCTGGACTGCGCTGTGCGCTTTCGGATTATAGAAGTGGCCGTTTGGGCCATATGGGGTTCTCCGCACAGCGCCGTTGCCCCTTCGCCTGGTCCTCCCCCTCGCTCCTTTTCCTCCTCCTCCTCCTCCTCCTCCTCCTCGTCAACAGCTCTTCTGCGCAATAATTGCGACAGGTAGCTAAGTTTGTTTGCGTCTGTCTGTCCAGAGGCAGGACTTGTCCGCCCCAGCCGGCGCCTACAGCAAGCAGCAACGTAATGGTGGCGAGGCCCGATCTCGTTGTTGCCCGAATTCGTGGCTGGAGTTTCGGCCGCGTTCGCAGGACACCCTTGCGACGAACATAAGTCGTGCATATTACCGCTATCCGCTCGCATCTCCTTCTCCTCAAAAAAAAAAACCTCGCACATCTCCGGAGGGCGCCGACGCGCATTATTTAGACGCGTACCAGCGCAGTCAGACTTCACATGTCGCTGATTAGTGAGACCTCCCCCAAACAGTATTTGCATTTTGAGGTTCTTATTTCTTTTCTCAGTAACTGGGCCTGACTGTCGGTGTGGCGGCTACGTTGCCACCGTCGCCGCTCCGTCGCCGCCTCGACGTCGCCCGTCGTCTCGGCCTGATGGCCGGTCTGGCGGTTACGTTGTCACCGTCGCCGCCCGTCGTCTGGGCCTGATTGTCTCGGGTCGGGCGAAAGGGGGGGGTTGGGAAAGGGGGGGTTACGAAATCTGCTGCATGTAGCTGGTTTCGGCCCCACCGAGGGGCCCGTTCCTCGATACACAGCCGCCTCCGGCGCCGGGAGGCGCCGGGAAAATCAGCTACGTGAGCTGATTCTCAATCCCCCCCTTTGCTATTCTCCCTTTCGCCCGGTCCGATTGTCGATCTGGCGGCCACGCTGTTCCCAGATATCTCTTAGAGAGCTAATAGGGCTAGAGATTAGGAGCCGGTTGGCAAGAGTAGCCTGGGACCTCGTTCCAGCTTCGGGCAGGAATCTTCGCTGCGATTCTTGTGAGCTTGCAGCGTGTCGCGGAAGGCCTTTCCCAACGGTTTCCCAATATGTGTTCCCTGAGGTTTTTCAGAAGCTCCTTCATATAGTTGCGAGAGATCCTTCGAAGAACATTCTGGAAATTTCTGTCGCTTCGCTATCCAGATTTCGGACACTACATGTTGCCATCGCTGCCTACGTTGAACAACGCCGCGCAGATTCTCCTTTCAAAAAAAGAATGAGGAGCCACCCCCCCTTAGGACTAACCGCCCACCCTTGGGATGCGCAATGTAAATCCGAGATTGCCCCATCGCTCATTCGAAACATGAGTTCGCCTTCGCACCATCCCAACCAGGAGCCAGGCTGGCATCGGCACTCCCATCATTTGTATCAAAAAACTATGCGCGCACATTTGCTTATCAAAGACTAGCCATTTTCAAAAACCTATTGCAACAAACGATGCAGAATGTACATGCGCTTGTCGCCGCGCGCTCTTGCGAATCCTTAAAAAAACACAATACCTTCAGTTGCTGTTTTTTTTTCAACGTGCTCATCAAGTGCAATCAAACGGGCCTCTCGCGCGCGCATGTCGAAAACATTCGAACGCCCTCGCGCGCGTGTTTGGGGAGCACGATCCCTGTCAAATAACCAATACCATGCGGGCTACTCGCGCGCGTCGGCCGCGCGTGCATGTCGAAACAGCTTCAAAACCTTCATCACCAACGCGTGGACACCACCCTCGTCATTGGCATCATCAGCATCGGTGTCGTCATTAGCCTTGCTGTCGTCATCGCCATCTTCGTCACAAGCATCGTTTCAACCATTATCGTGTCTGCCGTTGCCGTCATCGCAATGATACCGCGCCCGCCCGAGTCACCGACTCGCATTGGAGTGCCCGCGCGTCAGCGCGGCCTGTGGGACGCGTTGGGAAATCCCCAGCGGTCAGCGCTACCGCGGCCGCGCACCCGGCGCGCGCATGTCGAAATCATTCGAACGCCCTCGCGCGCGTGTTGAGGGGGCACGATCCTTGGCAAAGAACATAATGTGGGCTACTCGCGCGCGTCGGCCGCGTGCGCATGTCGAAATCCTCACAAAACCTTCATCACGCACGCGAGGACACCATCATCGTCGTCGGCATGATCAGCATCGGTGCCGTCATTGGCCTTGCCGTCGTCACTGTCATCAGCGTCACTATCACCACTAGTATCATCATCGTGTCTACCGTTGTCGACGTCGCAATGATACTGCACTCTACCAAGCCACCGACTCACACTCAAGTGCACGCGCTGGGAAGTGCCCAGCGGTCGGCGCCACCGCAGTCGCGTCGGTCGCGCCAAACAAACGGGCCACTCTGCGCGTGAGCCTGCGCGCGCTAGCGCGGCCGCAACGATGCGCCAGCCAACGCCAGGCAGTCATCACAATCGCCGCCGGGAGAGGGATCTGGAGGGTCGAGGGAAGGAACCTTGACGCCATGGCTGACGCCATTCAGGCCCGGGAGAGAGAAGTCGGGGGGGGGCGGGGGCTGACGCCATGGCTGACGCCATTCAGGCCCGGAAAGCAGGAGGGGACATCCCATGAGTTTGGCTGTTCACACGAGGTCGCCATTTTCGAATATCCAGCGGTTGCCCAAGCGAACCCAAAAAGCCTATATTATGAGGATGCCTCGAGCGAGTGCTCTTCTTTTGAACATGAGTCCTCCGTTGCAAGCAGAATCGGTAGCACCCCGGATCGGCGGCATTGGCCGGAGGCCACTACAATATGGTGATGTTCGCCAGGTTGGGCCCCAAACGTTATGAAAGTTGTGGTGTTTCCAGCATATATCGGTGTGCAATCTATGTGAAGCAACCTACGTGGTGCAAGACATGTGGTGCAGCCGATGTTGTGCAACCTGTGTGGCGCAATTCGTTCAGCCAAACTTGAACTTGACAGTTCTATTGTTCGCGCAATCATCCCGCCAATCCACCCGCAACTTGGTTTGCAAAACCCATGGCGTCAGCCATGACGTCAGCTCCCCCCCACATTCCCCCGAGTTCTTCCTCCCGGGCCTGAATGGCGTCAGCCATGGCGTCCCACCCCCCTCTCTCCTGCCCATGGCGTTCCCCCCTTTCCCCCCCCTTCCTCCCGGGCCTGAATGGCGTCAGCCCCCCCCCCCACACTCCTCCCTCCCCAGTCTGGATGGCGTCAGCTCCACCCCACCCTACCCCCGAGAAAGCGAAGGCCCCCCCCTCCCGGGCCTGAATGGCGTCAGACCCCCCCCGACAGAACGAAGCTCTCCCCCCCTCCCCGCTCCCGGGCCTGAATGGCATCAGCCCCCCCTCCCTCCCCTCCCTCCCCTTTTCCCTCCTCCCCATGGCGTTCCCCCCCCCCCCCCCTCCTCCCTCCCCCCCCCCCCCTCCTCCCTCCGGGCCTGAATGGTCAGCTCCCCAGAGCGACCCCCCCCCCATCTCCTCTCTCCCGGGCCTGAATGGCGTCAGCCCCCCCCCGCCTCCGCGTCAGCCCCCCCCCCCTTGCCCCGACAGACAGAGCGAAGCCTCCTCCCCCTCCCCCCTCCCGGGCCTGAATGGCGTCAGCCCCCCCCCTCCTCCTCTTTTCTGGGCCTGAATGGCGTCAGCCCCCTCCCCCCCTCCTCCCTCCCGGGCCTGAATGGCGAGGACAGAGGCCTTGCCGGAACAAAGGAAGGAGATTTCTCGGAGAGGTGAGGTCTGTCCTGGAGGGAAGGGGGTCTGTCGGAGTGTGTGTGTGTGTGTGAGAAAGAGAGAGAGAGAGAGAGAGAGAGAGAGAGAGAAAAGAGAGAGAGAGAGAAGAGAGAGAGAATGGGGGGGTCTCTAGGAGAGAAAGCGGAAAAGCGGAAAAGGGATATGTCGGAAGAGGGGGGAGGGGTCTGTCCTGGAGGGGGGGGGTCTGTCCTGGAAGGGGGGGTATATTTTTGGTGGGGGGGCTGTCGGGGGGGGAGAGAAGAAGATGCCTCTCGGAGAGAGGGAAGTGGGTATGTGTGGGAGGCGGGGGGGCTTGTGCGTTCAGTGAATTCCGTTGGAATTCGCCCGCCCCCTTGTGCGTGCAGTGAATTCCGTTGGAATTCGTCCCTCCCCCCCCTCTCCAGAGCGAAGCGTCCCACCCCCCCCCTCTCCAGAGCTTGTGCGTTCAGTGAATTCTGTTGGAATTCGTCCCCCCCCCCGTCGGGGCTTCTGCGTTGGACTTCCCTCCCTCCAGGCCCCCCCGATGGGGTCCGAGTAGATAGAGTCGGAGGATCGCGCTGCATAGCCGATGCATCGGCGATGCGGATGCATCGGCGACGTGGCTCGATGTGGAGCCCGATTTCCTCCACGCCGACGGCGCCGAGGGATCGCCGTCGTCGTCGATGCATCGGCGATGCGGCGACACCTTCCGACCCACTCCTCTCCCGCTGCTCTTGCTTCGTTGTTCTTGCTTCGTTGCTCTTACATTGGTCTTTCCCCCTCCTCTCCCGCTTCTCCCTTCGTTGCCTCCTCCTCCCCCCCTCTCTCCTTGTTTCCTTCCCCGTTTCCCCTTCTCTGCCGCCCCGTGCGCCGAGGCCCCCGTATAAGTCCTCTGGGGTCGAGGAGCGCACCCTGCTTCCGACACCCGCCCGGCCCGCCCCATCGAGAGTGGCTGGGGGTTGTCGGCGCCAGTCCGCATCTCCCCAGCTGATATCCCAGCTGACGGGATAACGAGTGCGCTGGGCATATGTTGATTTGGAGTCGAAATTGTGTACGACGGTTTTGTGTTCCCTTTTTCGGGGTTCCCACCTCATGACCGTCATCAGGCAGGTCGGTTAAAAAATCGGCGGGCACGAAATTGGCACGAGACCTTTCTTCGCCAACCTCCGTTCTGCACGGTCAGGTGTGGTTGATGAAACGGTCTGCCGGACAATAATTGTCACTTGTAATTTTTGGGTTGCCGACTTTCCCGTTATGAAGCGTGTGTGTCCGCAGGTTTCTCCGTGTCCGGGGCAGCGACCTTCCTCGCCGAGAGCTTCTGGGAGTTGCCCTCTCTCGTCCCCTTTGGGGTGCGGGGGGGGGGGGGCAGGATTTGTTCCCCGAAGTTTCGGCCACGTTCGCTGGGCAGCTCTCGCCCTTCATGCTGCAGTCATTTGCGCTCCCTCCTCCCTGCAGTATCCGAAAATTGTGCATACGTGACTTGGCTTCCCCACTCGCAGGACCTGGCGCGTAACGGGAAGGACGGGAGGGGAGGGGAGGGACATCCATAGAATTCGGGGGACAAAAAAAACAAGAATACCATAGAAACAAAAACCAACAAGAAACACAACAAAACATATCCCGGCAAAGCAACCTAACAGCGATGTGTATAAGCATATCTGGAAGCATCCCCCTTAAGATTCAGGTGAGAATCCACTTGTAGAATGATGCTGTTCTCGCAGTCGCAGTCGCATTCGCAATGACAGTCGCAGTGGCAACGGCCTTAGGATCTAATGGAAGCCTAAGGATTCCTAAGGCATCCTTAGGCATCATTAGGAATCCATAGGAATCCTTAGGAAACCTTAGGAATCCTTAGGAATCCTGATTCCGATGGATTCCTGAGGATCCCTCGGAAATCCTAAGGAGTCCGAAGGATTCGCTTGCCTCGGCCTCATTCTCAGCCTGCCTCAGCCTCAGCCTCAGCTTGTCTCAGCATCAGCCTCAGCCTGACCCTCAGCCTGCCTCGGCTTGCCTCGGCCTCAGCCTCAGCCTGCCTCGGCCTCAGCCTCAGCCTCAGCCTCAGCCTGCCTCAGCCTCAGCCTCAGCCTGCCTCAGCCTCAGCCTGCCTCAGCATCAGCCTCAGCCTCAGCCTCAGCCTCAGCCTCGGCTTCAGCCTCAGCCTCAGCCTCAGCCCTCAGCCTCAGCCTCAGCCTGCCTCGGCCTCAGCCTCAGCCTCAGCCTGCAGCCTCAGCATCAGCCTGCCTCAGCCTCAGCCTGCATCAGCCTCAGCCTCAGCCTCAGCCTGCCTCAGCCTCAGCCTCAGCCTGCCTCAGCCTCAGCCTGCATCAGCCTCAGCCTCAGCCTCAGCCTGCCTCAGCATCAGCCTCAGCCTCAGCCTCAGCATCAGCCTGCATCAGCCACAGCTTCAGCCTCAGCCTCAGCCTGCATCAGCCTCAGCCTCAGCCTCAGCCTGCCGCAGCCTCAGCCTCAGCCTGCCTCGGCCTCAGCCTGCATCAGCCTCAGCCTCAGCCTCAGCATCAGCCTGCCTCAGCATCAGCTTCAGCCTGCCTCAGCCTCAGCCTGCTTCAGCCTCAGCCTCAGCCTGCTTCAGCCGCAGCTTGCCTCAGCCTCAGCCACTGCCTCAGCCTCAGCCTCAGCCTGCCTCAGCTTCGGCCTCAGCCTCAGCCTGCCTCGGCTTGCCTCAGCCTCAGCCTCAACCTGCCTCGGCCTCAGCCTCAGCCTCAGCCTGCCTCACCCGCAGCGTCAACCTCTCGGCCTCAGCCTGCATCAGCCTCAGCCTTAGCCTCAGCCTGCCTCAGCCTCAGTCTCAGCTTGCCTCAGCCTCAGCCTGCCTTAGCCTCTTGAGACTGCCTCGGCCTCAGCCTCAGCCGCAGCCTCAGCCTCAGCCTGCATCAGCCTCAGCCCCAGACTGTCTCAGCTTCAGCCTGCCTCAGCCTCAGCCTCAGCCTCAGCCTCAGCCTGCGTCGGCTTGCCTCGGCCTCAGCCTGCCTCAGCTTCGGCCTCAGCCTCAGCCCGCCTCGGCTTGCCTCAGCCTCAGCCTCAACCTGCCTCGGCCTCAGCCTCAGCCTCAGCCTGCCTCAGCCGCAGCGTCAACCTCTCGGCCTCAGCCAGCATCAGCCTCAGCCTTAGCCTCAGCCTGCCTCAGCCTCAGTCTCAGCTTGCCTCAGCCTCAGCCTGCCTTAGCCTCTTGAGACTGCCTCGGCCTCAGCCTCAGCCTCAGCCTCAGCCTCAGCCTCAGCCTGCATCAGCCTCAGCCTCAGCCTCAGCCTCAGCCTGCCTCAGCCTCAGCCTGCCTCAGCAGCCTGCATCAGCCTCAGCCAGCCTCTCAGCCGCCTTGCCTCAGCCTCAGCCACAGCCTCAGCCTCAGCCTCAGCCTGCCTCAGCTTCAGCCTCAGCCTCAGCCTGCCTCGGCCTCAGCCTCAGCCTCAGCCTGCCTCGGCCTCAGCCTCAGCCTCAGCCTCAGCCTCAGCCTCAGCGTTAGCCTCTCAGCCTCAGCCTTCATCAGCCTCAGCCTCAGCTTCAGCCTGCCTCAGCTTCAGTCCTCAGCCTCAGCCTGCCTCAGGATTTGTTTTCCGGGAACACGAAGAACACGAAGGTGCCTACAGTTGGCTCCGGGCATTCAACATGTGGCCTGGGAATGGTTTTCCGGGAACACGAAGAACACGAAGGTGCCTACAGTTGGCTCCGGGCATTCAAAATGTGGCCTGGGAATGGTTTTCTGGGAACACGAAGAGCACGAAGTGGCTTACAGCTGGCTCTGGGCATTCAAAATGTGGCCTGGGAATGGTGTTTTGGGAAGGCGAAGAACACGAAGTGGCTTACAGTTGGCTCCGGGCATTCAAAATGTGGACTGGGAATGGTGTTCTGGGAAGACGAAGAACACGAAGTGGCCTACTGTTGGCTCCGGGCATTCAAAATGTGGCCTGGGAATGGTGTTTTGGGAATGGATTCCTAAGGATTCTTAAGAATTCCTACGGATTCCTGAAGATCCTGGGGCTGCCGGGTCCTGCCGGATCCCTTGTACGGGTTCCGTTCAGACCCCCTTGGGGCGTCAAGATGCTCTCTTTGGAGACCACTAGAAAACACGATCCCGGCACAGCACGTGCAGTGCCCAGGGTGGAGGACCGTCTCCCCATTTTGCCATCAAAGGGGGGATGCAAAGTCCCTGGAGACGCGACGGGGTGGGCACAGCCAAAAGAGGCATCAAAGCCTCTGATCATAGGATTGCCTAGGCTGATCCACTCAAGCATCCAACATTCCACTTTTTACATACTAATTCATTCCACGCGTAGCATGCTCTCCCTTTTGAGCGACGCAGAAGACGGGATCGTCTGCACGGACATTGGCGCGTAAGTTGCCCGGTTCGCGCGCAAGCGCCTCCGCTCCAACGTGGCGCGTTGCGCTGGCGACCCGCGTAAGTAACCACGTGAAGTCGCGTGACGACGTCAACACGGGGCATCGCCGTGCACGCGCGTGGTGAGTGAGCAAGTCTAGCCAGGTGCACCACGATACACGAGCCCCCGTCAGGCACGCACAATGTCATAGGTCACCCCAATTGCGCGATGGGGCGCAACTGCCTCTGGGCTACACTTGCAGGTCCCGTGGTACAAGTTTAATATCCCCCAACGAGATGGACATCGGGTAACGTCACAGGAGCAGGACGAGAGCTACATAGCGATGTCGTGAATTTTGTTCGTTTTGTGTTCGTGCTGCAGCAAAAGGCGGAACGAAGACAGAACGAGAGAAAACGAATACAGTGGAAAACCCAGCTTAGCTACAGCAATGCACATACATGCATGTTTTATTTACGGTGGGGACTCAGCACGCTTCCGCCGACTTGAGAATTGCCAGTTTAGACATGACAATCATGTGCGGGCGCGTTTCCTCCATTGTACCTTGACTGGGAATGCCCGTTCAGGTGGACCTGAAAATCTTCGCGTGCAAATGGTGGCTTCGTCGGACATCACCACGGGGCGATACGAGTCCAGAAGAAGTTGCACCGTCGCTGCCACGGAAGTGACCGAGCCGAGTTCGAGAAAGTTGTCATAAACGCGATGTACGTCGTCTCGCGTAACACTCGCTTTTCCTCACTAGCGTGTCGCTAAAGAGTCTTCCTAAAGGCAACACGGGATCACATAAGAGCCCAATGGGGGGCACGGGGAGCCCTAGCGTCCGGTCCAGGGGCCGGTCTGGCAGCCATTTTGCTTGAGACTCCCACACCATTTGTTGCAGAATCGCGTTCTCGCCGCAATGCCGTTTGCATGTTAGGTCCGGCCGGCCACGATCTCTCTTGTAGAACAACACTACGGCGCACATGGCCGTGCTATTCGGGTGCTTTGTTGGGACATGCTTGCATCGCTCATCTGGGAGGCCTCTATCGCTTTGTCCCGCGCCAGCCGCCGCCGCGCGGGTGGCCGCCCGCCTCCACGACAAGGACGAGGCCGTCCGGCGGGCCGCCGTGTTCGCGCTGGGCGAGTTGGCCGCGCAGGACGCCGCGGCAACGACGAGGACAACGACAACGACGATGGCGACGACGACGACGACGACGACAGCGAGAGAGGGAGACAGGGGGAGGAGGGGCAAAGCAAACATGAGCAGGAAACGTAATCTTGGATACGCGATCCGGGGAGCAAGCGTGATCGGGAAGCGCGACCTCGGACAAGCAGGATCGAGGCTGCCCTGGCGCCCAGAGATCTCCAGAGGCCTCCCGAGGAGGCCTCCGCAGGCCGAGCAGCAAAGCCAGAGTGCGACCACTGAATTTCGGACCAGGCCCTTGCCGAAAGCTGGCCAAGGCGATCCACGCCCTCCCGTGGCCACGACTTTTGGCTGCGGCTCGCCCGCCGCGCCACGACGCCGACGACGCCGACGACGCCGAAGACGACGACGACGACGACGACGACGACGACGACGACGACGACGACGACGACGACGGCGGCGGCGGCGGCGGCGGCGGCGGCGGCGGCGGCGGCAGCAGACGACAGGCGCCAGACGGCAGGCGACAGGATAGGCGACAGGTGACCCGCGGGCCCGCGCGCCAGGGCGACACGCAGGCCACCCAGGCGGCCGCCGCCGCGCTCCGGGCGCTGCTGCACGACGCGGAGCCGCACGTGCGGCTGCCGGCGGCGATGGTGCTGAGGAGGCGGCGGCCGCCCCCGGGCGGGGCCTTCGGACTGCCTGCGCGGGGGTGGTGGGGCTGATGCAGATGGGTCGGCGATGGGAGGTGCTCTCGTCGGGGAACAGATGTGGCATGAATACGAACAGCCGGAGGTCCGCGCGGATTTCTCGGGTCGGCGTTGGAGGCCCCCTGGCGGCGCCTCCGGCGCCGCCCCTGGCGCCCTCCGCGCGCCAGGGATGGGAGTCCAGCGCCGATCCAAGAAGTCAGCGCGGACTTCCGAAAGTGTAGGTTTACACATGATTTGTTCCTCGAAATTGCTCGCGAATCCCATGTCAAAGACGCCTACGGCGAATCTCGCCGCCCCCAGACCTCTGCCAAGATAGCGCAGCATGTGTTCCCCCAGCCATTGTGGAAGCGCTTCGGGGAACACGCACAATCATTCGTGAATCGCATATCGAGTGGCGCCACCGTGCCTTGGTTGTAGGTCAGCTCATGGCCCGTCGAGAAGTCATGAGGGAAGACGCCCTGGAGCCCTGGGACGTTTTAGAATTTGGGGTCTGGGCCATTTTTAAAGGATCCTCAGGATTGTAGACTGAGGGTCAGGGGATTGAGCAAGAGACCCGAGGGCACTCCAACTCGTGCCTCGCAAGCACGGTGGCGGACTGTCGCGCGCAAGAACATGCAAGTATTGCGGGAGGGCACGGACTACTGCAATGGCAGCAGCTACTGCGCGTGAAACAAAATACGATTGCACCCGCGCGCATATTATGGCATCCAGCGCGCAAGTCATTGCATCGAGATGGAAGATCGAAGTTCGAAGATCGAGAAGCGAGGACTGAAGTTTGGGGATCGAGGTTCCAGGCTCGAGGAGCGAGGATCGAGGTTCGGGGATCGAGGCTCGTATCGAGGCTCAAGGATCGAAATTCGTGGATCGAGGTTTGAAGAGCAAGGATCGATGATCGAGGTTCGAAGATCAAGGCTGCGGCCGCCCTGCCTGGGCCCTCGGACTGGCCCTTCGTCGAAGAAAAAACTGATCAGGCATAAACGGCGATGGGGCCACCTTGGCGGCACCTGTGGCGTCGCCCGTGGCGCGATCCGCGCGCCAGGGAGAGGGGGGCCAGCGCCGATCCAGGAACGCCGCGCGGAGTTCCGAAGGTTTGTGTTCATGCCAATTGTTTGTCATTTACATCAGGGGGACGTAGTTCTGGATTTTACAGCTTTGCTGCGGAGGTCCTGGAGTCAGCAGCTGCGCCTCGCCTCGAACTGGCCCTTTGCTTGCATCGGCGCGGGAGGTGCTAAGGGGATTGGGGGGGTCCGAAGTGGATGCTAAGCTAGGGTGTATCGGGCCGAGCGTAGCAAATAAGTGGGTTTCCAGTGCCCGAAGTGGCTTCGGGGGATTGCATATTCTGCTAAGTTGGCGGAGCCCACTTAGCCCAGACCTGCACCTCCGTGAACCGTTTCGGACTCTTTCCACCCACGTCTATTAGATGCTAGGCTGGGCCAGATACACCCCAGCTTACCATCCACTTAAACACCCCATGTCCCCTTAGCAACCTCCGCGGTGATCCAAGCGGGGGGGGCTCTGGATTTGACAGCTTTGCTGTGGGGGTCCCCTGAGATCCGACGGCGCGAAAAAATGCCACGTCGTGAAAATGACAAACGGAGCTCCCGACCCCCTCTTTCTGCTGCATGTTCCGAGCCAGGTCGATCTGTGCCAGGGCCAGAAACTGGTCGAACACGCCCGCTCCGAAAAATTTGCAGCGCCCAGATCTCATGTGTAAGGAGGCGGAGAACAGGGGGGGGGCATGAGGGGGAGGGGGGAGGGGGGGACTGGCAAAGGAGGGACGTCCCGCCGAAGCGACGGAGGTCGAGGGGTGAGGGAGGCAGGGAGCGACGACGAGGAAGGAGGCAACCTGGCGCGCGGCAGTGCCCTCGCTGCTGGAGCTGGAGCCGCCTTAGGATGAACCGCCCGCGCCGTCCGTCGCCTCGGCAAGTGCGACGACGTCGTCGCTCGCTCGCGCGTCGGCGGTTGCGCCTCGCCGCATTGATGCCACCCGACCAGTCGCCCTGGTCGCCTTGGTCGCCTCGATCGCCTTGGTCGCTTTGGTCGCCTTGGTCGCTTTGGTCGCCTTGGTCGCCTGGGTCGCCTTTGTCGACTTGGTCGCCGCGCTCGCGGGTCGGCAGCTGCACCTCGCCAGCGGCGTTCCGGCGGTGCCCAGAGCGTCCCGAACGACTTGGCAGCCGCTTGACTTTGGCTTGCTTCTTCCAGCCTTGTCGGAAGGCCAGCTCGGGATGCAGCCCTCGACCGTCTCCTGACTTGGGGGCCTGCTGCGGATGCTCCTCCCTCCTAGTCTTTCCTCCTCCCACTCCTCCTACTCCTCATCCTTTTCCCCCCCATTATCCTCCCCCTCCTCCTCCTGTTCCTCCTCCTCTTCCTCCTCCTCTTCCTCCTCCTCCTCCTCCTCCTCCTCCTCTTCCTACTCTTACTCCTACTCCTACTCCTCCTCCTCCTTATCATCATGCCCCCGACTCCAGACTTTTCTCCAACTCCCCCGATCCCCCCCCTCCTCCTTCGGCCCCCGACTGTTCCTCCAACTCCTTCCTCCCCAGACATCCGACGCTTCATGACGCTTCGACGTGTTCGATGCATGGGACCCCAGACCTGTTTGATCCTTTTCAAGGGGCCAGCTTTTCATCCCAACTCGTTGTTCGACGGTCCCAGGGCCTGCAATTGGCCTCCAGGGGCCAAAACATGGCGACACCCGAGCCGCCTCGGTTTCCTCGAAGCACCAAATGTCAGGGTACCGATATTCGATCGCCACTCCCCCTCCTCCGTAGCCTTGTGGGTTCAAGACTAAACGCGTGAAGGCTACACGGTAGCCGAGTCGTGATTCGTTTTGGAGTACATCCGCACGCCCAGGTTCCAATCTTGCTGCACGCTACCAGGCAGAGCGCGCTACCAGCGCGCACCACCCCGCCCGTCCGCACCCGTCGGCGACACAGCGCCATGGGCGGTCATGACAAGCGCAAGAAGAATAAGAAGAAGCAGAAGAAGAAGAGGAAGAAGAAGTCCGGCGCGATGCAGCTCCTGACGATGATTCTCGCAACCAGTCCAGTGTTATGGCGACGGAGCCTGCTGAGCGCCATCCTCGGCGGCAGCGTGGAGATATGGTTCCTATTGACGTGTACGATACGGCCGTCTGGGAGTATTTCATCGCGAACGTCTTCACCAAGCGCAGTCCCAGGTGCATTCTACAGTACAGTCCGCCACCTCCGGGATTCTGACCCAGATCCACGGCACCAAATAAGGCGTGGCCACGTTGTATGCCGCGCTTGCGGCGCCCATTCTACACAGCGTACTGCCGTACATGGACGGCGAGCTCCGAAAGCTCACCGAGCAGATCGATGGTCTACGCGCGCAGTACATATCCACGCGGCGTGAGCAGGGCCGCCACTCCGACCTTTTGGTCCAGCACGCGCAGACGATCAAGGATTTGGAGGACGCCTTGGCCGTGGCGAATCAGCAGCCTCGTCCTCCTTTGCTTGCGGACGCGTCTTCGACCACTCACCCGATGGCACCATCATACACGTCCGCGTTCAGGCCACCGTCCCTCGCGATGCCGCCATGCACCTCATCGCCCCACATTTGGTGGAGCCCGGGATTGCTACGAAGAGGTCTGATTTCGAGAAGCCCGAGGTGGTCAAGCAACTCACCGTCCAGTGCAAGGACCAGTCTGGCGTTGCTGGGCGTCTACTCCTTCGTGTCCCTGGTTCTCTTGGCAACGGCAGCTGGGTCGCCTTAGACGTCCCGCGGCCCGCAGGTGCCACTGCGGGGGCCCACAGATCCGCTGACAAGTCCCAGAAGCTGACATCCACCGAGATGGCTTTCAACCGCGCGAAGGCTTGCCTTGAGCACGCCCAACCGAGGAGGATAGATTTGCCGCTTGGAGCCCACGCCCACGGTTGTCGAGCGGAACGACGATTTTTCCCCCATACACGATACACACGTTCACCGCGATAGAGGAGATGGTTGCTACGATGGCTCCTGCTCTGGCTGGCCGCCCTGAGCCTAATTTGCGGCGGCGCTGACGGATTGCGCGGCGCGTCGCATCGGCGGGATGTGGGGCCCGCCAAAGGCACGCCGCCTCCTCCTTCATCTTCTTCTGCCCCGTCATCTTCCAATATATATATATATATATATATATATATATATTATAATATATATTTCTCTAGCTATTTCTTTCTTTATGTTTTTTTTTTGTCTTTCTCTCTCTCTCTCTCTCTCTCTCTCTCTCTCTCTCTCTCTCTCTCTCTCTCTCTCTCTCTCTCTCTCTCTCTCTCTCTCTCTCTCTCTCTCTTTCCGCGTCGTCTGCGCGCGCTTTCGCAGTGGTGGGCGCGCCTCGCCTGAGGCTGATCAGCTCGAATGCCCAGGCGCGTCTGCAATAGCGGGGGGCTCGTAGTCGCACAGGCTCAGTTGCCTCGAACAGCTTCGACTGGAAGGCGCGCTGCTGCTCTGCAAGAGGTCGCAGGCACCAGGCGCATTTGCAAAGCTCCATGGACATGGCGGCGCCCAATTTGACGGCCCACCCATGCGCGCCGGGGCCCTGGCGGTTGCGCCCGTGGCGGCGCTGCAACGGCGGCGCCGTCATGGCGCATCCCAATTCACGTTGATAAGCCGGTTCCAGGTCGCGCCCTTCGCCCCGCGCAGCGCGGCCCGACGCGATCCGGGCCCGCCGTTGCAGCGCGAAGAACCACAAGTACATTGCGGTGCAAGTCCCGCTGATCTGCGCCACGATCGACGCCGACGTTCCAGAGGCGGGCAAGATGCCGGATAGGG
Organism: Prorocentrum cordatum; assembly: GCA_963575745.1. Lineage (NCBI taxonomy): Eukaryota > Dinophyceae > Prorocentrales > Prorocentraceae > Prorocentrum > Prorocentrum cordatum. The sequence goes on from CAUYUJ010019140.1 coordinate 39,346, forward strand.
GGCGCGGCGTTTATGATAGGCGATTTTGCTTTCTCCGCGCGTGACCAGCTGGCCCTTCGAGCGCCGGCCGCTGGCTCGCGGCGATGCGCGGCGTCTGCGCCGCGCTGGCAGGCGACGCTGGATCGCGCGCTCGAGCTCGACCCAGCTGAAGCCAGACACCGCCAACGCACCCGCGGCGCGCTCGCGTGCATCGAGCGTTTTTGGACGAGCCTGCCGGGATGAGTGGCCGCGCAGTTATGCGCGCCGTTGGGGGTGCAAGGCCCCCCCGGGGACTTGGCGCGCAGCAAGGTTAGCGGCAGCGCAGGCCCGGTGATCTCCATGGGGCCGCGGCAACCCCGAGATGGCGCCAGGCTGCGATCTCCCGCGAGGCATTCCGGTCGCCGCTGTTTCCCAGACGCTCGAGGCGCATTTTTTTGTTGGTCGGTTGCGTCGACGATGGTGCCATGTCGCCCGCGCTGGCGCTGGACAGCTACAAGGGCGTTTTGCGCGAGCTTGCTCGCCTCGCTCGCGATCGCGCGGCCTTCGCGCCTCCGAGAACGCCTCGCGCCCGACAAAGGCTCGCCCGCGGCGTGGCGCGAGCTGCGTGGAGGCAATTTGCAGCAGATGCGCCCCGCCTTCGACGCCCGCGCCCCGCTGCCTCTGACTTCCCGCAGGTTGGCGAAGCAGGAGCCGCGCCGCCCCCCGGCCCCTTCAGCTGCGCGAGTTGGGCGAGCGACGCGCATCTGGACGCCGTCGGCGCCGCCGCCCGCGACTTTCGCGACGCTGCCAGCGTTGACCCCGGCCCCCGCCAGCTCCTCCTCGGAGAAATTCGGCCCGCCGAGCATCGCGCTCGCTTCGGGGCTTCTATCGGCGGCCCCCCCGCGATGATTTGGAATTCGCCATGATCGAAGCGCTATCATATCGGAGCCCGCTCCTCGCAACCGCATTCCACGCGGCTACCGGCGCCCCGAGCGCGCCGGGAAGGGGGGCCAATCTGGCGGCTGGCGAGCTCAACGCGGACAGCATCTTGGCATCCGCGGGCTCCCCGGCGACCCCAGCGCCGTCAAAGGGCGCGACGGCCCGCCTTCTTCGTCGAGCGCGGTCGCCCGCGCCCGGCGCTGATGGGACCCGCTATCACGTTGGCGGGCCCCGCCTAGCGGCGTCGACGCCCCGCGGAGGGCGCTGCAACGTCTTCTTGCCAGGGGGCGCTTGCTCGACGCCTCCAACGCAACGCTGCAGGCGCGCTTGCCCAAGGGGTTTACGCATGATGACCTGCCTCCTGGCGATGCGGCGCGCGCTCCCAGATGTAGTTGACTTCGCGCGCGTTGTTGCGTCTTCCCCCGGCCCCTCTCTTCCTCGCTCTCTCTCTCTCTCTCTCTCTCTCTCTCTCTCTCTCTTTCTCGCTGTTTTTTTGTTCTCTCTCTCTCTCTATCTCTCTCTCTCTCTCTCTCTCTGTTCTTTCTTTCTTTCTTTCTTTCTCTCTCTCTCTCTCTCTCTCTCGCTCTCGCCCTCTCTCTCTCTCTCTCTCTCTCTCTCTCTCTCTCTCTCTTTCTCTCTATCCCTCTCTCTTT
>CAUYUJ010019140.1:40995-186672 GCA_963575745.1 Prorocentrum cordatum
TTTTTTGTAGCAAGAGGCGCGCAGTGAATCAGCGAAACCACTTCAAAATCGGAGCGGCGCTCGCAAAGTGAGGCCTCCGCCTCACCACTTCCCCCACCTTCATCGTCACCGCGGCCGCATCGCATTAAATCAGCACCACGCCAACATCACCATCGTCATGACCATCACGATTGCAAGCTGGCCTGCCAATACCACAACGCTGCCATTGCCGTCGCAAACAGCATCACCACCACCTCCTGGACCACCATGGTCTCCATCATTATCCACCACCTGGGCCACCACTGCGATGGTAATCGTAATCGCTGCCCTCTGGAACACCACAACCACCATGTATATTGCGTCTACCACGACAGCGACCATCCTCACCATTAGCACCTTCGAAGTCTTCACCACGGCCACCACCTGGATCTCCATCTCTGCCATCACCGTCTTCACCACTACAAGCCAACACCACTTTGATCACCTGCATCCAAATACCTTTCACTGGCTTCATTGCCGACGCAACCAGTACCACAGTCACCGTGGTGGTGGTGGCAGTGGTGGTCCATATGATAGTGCTTGTGACGGCGATGGCAGCGTTGTGGCATTGACGGTCCAGCTTGCAATCGCTGGTTTAATGCGAGGCGGCCGCGGCAACGACGACGGCGGTGGAGGCGGTCCAGGTGGCGGGGGGCGATGTTCACAATGGAGATGGCGGTGGTGGCGACGCCCTAGATGTTTGTCACGATGGTGGTGGCGATAACGAGCATGACGGTGTTGTGGGATGATCATGGCGGTGGGCTTGGTGACGGCGCTTGAGACTATGAAGACGGTGGTGTTGCAGAGCTGGTTACCTGGCTAGTGGTGGATACAATCGTGCTGATGATGATGGTGGCGGTCGTTGTTAGCCACGTGGTGGTAGCAATGATGGCCCATGTATTGTCGCAGTGCAGATGATGATGATGATTGTGGTGGCGAAGATGGTGGCAGTGGTCGACCAGGGTTCATTGCTGCTGATGCTACTAGCGACGATGACGATGCCAATTCTGATGATGGTATTGTGGAACTGGTGGGCAGTCGGGTCTTGTTCATGCTGGTGGCGACGGTGGTCTAGGTGCTGGTGGTGATCGCGATGGTGGAAGTCCTGGTGTTTCTGAGGATTGTCATGATCGCCATGGTGGTGGTGCTCATCACGGTCTTGGATGTGGCGACGATACTGATGGTTGTGGCCAGCTTGTGGTCACGATGATGATGGTGTCGGTGATGGTGATGATGTTGATGTGGTTGTCGATGACGAGTTAAAGCTAATGCAATCGGTGCAACTGGTATTAGAGATAATGCTACTAATGTTGATGGTGGTGGTGGCGGCACTCTGGGAGGTGTTGGTGATGGTGGTGGGTGGGTAAGTTGCGAGGCTCGGAGAGAGCACAAAGGTCATGTTGAATCTCATTGAGGAGGGGGGGGGGGATGACGGAGTACGACGCGGGCGAAGACGAGGACGAAGATCAGGAGGAGAAGAAGGAAGGCGGAGTAGGATTAGTAGAAACGCCAAGAGTAATGTTGGGAGAAGGGAGGAGAATGAGTAAGGTTCACAACGGCCAGGCTCAGGGGAAGGATGAGGCTCAGGACCATGATAAGGAGGAGGATAGAGGACCATTAGGATCAGGGGAGCAGAATAGCGACCAGGAGGAAACGGAGAAGTGTAGCAGACGAGAAGGCACGACACGTGCCGCATTCATCAATATTTCCATTATCATCTCAACTCGTACCGCAATCACTATAGTGACGGTAGTAATGCTGGCACACATATTGATTGTAACGTCACAGCGGGTTTGACGTGTTTGTAGCCCAGGTCGTAGACGTGATTGTCATAAACGCGATTATTGTGATGGTGAGGGTATTGGGCCAGGTATGGCGGCGATGGTGACGGCCGAGGTGTTGGAAGCGCTGCTTCCAGTGGAGTTGAGGCCGGTGGTAGTGGTTATGGTCCCGGTGGTTGTGATGACGATGACAAAAATATAATCGGGGTGGGTGGGGTGGTAATGCTTGCGATGGTGACAGTGGCGATGTTACAGTTTTGCCTGCCCGGATACTACTGCAGGTAGTCGTGATGATGATGGTGGCGGAAGTGTTTGGCCAGATGGCGTTGGCGGTGATGGCCCAGAGACGGGTTCCAGTGCAGATGATGGGTGTCTTGGCAAATGGTGGCGGTGGCGGACCAGGTGGCAGTGATGGTGGTGTACTGGCGATGATGACTACATATGCTAAACGGTTATGTCAGTGTTGTCGACTTCGTGGCCAGGTGGTAATGATGTGCGCATGGTATTGATGGTGGTCGCTGTGATGGTTCACTTGTCATGCTGCCAAATTGAGTTGTTGCCAGTGGTGGTGATCCAAATGGCGGCGTTGACGATGATGACGATAAAGAGTGCTAAGGTGGTGGGCGGGATTGATGTTGCTGTGGGGATGGCGACGGTATTGGTGCGATGCTGCATGCCCAGCTACTAGTGGAGGTCATCGTGATGATACTTGTGTTAGCTGTTGACTAGGTGGTGTTCGCGGTGATGTCCCAGGGGCTGGTTGCGATACATATATGGCGGTGCCAGGTGGGAGTGATAATGGTGCAACTGAGGATGACGATGTAATGTCGATGCCACTGCACATGATGGTGTTGTGGTGTTGGTGGCCAGGAGGTAGTGGCATCATCGTGATAGTCATAGTGGTGGTAGTGATGCCCCCCATCTTGATAATAGTTCGGTGGAGATGATGCCTGTGAAGATGTGGTGCCCCAGCTGGCGGTGATGTTGATGATGACAGTGACGACTATGATCTTGGTGGGTGGGACTGCTGGTGCTAGTGGCGATGACGATGACGATGGCGACGGTGATGGTGACGCTGGAAGTCTAGGTGATGCTGTCGATCGCGATCATGGTGGTGGTCTTGGTGCTGCTGGGGATTCTGGTCATCGTGTTGATGGTCCTCGCGGTGGTGATGGTGGCGATGATGGCATTGGTGGCGCTGCAAGGTGAGCGCCAGGGGAGGCTAGCTATATGATGGCCCTAAGCGCCTACACCCATCCTCCCTCGCTCTCGCTCTCCCCCCCCTCGCTCTCGATCTCATCTCCTGATCTGGGGATCGCGCGTGACTCTTCCTGGCGCCGGCGTGTCTCTCCCCCCCTCTCTCTCTGCAGGAGACAGGGGGAGCGGGAGAACGGGGGGGCAGTGCAGTCTGTGGTAGCCCAGGCCCAGATTCCACCGCAGTTATAATCATCATCATCAGCACCAGTATCGTCACCATCTTCACCGTCCTCATCGTCAGCATCATCGTCATCGCCATCGTCACCGTCATCACCATCGTCATTCTCATCGCCACGATCGCCATCGTCACCATCATCATCCCCATGGCATCGGGACAATTGTAATCGTCATCATCGCCACCATCACCATCGGCACCATCATCATCATCATCATCATCATCAACACCGGCGTCATCATCATCATAAGCATAGGACAGCAGCGTAAGTAGAAGGCTGAACTAGGATTCGAAGAGAAGGATGGAAGTGGGGATGAGGCAAGGAGAGGATGGGAAGGATGATGATGAGTATTACAGTCAATGACACTTACTATACCATTCCCTCCTCCTTCTGCTGATGGCCCTCCTCCTCCTCATCCCCACCCCGCCACCTGCTCCTCCCCCTCACCCCTGCTGCTGCTCCTCCTCCTCCTGATTCCTATTCCGCCCCCTCCTATTCCGCCCCCTCCTCATCCGCCTCTTCCTCATCCTCCTCCTCCTGCACCTCCTCCTCTACCAGCTCCTCCTCCTCCTCCTCTTCTTCATTATCCTCCGACTCCTTCGTTTCATATGCCTCCAACTCCTCCTGCGCCCCCCCTCTCTAGATCATCGGAGTCCTGCTTCTCATCATTCTCATCCGCCTCCTCTGCTTCATCGCCCTCGTCTTCGCCCTCCTCCTCATCCTCCTCTTCCTGCCAGGTTCCAGTTCCAGGTGAAGGCAACGGACGCGCAGCTGGAGGCGATCCTCACGCGCGCCCTCCGCAAGGAGGGGGCGAGCCGCAAGATCGGGGCGGCGCCGCGCGGAGCACTGGATCTGAGAACTGGGGCGCCTCGTCGACAACTGAGCCAGAACGACGCGGAGAGAGGAGCGGCACATAATGATGTGACTGAGCGGACGGCGCGGCTCTGTTCTGTCCCAGCGAGCGCGGCCCTTAGGCCACCCCGCGAACTTTTCTCACCAGCGCACGATTCCATGAGCTGGTCAGGGAAGGCCGCCCCCCCCTCCTCCGCCTCCGACCGAGACCCCCGACCTCCTCCAACTCCGAGGCCCGAGCTTTCCCAATTATTTTGTCGTGCACCGACTTCCCCCGCCCCCGCCCGAACCGAAGCGAAAGGGCAGGGGGGGGGCGAGGTAGACGGGGCAGGGGAGTAGAGGAGCCAGCGAGAGGGCACTCGTAAAAGCGGGTGCTACCCTGCCCGCAGACCCCTGCGTGGGGGAGGTCGGTGCAGGTAGGGCCCGAGCGTCTCAGCGGCGCCCGCGACCCCCTTTCAGCAAAGTGACTTCAGCTAGGCCACGCAACTTTATTAAGCAGCACAGCGCGTAGCGAGAGTGCAGCACCGAACCGGCCCGAGAGCTCGATCGATCGATCCTCTTCCTGCTCCTCCTGCTTCTCCTCGTCCTCATCTCCTCGTCCTGCTCCTCCTCCTCCTCATCCTCTCATCCTCATCCTCATCCTCCTCCTCTACCTCTTCCTCCTTGCCCTTCCTCCGACATCTCCTCCTCCTCCTACCTCCATCCTCTCCGCCTCCTCATCATCCTCCTCCTCCATCTCCATCTCCTCCTCCGCGTCACTTCGGGCCCTGAGCGGCAGAACAGGGGAATGGGAGAGTCAAGGAGCGGGAGAGCGGGAGAGCGGGAGGGCGGGAGAGCGGGGCAGCGGGAGAGTGGGGGAGCGGGACAGCGAGAGAGCGGGGGAGCGGGAGGGCGGGAGAGCGGGAGAGGGGGAGAGCGGGAGAGCGGGAGAGCGGGGGAGCGGGAGAGCGGGAGAGCGGAGAGCGGGAGGGCGGGAGGAGCGGGAGAGCGGGAGAGCGGGAGAGCGGGAGGTCGGGAGAGGGGAGAGCGGGAGGGCGGGGGAGCGGGAGGGGAGAGAGGGAGAGCGGGAGGTCGGGGGCGCGGAGGCGGGAGAGCGGAGCGGGGAGCGGGAGAGCGGGGGAGCGGGAGAGCGGGAGGGCAAGAAGAGCGGGAGAGCGGGAGTCCGTCACCCGTCACCCGCGCTCCGGGCACGGGTGGGCCGTTTTCCTCGCTCTCCCGCTTTCCCCGCCTCCATCCCCCTCCGCTCCCCCGCTCCCCGTTTCTCCTCCCCGCTCTCCCGCTCTCCCGCTCTCCCGCTCTTCTGCTCCTCGCCCTCTCCCGCCCCCCCGGTCTCCCGCTCTCCCGCTCCCCGCTCCTCCTCGCTCTCTCGCTCTTTCCGCTCCCCGCACTTTTCGCCCTTCCCGCTCCCCCGCTCTCCAGCTCCCCCGCTCTCCCGCTCTTCCCCCGCTCCTTCCGCTCCCCCGCTCTCACCCGCTCTCCCGCCCTCCCGCTCTCCCGCTGCCCCGCTCTCCCACTTTCCCACTTTCCCCTCCCGCTCTCCCGCCCTCCCGCTCTCCCGCTCTCCCGCTCTCCCGCTCTCCCGCTGTCCCGCACTCCTCGCCCTCCGCCCTCCTTCTTTCCCGCTCTCCGCGCTCCTCCCCCTCCCGCTCCCCGCTCTCCCGCCCCCCCGCTCTCCCGCTCTCCCGCTCTCCCGCTCTCCCGCTCTCCCGCTCTCCCGCTGCCCCGCTCTCCCGCTCTCTCGCTCTCCCGCTCTCCAGCTCCCCAGCTCTCCAACCCCCCCGCCCTCCTGCTCCCCCGATTGCCCCCGACAGCAAAGCTGCGGCCAATTACATCCGAAAGATTAACAGACGAACGAGATGCCGCAAAGAGGCGCGATATGGATCAAAGTGGGGGGGGGTGCGGCCATATATATATATATATATATATATATATATATGTATATACATATATCCCTTTATCCCTCCCTCTCTCTCTTTCTCTCTCCCTCTCTTTCTTTATTTATGTATTTCTTTTTTTTTTTTTTTTTTCTCTCTCTCTCTCTCTCTCTCTCACTCTCTCTCTCTCTCTCTCTCTTGTTCTCTCTCTCTCTCTCTCTCTCTCTCTCTTTCTCTTTCTTCTCTTTTCTCTCTCTCTCTCTCTATTCCTCTTTCTGGCTCTCTCTCTCTCTCTCTCTCTCTCTCTCTCTCTCTCTCTCTCTCTCTTGACCCCAACGCCGACCTGCGCGGGGGGTCTCGCTTGTGCTGCCCGAGAACCTGACATGGTTGCCGAGTTTGCGCCTGGGCGGCGGCCGCGGGCGCCTCGCGCGGGGCCCGCGCGCCGGGCGGGCACGCCGCGGCTTCGCCTGACTTGCGCCCCGCGCGCATGGCGGGCTTGCCGAGGTCTCGCTGGAGCGGCCCGGCGGTGACCAGCGCGCCGCGCTGGATTTGCAGCGCTCGGGCGCGGGCAGAGCGCGCGAGAGACGGCTTGGAGATTTGAGCTTGGAAGCCTCAGATTCCAAGTCCATTTCTCCACCGCCGCTCCACAGGCGGTTCGGAGAACGCCGCTGCGACCCCGCGCGCTCGACGCGCAGTTCTGGGAACGCCCGGCCCCGCGCAGGGCGGTGTCTCACAGCACTGTGCCGCAGCCGCGGCAGAGGCAATTTTCTCAGCCGCCCGCGCTCGGCGCCCAGTTCAAGGGCAACCCCGAGCCTGCCTTGGGAGCTTCTTTTGGCGCGGGCAAGGCGCGGGCAGTTTTTGTTCGGCAGCCCGCGCTCGGCGCCCAAGCGTCTGCGCGCCCTGTCCAGGGCGCCGGCCCCCGCGCTCGGAGTCCAGCGCCGGGGGCGCCCGACCCCGCGCAGGGCGGCAGGTTTCGCCGCCTTCTGCGACGGGCAGGGCGCTAACAATTTTCTCGGCTGCCCGCGTTCGGCGCCAAGTGCTCGAGGCGCCCCGAGCCCCCGCAGGGCGCCAGTTTTACAGCGTTCTGGCGCGGGCAAGGGCGCGGGCAATTGTCTCGGCGGCCCGCGCTCGGCGCCCAGTCTTGCAAGCGCCTTGTCTTGGGCGCCGCTGCAGCGGCGCTCGGACACGGGCAGGGCGCGCGCTGGAGCTTCACATTCCCAGGCCGCTTCCTCGCCCACTGCTTCGCCGCTGATCCACGAGTGGTTCGGGGGGTGCTTCTGCGACCACGCGCGCGGCGCCATTTCTTCGCGGTTGCCCGCGTTCGGCATGGGTGCCCGACCCTGCCCCCAGGCGCTGGCTCTGCAGCCTGTTGCCGCGGGCAGGGCGCGGCCAATTTTTTTCGCCCGCCCGCGGCCGACGCCCAGTTCTGCGGGTGCCCGACCCTGCGCCGAGGCGCCAGTACTGCCGCCCTCCGGGGCCGGCAGGGGCGCGGGCAATTTCCTCGACCGCCCGCGCTCGGCGCCCAGTTCTCGGGGCGCCCGACCGCGCCCAGGGCGCCAGTTTTGCAGCCCTCCGGAGCAGGCAGGGGGCGGCAATTTTCTCGGCTGCCCGCGCTCGGCGCCCAGTTCTGGAAGGCGCCGCGAGCCTGCCCAGGGCGCCAGTCCTGCAGCGCCCCGACGCCCGCGCCCCGCCCGCGCCAAAGCGCCGCGAAAGCCGGCGCCCCATGCAGGCTCGGGGCGCCCCTTGGAATTGCACGGCGAGCGGGGGCCGAGAAAATTGCCCGCGCCCTGCCTGCGCCAGAGGGGTGCAGAACTGGCGCCCCGGGGAGGGTCGGGCGCCCCCAGAACTGGGCACCGCGCGCGGGCAGCCGCGAAGATTGCCCGCGTCAGGGCGCCGCAGAGATGGCGCTTTTGGCGGCAAGGGCGAGCGCCTCCAGAGTTGGACAGCGATCGCGGGCCGTCGACAACATTGCCCCGCGGTCTGCCCGCGTCGGAGCGTCGCGGGCTTGGCGCCCCGGGCACGCTCGGGGCGCCCCCCTCCCAGAACTGGACACCGAGCGCGGGCAGCCGAATAAACTGCCCGCGCCTTGCCCGCGCCAGAGGGCTGCAGACCGGGCGCCGCGGGCAGAGTCGGGTTCTCGGCGCCGCGAGAGAACGGCGCGGGCAAGGTCGGATTCATGGGCAGGCCGCGCTGGCAATTGAACCAGGGGCGTCCTGGGTGCCAGGAGGATGCTTCATCAACCGCTGCCCCACGAATTCCCGATGTTCGGCGTGATGCCTGCGATTGTTGCCGCAAAAAGTATCGACCCCTGCTGGGGGGTGCGAGTGCTGCAGCGTTCTGGTTCGAGGTCGCTGCGCGCCTCTGCGCAGGCCGCCCTTTTCTACAGCCTCGCGGCGCGGGCAGGTCGCAGGCAGGCGCGGCGGCCGCCCGCGCCCCGAGCCCAGGCCCCCGAGCGCAGGGGCGGCGAAAGGGGAGGCGCCGCAGACGATGACCTGCGCAAAGTCAACGGTGAAAGCTTCAGAGGAGCGCTGACAAAGCAAGGCGCGCAGCGTTTCTCGAAGGGGAGGGGGGGGGGCAAGAGAAAGCGAGACAGAGGGAGCGAGAGAGAGAGAGAGAGAGAGAGAGAGAGAGAGAGAGAGAGAGAGAGAGAGAGAGAGGAAAGAAAGAAAGAAAGAAAGAAAGAAAAACAAAATATGAAAGAGAAAGAGAGAGAGAGAGAGAGAGAGAGAGAGAGAGAGAGAGAGAGAGAGAGAGAGATGAAACAAGAAAAAGAGAGAACAGTAAAGAACTATAGCAAACACACGTGGAAAGCAAACCACAACACAAAGGAGAGAGCGAGAGGTCAATATCAAAGGAGCGGCCCCTACAAACAGCCAGACAGCGAGACAGGGAGAGACAGAGAAGGAGAGAGAGATAATGATAGAGAGCTATATAATAATAATTACTAATAAGTAGCAAGCACGCACACACAACAACAACAACAACAACAACAACAACAACAACAACAACAACAACAAACAAACAACAAACACACATCACGAACGCGAGAAAGAGAGAGAGAGAGAGAGAGAGAGAGAGAGAGAGAGAGAGAGAGTCAGGCAGACAGAGGCAGATGCAGAGGTAGAGGCATTGACATTCTGGGGCAGAGCCTAAGTGTGCGCGCCGCGCGTGAAGAAGCTCTTGGCATTGCGACCCCCTCGGGCCGATGGGCTCGGGGGGGCCGGCCAAACATTCGACGGGGGCAGTCTTGTGCGCGATGGCAGCCGACATCTCGCATCGCGCTTGTACCCGAGTCGAGCATTCTATTGTTCGTGACCGCTTGGCTTCCTCGGTAAAGGCTGCGCGCCGCGCTCTGACTTTGGCGTCGCCCGCCTCGCGGGCCGCTCATCAGCGCGTTGAAGATCTGCCATGGCGACGCTTCGCCCGCAGATGAGGGCCGCGCTGCCTCGCACGACGCTGGCGACGCCGAGCCTGTTGACGCAAGGTTTACCGTCGAACCCGCGCCGAACACGTCCTCGGTGTTTTCGGTGGCCGGGTCCGTTCCTCTGCTGGGCCCTCCATCGACGCTTGGCGGTGCTGGCCTTTTCGCGGGGTGCTCGGGGCAGCGCTTCGAGCGCCGTCCGCGACGCTGGCCTTGCGGGGGCCCCGCCAGAGCGACGAGGGCATCGGAACACCATGCGGTTCACGCGATTTCGATCCCCTCCCACCCCATCCAGGGAGGCCCCGCCATAGCTTGGTGGGCACCGGAACACCGTGCGACTCGCATGGTTTCGCGCCCCTCCCACCCCCCCAGGAAGACCCCGCCGCGGCGAGGAGGGTGTCGGAACACCATAGTATTCACGCGGTTTCGCGCCCCTCCCGCTCTTCCAGGCAGGCCCCGTCAGAGCGAGAATGATTTCGAAACGCAATATTTGTCACAGCTTCGCGCCCCTCCGACCACTCCAGGGAGGCCCCGCCAGAGCGAGGAGGGCATCGGAACACCAACTATACTACGCGCGCGGTTTCGCGCCCCTCCCGTTCTTCCAGGGAGGCCTTGCCGCCTGAGCGAAGAGAGCGTCGGGGCGCCATGCTACGCGCGCGATTGCGCGCCCCTCCCGCTCCTCCAGAGAGCCCCCGCCAGAGCGCCATCGAGGCCCCCGGCGCAGCCCACAGAGGCCCCGAGCGCACGCACGAAGGCACCACCACGCTGCCCACTGGCCCCACGCGCAGCCCACAGATGCCCCTAGCGCGCCCGCAGATGCCCCGTCAAGCTGCCACTTGAGGCCCCACTGCGATATCCTTACGTGAGGAACTCCGGCAGGATATTTTTTGAAGAAGCGTACCTGACCGTGTCCGAACGATCTGGCGTAGATGGTACCGTACCATGTGAGCAATCTGCAGACTTCCTTGCTGCCCGCCTGCTTCATTCGGTCCTTTAGGTCGCGCCAGTCGACGTCGTAGGACAAGTTCCCCACGTGGACCTGGCTCATAGCTGATGCCATCGGCTCGTCCACGCCTCGGCCCGGTTGCTGCCGCTGCTGTCCCTTCTCGCACTCCCTGCCCGCGCCGCAGCCGGCCTGCGGCGCGCCGCTGCGTTTGTTCAGCGTGCGCCTGTTTCCCAGGGCCCTACCCTCGCCCTCCTCGCCCCCCGCGTCGCTGTCAGACATCTCCTACTCCAGTTGCATGTATAGATGCCTTTGTTCCTCCTCCAGGTGCATGTAGCACTGCCCGCCCATGAAGCAGATAGCGCATTGTCGTGCAGGCGTTGGATACCGGGATGCCGCATGACGCGTGGACCCGCTTTATAGACATTTTGAAGTGCCCTGACTGCCATGTCGATCCGTCATATTATGGATAGCTTGTACGCTGTGTCAAGCAGCGCCTCTATGCCGTGGTTAGGAGGCGACGTCGCTTCTTGCAGTGCGCCTGGGCTGCTACTGCCTGAGCTGCCACTGTCTGGGCTGTCGCTACTTTGAGCTGCCACTGCCGCCGCTGCCTGAGCTGCCACTGCCGCCCCCGCCGCCGCTGCCCAGGTGTCTTGGCTGCCATTGCCGCCTCTTCTTGCGCCGTAGTTGATGTCGTCGGGCTCGTGTTTCACTGCACCACCCTTGTAGCTGATGGCGTTTGGCTCGTGCTTCTTCATGCCGCGCTCGCAGCTGATGACGTTGGGCTCGTGCTTTTCTATGCCGCCCCCATAGCTGAAGTCGTCGGGCTCGTGCCTCGCGACGCCACCCACGTGGCTGAACGCTGGGCTCGTGCTTCGCGCGCCCCCCCCTTCTCGTTTGCACCTCGCGATGTCCGCGTTGCCTAGACGACCGTACGTATCCACCGCGAGCGGTGCACAAGCCTGCAAGGGCATCGACAACGGCACGGACACGGCGCTCCGCGTGCCGCGCTGTAGCTGATGGCGTCTCGTATCCAACCTCTTCCGCCACTGCCCCACCTGCCTGCCCTTCTCGCGCCGCTGCCGGCCATTCTCGCACCGCTGCCGGCCCAGCACCACTGCCGCCCCTTCTCGCACCACCAGCAGCCCGTCTCGCACCACTGCCGGCCCGTCTCGCACAATTGCTGGCCCTTCTCGCACCATTGCCCGCCCCTCTCGCACCGCCGCCTGCCCTTCGCGCACCATTGCTGACCCTTCTCGCGCAACTGCCGGGCCATCTCGCGTGAGGAAACCGGCCCCGACACTGTAGCTGATGGCGTCGGGCTCGCGCTTCGCAGCCACGCCGCCGTCGTAGTCGATGGCATCGGACTCGCGCTTCGTTGTGCCACCCTCGTAGCTGATAGCGTCGGGCTCGTGCTTGGCGCGACCTCCCCCGTGGCTGACGACGTTGGGCTCGCGCTTCGTACTTGTCGGCGTGGGAGCTGGGCGCCCTGGTCTTGTTCTGCGGCACCGCCCCCCTGCTCGCGCGCGCGGGCCCGCGACTGTAGCCGAGGGCCGCGAGCTTCCACGACCGACTCGTCCCGCATAGACGGAGACACACACGCGCGCACACGCGCGCTCACGCGAAGATGATGACAGTTTATTTCTGTCTCTCTAGTCGCCGAGTCTTCCCGCGCGCTCTGGTTACGCAGTCGCTTCTCGCATGCAATGGTTCTGGCAAGTGGGCCCCCCTCAGGCTGGCAACCAGCGTCGCCCCCAGAGCGAGTCTCTCCGCTGCCTCTGCTGCCGCTGCTGCTTCCAAGGTGATTATTGATGGGCCCGCCAACTCTTCCACTGGCCTAGCTGCGCTTGGAGCTCCTCGATACAATTCCATTCGTCCTGTATATCTTCCCGTTTACAGCACGCCGGGCCGCCCGTTGCCTGGCCCGTCGGGCGAGGCGAGCCCAGCGGGCCCAGAAACTTGCATCCATCAGTCTAATCGGCCGCGCACGCTGAGAGAGCGCACCGCGCCGAGGCAGCTGATCCATCATGGCCGTCGGCGCCCGCGGGGCCGCGGCGCGGCCGGCGCGCTGAGGCCGCGCCCCCCTCGCACGGGGGGATGCGAGTTTCCCGCGAACGGAGCCCGATCGAGGACGCTCGCACGGCGACGGACTGCGGCGAGGACGCGCGCATGGAGCCGCTGGCGACGCGCGCGGACATCGCAGACGGGGCGGCGATTCTGCGCTTGGAAAAGTGCTACAAGGGGACCGACACCAAGGCGATCGCGGCCACGACAGGTTGGGCCCTGCGGACCCACGCGTTGGCGGCGATCCGCCCCGACAACAAGGGGGCGATCCACGGGGGCGTGGCGCCGCCTGGCTGGCTCGAGGAGGAGCCGGCATGCTGGGTCGACGTCCTCTCGAAGTGAACGCCTTGAGCAGGCCCGTGCGATTCGTGCGCCCCAGCCCCCCCCCTCTTTTCGCGCGCCGCCGCTCAGGTTGTCGCCCGCGCGGGCAGGGGCGAGGTTGCCCCCCCGCCACCAACTGTCTCGCAACCAATTCTCGACGGTAGGGACATCCATGCGGGCAGGGGCGAGGTCGCCCCCTCACCGCCAGCTCTCTCGCCAGCCATCCTTGAGAGCAGGGGCGCTGGCGACGCCGCGCCTGCTCAGTCGAATCAGCCAACGAACGGCGAGGATGCCGACGAAGAGGCGACCCGCTGCTTCGGACTATATGCCGTCACTTGCCTGGCACTCACGCTCTGCTCGCCGCCCGGGCCCAGTGCGCGCGCGCGTCTCGCGAGCTTTGGCGCCCTGCTCGCCGCGGGTTCGACCAGCCGCTGGCGTCGCGCGCATTTCTTCCAGCCGAATCTGCCACCCAGCTGCTTTTCAAACTGAGCCCCGATGTGGTCGCATTTTTGTTAAAAGGAAACAAATCACCATCGCCCCCATCACCATCGCCACCCTCGTCCTCGGAGCCTGAGGGGAGAAAGAGGAGCGAGACGCGCGCGCAGGCACTGGGGCAGCGCGCATCTCGCGCGCCGCGGGCGAGCTGAGGATCACTCGTGTTCGATGGTATCAGAAGATCCCCCGGGACCCCTGGCAGCACTTGTTCAACAGGCACTACGAGTACGTGGAAGGGGAGGAGGACATGCACGAGTACGTTGGCACGCACAAAACAGCACAAGGTGAAGTGCGTGGGAGCGTCTCCGCGACGATGAGGGTTCTGACGACTCACCTGAACAAGGCACATCATATGCGATATCTGTATTCGGTGATTACGACGCAAAAAATGCGTCCGTGGTGTAGGAAGGCGTTCGCGTCTAGGGCCAGCTGCTCACGCCGCGCATGGTTAATGTCTCAACATGCTCGGGCGGGCCTGTCGGAGGGCCACAGCGAGGACGGGGAGGCCGCTGGCCCAGGCGTCCTCGTGCCACGGCACATGGGGCTGGCTCGGACGACGGCGTGGATGCGACCATGCAGGAGAGAGTATTCACACTGCAGAATCTCACGCTCAACAACACACAGGTGCTGCGCATCCTGATGGGAGCGCTATGGGGCTATCTTATCTTGGCTTTGGCGCATCCGGCGGCGACAGAAGGGCGGCCAGGCGCGCCACCGCCCCTGCAAGGAGGAAGGCAAGAAAGATTTCGGACCCCCGCACTTACACATCATTGGGCGGATTATGCCCACGCTCGCGAGCATGCAGGGCTCGCCCGACAACGAGCAAAATATCCTCGCACGTTTCGCCATGTTGACGTCAGAATGGACAGGGGGGAGATGAACGACCTTGCGATGCACTTCTGAGCGAAAGAGACGCACAATGACGACAACCAGAAAACCGACCAAGCGAAGCTACACCTCATGCTGAGCCCGATCTCCATCAGCCCGCTCACGCGACCAACGCCAATCCAGCGCTACAAGGAGAAGGCGGGGAACAACGCGGGGCCACCGAAGGTCGCGATCGCAGAGCTGCGCCTCCACATAATCAAGGAGCTCGTGGCCGCAGGCGGCGTCGTCAAGATCGGGGGTCCCCCCCCGGGGGCGCTCGAGCGGGGCCAGTGCAGGCGTCGGTGCAGGGGCACTCGATCTAGCAGGCCTTAGAAGAATGGCAGCCGCAGGAAGCGGGCGGGCAAAGACACTACTTCGTGGCCTGAAGCGTCAAAGCGACAGATGACCCACGGCGCAATCTTATCATATACGCAGGCGGGCCCACCTGCTGGCAGGCACCCAGCTACCATGGCGAGTCTTCTTGGGCAAGCAGTCAGGCATTTGGTACTTTTCAGAGTGCATTCATTTACCTTGGCGCGTTCTATTGGGCAGGCACTCGGTTACCTTGGTGAGTTCCTTTAGTCAGGCGCACAGTTACCTCGAAGAGTTCTCTTGGCGCGGCCAGCTGCCCTGGTGAGTTCTCGTGGGCAGGCATTCAGCTACCCTGGTGAGTGCGCATGTTTGCATGCGTTCAGTTACATTGGCGAGTTCTCTTGGCCCAGCCACCTTGGCGTTAGAACGCAAGCCCTAGCGCGCCGCCGGGGCTGCCAGGCGCGCGTCGCCAAGTCTTGCCCGCGGCGATAGATCGCAAGTCCCAGCGCGCCATCGCGTCTGTCAGGCTCACGTCGCCATGTTTTGCCCCTGCGCGCAAGAACCACGAAGCGCGCTGCCCGCGGGGGTGGGGCGCGGGGGGGCGCTAGAGATTCAGCCTCCGCCCCCCGCAACGCTGAGGGGCCAGTCCGCTTTCGCTCGCTCGAGCCGCGAGCGCGCGACCGAAACGCACGATGCGCCCAAGCCTGTCGGCCGACCGCTGCTGCCCGTCGCCGCGCGGGGGCGAGTGGGGGCGAGCGGGCGAGCGGAGGGGGGCTGGGCGAGTGGATCAGTAGTCCGGAGGCGCACACACAGCTAATAATATCGAAGGGCCCGAAGTGGCTGGAATGCGCGATCTCTTTGGCCTTCGCGGGGCCCTCGACGCCCCGGGCCCCCCCCCCGCGCCCGTCGGCCCCGAGGTTGAGGTTGTCGGCTTAGAGTTCTGCGCCTCAGTTCTGCGCGAGTTGAACGAAGTGCGGCGCGCCTTCGCGCTAAAGCGGGCTTTGAAGGTTCAAGACAGGCCAGGAGGCCCCGCGGGCTCGCCCGAGTAGCGCATTGAACACGCCGGCGGCAATTGTCGCAGCTTTAACACCCACCCGGCAGAGGTGGGCCAGATTGCGGAGACTACGGCTGCCCAGGTTTTGCTTGCTTGGTCCTGCCCCTCCTCCTCCTCCTCCTCCTCCTCCTCCTCCTCCTCCTCCTCCTCCTCCTCCTCCTCCTCCTCCTCCCCCCCCCATCCTCCTCCTCCTCCCCCTCCTCCCACTCCCCCCTCCTCCTCCCTGGGGGGATCCACCCCCGACCCAAAACCGTCGAAACACATGGCATTATATTTCCATCTGCGTCGTCTGGCGCGCCAAGACAGCGCGGCCCATTCGACCCCCTTCTTTTCGGAACTCTCGAACTCGTTACTTTGACCGTCGGGCGGGTGCACATGCGGTAAGAGCGTTGTATATCCGATGAAATCGTTTCAACGAAGATGTATGTAAGTTCATGTTAGTTGATCTCACATATTCAACATGCATAAAATATCGAACTTAGCTTTCATATACCTAGCGTTGTGTTAGATAATTATCTACGACAACTCACCATACATACTACTCACAGAACCATCCATCTTATTAACTGAGCTATCGGGTACCACTGCCAATATATAACGATACATACACCTCAACATATCCAACTTAGTAGCTAAGTCAGCTAAGTCGATGTGGGCTGTCCGATTCGGTTAACCTGACAGTTGCATAACTTTCTATGCGTTTCATGTTGTTGCTTGATATTGCTATGTTCCGGGAAAACAGCAAATGCAGCGTTTTAACAATTGCAACGCGGCAGATTTTCAGGACAAGGCGCCGCAGGTCGACGCGCCGAGCCGCCCTCAGGACGCCTGCGGGGCGCGGGAGTGGGGGGGGGGGGAGAGGGAGAGGGGGCCATCAACTATTCTTCCTGCCGCCTCCCCTCGGCGGCCATCACCGCCCCCCCCCCCCCTCCTCGCTGTCGGCGGCCAGCCCGCCCCCACTCCCTCCTGCCGCCCTCCCTCCTCGAGCCCGCTTTCCTTCTTCGGCTGCATATTCGCCCCTCCCCCCTGTGCCTTTCTATCGAAGGGCGGCATATCCGCCAGCGGCATATCCGCTCTCGCATGCGCGCGTTTTTTCTTGTTTCACGTGAATGGCGAGTGCGTAGCCATCGTCCTGCAGTCGCCGATAAGCCGCCCAGGCTGGCGGGATCAGCTCGGCAGGCATCACGGCGACGTCGCCGCGCGGCCGCCGCAGGGACGCGCCTGGGCATGGCGCGCGCACCCACTCCAGGGTCTCCACCAGCAGGTAGCTGGCGGCGCCAGCCTGCGCGCAGCAATGCACGATGCACGCCTCGCCGTCGCCCAGAAGAAAATCCCGAGGGCAGCAGCGCCTCGATTTTTGGGGGGCACGCGCATGCGCACCCCTAAATACCAAGGTTGGTTGCGCCGTCTGTCCTGGCTGCCGTGCATCTGGCCGTCGATCGACGCCTCTCTGCTGGTCCGCGTTTCAGCCCTGCGGAGGGGTCCCTCCTCCTCCTCCTCCTCCTCCTCCTCCTCCTCCTCCTCCTCCTCCTGGCGGCAAGCCGCCTTGGCGGCAAACCGCCTTCCCCTCTCCCCTCCCATCCTCCTCCGCAGAGGGGCGTGCAAGGTTGCGCCCCGAGTGCCCGAACGTACTGTCCAGCTCTGGCGTGCGCCGCGCTTTGGCGCGGGAGCGCGGCGCCTCCTTCGCTTCCTCCAGGAAGCAGGCGAGCATCGCCGTCAAGGCCGGCGGCTCGAAATTCGCAGGGTTGTCGATCTCCTGCGACCTGGGCCGAAGCAGGTTGCGCTTCCGCTCGAGCACGAAGGCGTCCAACCAGATGCCGTCCTCCGCAGGCTGGTCGGGGACGTGCCACACATAATGGTGCTTCGGCTTGATCAGGGCTGGCCCGTGCGCGGCTTTGTGCAGCGCCAAGGAAATCGAAACGGCCTCGTTCCAGACAGCTATCAAATTCGGCACGGCGCCGATCCTCAGGACGTAGCCGAACCGCCTGCCACCTGAGCGCTCGAGGATGCGCGCGGGCCGACGCGGTGCATCCTCGAACGCGCAGGCCAGCGTTTGCGTTTCAGCTGCGGCCGCATGTCCTTTTGCCCTGCATGTACAATTCGAGCAACTTCGCCATCGCCTCGAACGACCGCGCCGCAGCGTTCGCCATGCCGCTGGGACGCAGCTCTGTGTGCACCCAATGACGAATCAAAGGGAACACGGCCAAGCAATCCGACGCCTTGCCCACGAAGTGCGACGCCTTGCAGGTCGCTTTCTTCCGAGCCACGCTGAACAGAAACGCTGGCGGTTTCCTGCCGCGTCTGCCAGTCCGCCACGCCGAGCAGCGATCCCGCCACGTTCCCCACGCGTCGGGGATGACATCCCTCACTGCCTTGAGGGGCGCAAAGATTTCGACCTGCAAGGTCCCGCCGCTGGCCAGCATGGCATGCACGGGGTCCCTCACGTATGTGCTCGGCGGCGCCGCCGTCCGCAACGCCTGGCGCGCCGCCAGAGAACGGTCATCCAGAGTGATGCCCATTGCCGTCTCCTTCGGGGGCCGGAACATCAGAAGGGAAGGGGGGGGGGGACATCAGAAGGGGGTCGATGGAAATGTTTTCCTCCCTGGCTCCAGTCTCTCGATGTTCGTTCTGGTTGTCGCGCCCCGCAGCGACGCCAAATCATCATATTGCTGCAAAAACTCGTCTGACGACAGCGGGTCAAAGCGCGACGAGTCAGCGCGCCAGAGAGGCACGAGGTAACCATCGTGTCGTAGTCTGCAAGGCATTCCGCCTGATCCAGCACAACGCTCTTGCATTGCAAGCACGGTCTCAGACCTGCAGCGCCCTTGGCGCAGGGCTCCTCCACCACAGGCGTCGCGTGGCGCATGTGCGTCGCGAGCTCCTGCACGAGAGCTGAGGGCGGGGTGGCGCGGAAAGGCCGCTGCCGCGGTCCCGCGGCGGCGACGTCGGCCCCCGCCTGCGCGGCGGCGTCTTCGGTGCCCGCGGGCTGCGCGATCGCGCTGGCTGCGCCGCCAACGTGGGCGCGCTGGCTGGCTGACTGCCGCTGGCGGAGGAAGACCGATCCCCTGCGTTGTTGTCCACGCCCGCAAGGTCGGAGAGCAACTGCATCGCTGGCCCGAACATCTCCTGCGCCGAATCGCCAAAACAGTTCGACCGAGAGCGGCCAGCCAGTTTCGCGCGCGATGCGCGCGTCCCTGGCGACCGCACGCGGGGCCACTTGTTTTGGCGATGCCGCTGCCTCCAACGCGTCGAACGCGCTGCCGCTGTCTGCCATGGCCGCGGCCGCAGTGCGAGGCGCCGAGCGCGACGCGGTGGCTGCGGCGCAGCCTCGGCGCGCGGGCCCCAGCCCCCGCGTCGGCGCGAAAGGGGGGGCCGACCCCGCGCGAGCTCGCGGGCACCCGCGGGCCGCGGGCTTGAACCGAAATGGAATCGGACGCGGAAGCGAGACTTCGGGAGGAGGGGGAGGGGGTTGCCCATGGACCCATTGAAGTCTTGGAGCTCCTCGAGCCCTCGGGAGCCTCTCAGAAGGGCCCCGCTGGTTCTTGCGACGGGGTCTCGGGGGAGGGCGCAGAGTGAGGGTGGCACTGGGCACCAGAAATATAAGTGAACCGACGTCCCTTTGAATGTGCAGGTCTTGGTTCACTTGTTTTCGTCGTTAAAAGGGCGGTGGCAACGTCAGTACCTTCGCGCGCGCCCAGGCCATTCTGGGTGAACGCCTTCGCCGTTCGAGCAGTGGGCGTCTCCCCGACGTTAGTTGGCGTGGGATCCCGTGCCTGACAGCGGAGAGGGGGGCGCAGGGACGTGGCGCGGGGGCGCGGAGTGGGCCGAGTAGGGGAGGGGGGCGGCGGCATGTCCGCCTGAAGGGCGGAGGAGCGCAAAGGGGTGGGGCGGGGGCGGCATATCCGCCACGAGTTGGAAGGCGAGAAGGCTGAGCTACAAGGCGGCATATCCGCCACGAGGCGGCATATCCGCCACGACCTTTTTGTTCTCCCGAGGCCGCCCCGTTGGCCTGGAGAGTTGAAGAGTCGTAGCGCGAATTGCTCGCCGCGCGCCCTGGCGGCGAGCTCCTTCTTGACCAGCTCCTCCGCCTCCGCGATGGCCCTGGCCTCGGAGCGATCGGGCGCAACGAGACAGCAGGGGCTGGAGGGGGCGTCGAGGCAGGGGCGAAAATGAAGAGAGCGCGGAGGAGGGCGTCGAGAAGGGCGTCGGTGAGAATCTGGCCTTGTCGGCCTCATCGCCCGCGATGTACTTCAGGCTGACGTTGCTGCCAGGGACGCCGACCCTGCCGCTGCGGAACTGCACCTGGGGGGCGGAGCAACGATGAACAGTCGCCTGAAAGGCGGCGGGCGCGCAAACTGCGACCCCAGCGGAGCTGCTGGGAATCGCCGCGCGCGCCCGACGCCTCATCGGTGGGAGGTTCAACCCCGCTCGCCAAGTTGCGCGTGGTCTGCATCTCCCACCTCGGCTTCGCCCACTTGCGCTGCTTGTCCTTCCCAGCCGCGCCGTCCGTCTTCTTGCCCGTGGGGAGCGGCGTCTTCTTAGCCACGTTGCCCGCGGCAGGCGGCGTCGTCTTCTTTGCCGCGTTGTCATTGCCAGGCGGCGTCGTCTTCTTAGCAGCATTGCCCGTGGCAAGCGTGGGGGCCTTCACCGCCTCGGCGTTCTTTTTCGTCTTGACCGCCTTCGTCCTCTTATCCATGGCCGCGACCATGGCCAGAGCCGCCTCCGTCGGGGTCTTCTTCAGAGAGCCTGCGGCGATGCCGACCTTCTCAGCCTTGGGCGGCGGCGTCACGGCGACGATGCCGAAGTCGGAGTCGGAGTCGAGCTCGATCGGCAGCTCATGCTTCTTCTGCTTCTTCGCCGCGCGGCTCTTGCTGATCGAGGCCGTCTGGGCGGCGGCGGTGCTCAATAACGGCTGACAGTCGGCGGGTTTGCCGCCATCGTGTGCCGCCAGCTGCTGCGTCGACGGCGCATCCGAACTCCCCGCCGCCATCGAAAGCTGGTGGTTCGAACCTGCTCGTTCTTGCAACGGCTCCTGCGGCTGCTGCGTCTGCGAGCGGTCGATCAGCTGGATGGCTGGGTTGGGCCAGCGGCCGCCGCTGCGCGAAAGCCCCACCTGAAATCAGGCGGATCACCGCCGAACGAAAATATCCCCCCCCCCCCCATCCCCCTAGGGGGATGGGGGGGGAAATATTTCACAACACGCCCTCGATCCAGGCATCCAGAAACGCACCCCGCGCCGATCCAGGAACCCACCCCTCGACCCAATACCAGGTGTCCCGCGGGGGAATGCGTTCTGTTATTCCCCGTGGAGCCGTCGGCCAGCGCCCAGAGAACGAATCGGCCGCCGCGATGGGGAGGTGCTGCTGAGGAGAGCCGCCGCCTGGGCCGTGGGATGGCTGCAGCCCGCCGCGGGCGGGCGCAGGCGCGGGCAGCGCGAGGTGGCCGCTCTTCTTCCCTGCACGGAGATTAATCAGCTTCGCAATCGTCACCATCTCGACGGGATTTATCTGCGGCGCCGTCGCTCCAACACCTGGCGGGAAGGCGTCGACGTACGTGATGGGGTACTGAGACTGGAGCCTCCCAGGCGTGATGGGGAGAGCCTGGATGCCATCCCTGGGCGGCGGCATCGTCGCCACGAGATTCTTGAACGAGGATTTCACTGTGACCAGATATGACTGCAACAGCTCCCTCGTGATCTCGCCCGTCTCCACGCCTGTCTGCTTGCACACCAGCAACAAGAATGCTGCCATATTGGCGGCCGTCGGGCAGCTCGGATGCCTCAGCCAAGCGCCCCGAGGTGCTCTGAGAACGCCGCCATCTTGGCAGCGAAGCCCGAATGCGGCGAGAGCACGAACTCCCACAACTGAGGCGTCAGAAATTCAACGAACCCCTCATAGTTCTGGAGCTTCCTCCCCTGCAGGCTGCCCGACGACAGAGCCTGCAAGAAGTCTCCCAGCTCGGACTGCGCCCACCCCGCGCCGCCGCCCAAAGCAGCAAACTGCGCACTCTGGAGCTGCGACCAGCGCTGGGACGTCGCCGCCTGGATGCAGGCAGGAAGGTGCTCCGTCGCACTGCCGCGCGCTGCGAACGCCGCCCGCGCCTCCTCCAGGCGGCCTCGAAGGATGCCCTCCATGGCAGCGATGCGGCGCGACCGCGCGCCGAGCGGAGTGCGCGACTCCCCGCGCGCGCACGCCGCCCGAAGCCCTCGGAGGAGGGCTCGCCAAAAACGGCTCGAGCCAATGCGCGTGCGACGGACATATCCTACTCCTGATCTTCCTGCTCCTCCTCCTCCTCCTCCCCCTCCTCCTCCTCCTCCTCCTCCTCCTCCTCCTCCTCCCCCTCCTCCTCCTCCTCCTCCTCCTCCTCCTCCTCCTCTTCCTCCTCACTCCTGGGTGAGGGGGGGCGCAGGGGGGGGGGGGGGGGGTGGGGGAGGGGGCGCCGAAGGGTGCGCGGGGGGGAAGAAGAGAGCTATGGGGGAGGGTGAAGTGAAGGAGAGGCCAGGGAGGGGAGGGAGGAGGGGGGTGGGCGGCTTGCCGCCGAGGGGGTGGAGGGAGGCGGCAAAGCAGGCCGCCGATAGGGCGGGGGGGGGAAGGCGGTTTGCCGCCAGTAGGAGGAGAAGGCGGTTTGCCGCCAGAGGAGGAGAAGGCGGTTTGCCGCCAGAAGGGGTAGGCGGTTTGCCGCCAGAGGAGGAGAAGGCGGTTCGCCGCCAGAAGGGGTAGGCGGTTTGCCGCCAGAGGGGGAGAAGGCGGTCTGCCGCCAGAAGGGGTAGGCGGTTCGCCGCCACGGAGGGGGAGAATGCGGATTGCCGCCATGGGGGGGAGAAGGCGGTTTACCCCCGACGGAGGACGAGGCGACGGAGGAGGAGGCGGCGCGCCGCCGAAGGAATGGGGGGATAAGGGAGGGCCGCAGACACATGGATAAACATTGCCCCCCTTCCCTCCCCCCTCCCCGCGGGCGCGCGGGGCCGCCCGCAGCGCCGCGGCCGCGAGGTAGAGCAAGTACCTGCGGCGCCTCTGTCCTGAACAACTGAAGATTATATATATAACATCGGACACCCAAGGGATTTCAAAAACATTTCAAAATAACCAATACGCAAATGATTAACACAAACAAGAATATGTTCAGCCCCATCGACTTAGCAGAGATATCTAACTTAGTATATTACTTACATCTACACTTACAAACACCATAAGTATTGCATATGCACACATGAGATGCGCGATCAACAAGTAACTAAGATTATGTAAGATGAACGCTCTTACCGCACTTACAGCCACCCGAGCTATAGCTCGGAGCACCGGCGCCTGGCCCCCCCTGGCGACCGCCCGGCCGAAGGCGCCCAGCAGGAGGACAACCCCGGCGACGCCTCGGCCGACGGCGGGCCCCTCGATGGCGTGCGACGGAGCAAGCTCACCGCCCCTGGACCCTCTGGCGCGCCGCCGGAGCACCTGGCCGAGCTATTCTCCGTGCCGCGGCAGCGCGAAGCAGCCGCCCTTCGGCGGGCCTCGGGGCGGCTACACACGGCCATGCGGGGTGGCGAGCTGCAGGCGCCCACGCGCTGGATCGCCCGCGCGCGGCTTAAGTGGCAGAGGGAGCGCAATGGCAAACCGAGGCCCATCAAGAAGGGCGAAGTCACACGCGCGAGCTTTGCCAGGCGCTTCACCAAACGACACCTCCCTGCTCTCCGCGCCCGCTTCGGCGCCGCCCGCGAGTGGGGCGCGGGCGTTCCGGGCGCCTGTGGGGCCATGGCGCACTGGCGTGGAACGGTGGAGGAGCTGGCCGCCAGGGGCGCCATCCCCGCCGTAGTGGCGCTGGACGTGGACCTCGTTAACATGCTCGGCAGCGTGGAGCGGGGCGCTATGCGATCTTCGATAGACCCCGCAGAATTCCTTGAGATCGCGGCTTGGACCTCCTGGCACCAGCAAGAGCCGTCTGAAACGCTCCTACCCTCCGGCGAGACCTTCACCACGGACCGCGGCGCCGAACAAGGCGACGGCTTCGGCGCAGCGCAGGCCGGCCTCGCGCTCGCTGCCGCTTGCGCCCCCCGCGCTGACCCGCCCGCTGCTGGGGCCGCCGCCCCGGGCTTCTGCGAGCAGTGGTTTATCGACGACGGCCAGGTTTTTGTCCACCCGCCTGCGCTGGGCCCCTTCCTGCGCAGCCTCGATGCCACGCTCGCGGTCTTCGGCGGCGCCCGCGGGACTGCGTCTGCCGGCGCGGCCAAGAGCTCTTGCCGCCTCCTCTGCCCTGACGGCGAGAGGCGCCACAGCGACGGCTGGGGCGCGGACTACGTTCGGACCGCCTGCAATGCGCTGGCCCCGGAAGGACTCACCCTGGCACTCGGCGCTCCCTTCGGCAGCCCCGATGCTCTCGATGACCAGGTCAAGGCCGTGCTGACCAAGGCCCGCGACGCGCGTCTGGCCCTGCTAGAGGTGGGGCACGCCGCGACGGAGCTGGTGCTCACGAGGCTCTGCGCCGACGTGCCGAAGCCCTCCTACCAGCTACGGCTTAACGGGGACAGGGTTAAGGGCGAACACTTGCAACGGTTCGACAACGACCTCCGCGAAGCCGCGCACGTCGTCGCTGGCGGCGACTTACCCGACGCGGCGTGGGAGCAGTGCGCGCTCGGCGTGGGCACGGGGGGCCTAGGCATGCGGACCGCCTCGCAGGTGTCTCTCGCGGCCTTCGTGGCCAGCCGCGCGTGCTCGAGGCCCCGCGCGCGGGAAATGGCCACGCACCTCACAGAGGAGGCCTGGGCAGAGCAGGGGTCATCATGGCAGAGTACGACAGGCGCAAGGACGACGCCGCGGCCCGCCTTGTCCTCAGCCTGCCGCCCACAGTCGGCGGCCGCGTTGCGGCCGCGCTCTCGGAGGCCGCCGCGGAAGCCGAGGGTCGGTGGGCCGCCCTTGTCGACCGGCAAGCGGAGGCGCCCGCCGCCGCGCCGCAGGAGCGCCGAGGCCGCCCCCGGGGCATCGCGTTCGACGAGGACGAGGACAACGAGCGCCCCGGCCCCGCCCCGCGCACGCGGCAGCTGCACCTGCAGCGGGCTCTACTTCGCTACCACGACGAGCAGGGGCGACACAATCTTCGCAAGCGGCACCCGGACGCCGGGGACGACTCAGCGCTGCGGCGGCTCGACGACCTCGAGCACCCCGACTGCGACCACTCCTGGCTCTGGAACCTTTCGAAGCACAAGGGGCCTGTGATGGACAATCCCGATTTCACCGAGGCCTTGCGCCTCCGCGTCGGCGCCGCCAGGCCGCTGGACCCGGTCCCGCGCGGCCTCTGCGGCCAAGCGATTCTCGACCGGGCGGGGTCGCGCGCCCTCTGCTGCTGCTGGGCAGAGTCTACACGGGGGCACCACGCGGTTGCGCGCCGGGTGCGCGCCGCGGCCACAGTCTGCGACCCTGGCGCAGAACTCGAGGCCCCGGGCCTGGTGCCAGGCACGCGCCTCCGACCTGCCGACGTGCTGACCCGCGCCCTCGGCAACGGCCTCCTGGCCCTCGACGCGGGCATCGCCTCGCCCGACGCTGCGGCGGCCGGCCCAGGCTGCGCGGCCACCATGTACCGGCGAAAGGTCGAGCACTACTCGGCTAACGCCAGCGCTCTGGCGCGGCAGAACATCACCCACCAGCCGCCGGTCTACGCCTGCTACGGCCGACCGCGCCCCGGGACGACAGCCACCCTCCGCACTCTCGCGATGAAACAGTCGCGGAGGCGCGGCTGCTCGGACGGGGAGTGGTGGCACAGGCGGCCGTCCGCGGCCATCGGCGCGGAGCTGCGGCGCCGCGCCGCCCGGCAGGCGCAGGCGCGCTGGCCCAGCCGGGAGGAGGAGGGCGCCACCTAGGCACCCCGTTCCCGCGGCACCAACGCCACCCCTTGACCCGCCCCCGTCCGCCCCCGCGCACGCGCGCGCCTAACAGCGGGGCTGGTGGCTCACACCCCGCGGCCGTGCCTCCCCGCCCCCCCGCCGCCTGCTCGTCTGCCCCCCTGCCTTGCCTGCCCGCCGCCCCCCCTTCCCCCCCTGGGCCCGGAGGCCGCGTGCATTTGCTCAAAGCACCGGGCGGCTGTGTAGCTGCTCGTTTCCCTCCTCCTGGTCCTCCTCCTCCTCCTCCTCCTCCTCCTCCTCCTCCTCTCCTCCCTCCCCTCCTCCCCCCCCCCCCTCCTCCCCCCTCCTCCTCCTTTGTACGGGTATCTGTCGGTACAAACTTTAAACAGCTTTTCTTTTCCAGGCTGTCGCGAGACTGCGCGCTGGAGAGTTGGGCCGTGCACCTGCGTCTGTCCAGTTTCTTCAGCGTTCCTCCTTCTCCTCATCCTCCGCCTCCTCCTCCTCCTCCTCCTCCTCCTCCTCCTCCTCCCCCTCGTTGCAAAGCGTCCCGGCCCGTCGTGCTTCCGACGCACATGGCACCGCGAAAGCGGCCAGGAGCGGCAACGCCACGCGGTTTTCATTCACATCTACTCCGGCCTGGGTCAGGGGCCGCGGCTCGCAGGTCCGGAAGTGCACAGCATCACGCACCACGAAGGGAGTTTGCGGTGCGAACATGGGTGCACTTAGCTCGCGCTGCCTTGCAGGCTGGCGAATTGCCCCTCAGCATTATTCGTCGATGGCGGCAGTGGCGGCGGTGATGAGGACATGACGCGCCCCCCGATATGACGCTCCAACCTCCCCGCTCGGAGGAGAAGGACTGGGAGGATGGGGGGGAGGAGGAGGAGGAAGAGGAGGAGGAGGAGGAGGAGGAGGAGGTGGAGGTGGTGGAGGAGGAGGAGGAGGAGGAGGAGGAGGAGGAGGAGGGGGAGGGGGAGGACGGGGAGGGGGAGGAGGAGGAGAATGGAGTTGGATATCCGGGCGGCACGTTTCGGCATCAGCGAGGAAGGCTTGACAGCAGCGAGTGCGGAGCGCCTGGAACGGCGTAGGACTGCTCGTTCGAGAGACCTGTTTGCACGAATATGTCTCGCGCTTTTGTGTGTGAGTGCCCATGGCTCGCATACTGTTGGTTTGCAATGGGCGAGGATGGAGTTGGAGTTGGACTTGGAGGAAAAAGGAGGAGGAGGAGGAGGAGGAGGAGGAGGAGGAGAGGAGGAGGAGCATGAGGGAGTTGAAATTATTCACGTTTCGCTTCAGCTTCGTCGTTGAAGCGCTTCACGCTCCGAAAGAAAGAAGCATATCAAAACAACGGAAACTGACTCTCAGCGTTCCCTCCGGGGCGCGCGCGCCAGGAGATATATCGATCTTCTCCGAGCTGTCTGGCCCGTCCACCGTCCTGCGGTTTTCCCCCCCGCAGGAGGTGTATGGGCTTGTCACCTCAGTTTATTTGTCTTTGCTACTTCCGCATTGACTATATGGCCCTCGGCGATTCCTGTGGCATTGGACCAGTGACAGCAAGCACTACGGCCTCTTCTTCGCAGATGCTATCGACGGTACTGCGTTACTCTGACCCGCACCTGCCGCTCCGCACGTCGGCGGTATCGTGGTACGTTGGCTGAGTGGATGACTGGCTGTTGGTGTCAGTGCCCCTTCGTGTGGCTGCCACGTGGTAGGTGCACAACCTCCGTATTGACGACGGCGCCGGTATGTCACGATCTGCCCTGTTCGTTGATTTGGTTGGCGTTGACTTCTTCATCGGGGCGAACTTTGTACGTGTTCGTCGCGTACCAGTTTGCTGAGGTTCCCTTTGCACGTGGGCTCGGCGTTTCTGCTTGTCGCCTTCGGCCTCTGAACGTGCCGCGTGCCCGCAGCCTCTGTCGTCAGCCGATGCTTTAGGATTGTTTGACCCGCGCGACGGCGCGCGGCCGCACCGCTTGCGTTCGGAAGCAAAAAAGTACACCCACAAACCCATTCAGAACCCCTGCCCTTCAGAGCCGACGGGAATAGGGACGAAAAGACACATCTGGGGAAACAGAGCGAGCAATGGGGTGGTCTTGGAAGGCCTCTTCGGGCCTTCGGGCCATCCCTGGGTGCCGCGCGGGGGCGAGGGGGAGAGGAGGAGGAGGAGGAGGAGGAGGAAGAAGAAGAGGACGAGGAGGACGAGGAGGACGAGGAGGACGAGGAGGCGGATGAGGACGAGGACGAGGAGGACGAGGACTAGGATGAGGACGACGCGGACGAGGACCCATGGAACAATCTAGAGGTATTATTGCGGTTGCTGCTGCTGCTGTTGTTGCTGCTGGTGTTCTCTGGGGGTTGGGGGGGGCCCTCGTGGAACCCTCCCGGTAACCCTGGAAGGTTTGTTTTTGATTATCTTGGGGGCCATCGATTACAGGATGGGGGGGGGGGTCCGCAATTCGGCTCCCCCCATCAGGAGCCGGCGAACCGCTTTGGGGGGCTCTTTTGGGGCGCTTTTGGATGCTTTTGGAGCGGTCTCGGAGTCTTTTGGAGCATCTTGGGAGCCATCTCGGGCCGGGTTGGGCTATTTGGGCCACCTTGGAGGTCATCTTGGGCTCTTTGGGACCGCTCGGGGGCCCCCTGGGGGCCTCCAGGGTGCCTCCTGGGGCCCTGTCGGAGCCGTCTTGGGGCTCTCTTGGGGCTCACTTGGGAGCCCTGGAGCGCCTCTTGGGAGGCACCCGATCGACCAAAGGAGGGAGGCACCCGATCGAGCCCCCCCCCCTTCGGGGGCCACGATCCTCGTGAGGGGTGTCAAAAATTGTCCCTCCGAGGGGCCGGTCTTGAACGTTCCAAGCGATCGCGGCCCCTCCCGTCCAGATCCAGGGGAGGGGGGGTAGTAGGGGGAGGGTTCAAGACACCGCCTCCGCACGCAAACCGTCCAGCTCACTCCCACCCGTCCCCCCAC
Organism: Prorocentrum cordatum; assembly: GCA_963575745.1. Classification (NCBI taxonomy): domain Eukaryota; class Dinophyceae; order Prorocentrales; family Prorocentraceae; genus Prorocentrum; species Prorocentrum cordatum. Next base: position 69,216 of record CAUYUJ010019140.1, read on the forward strand.
CAAATAGGCGGTATCCGAGTCTCGGCATAGCCAGGGGTCACCATTGGATGGACAGCCAGTGGGAATCAAAGCGGACGCCAGGTGCGCGGCGCTCGCCGCGGACTCCACATGCGGTTGGTGTGCCATCCTAATATATATATATATATATATATATATATATATATATATATATATATATATATATATATAACAATAATGATAATGATAATAATAATAATAATAATAATAATAATAATAATAATAATAATAATAATAATCATAATAATAATAATAATCATAATAATATTAATAATACTAATAATAGTAATAATAACGATAATAATAATATTAATAATAATAATACTAATGATAATAATTGTAATAATAATAATAATACTAATAATATTTTTAAAATATAAAAAAGGTGATACCCCCCGTCCGCAAACTCCAGATGCTGATGTGGGGGGGGCGTCAGCATTCTTCTGGGCCTGCGCACAGCAAGCATCATCATGCGGGCACCAACGCCGCCCCTGTCAAAAAGCCACACAGTGATCGCGGGTGGCCAGCACAATACCCACGACGTTGTCGCAACGTGCATTTTGGATTGTTTTTGACACGGACGGTGGTCCTGCACAAAGCGGCTTCACGAAGGGTGCCCCGCCAACCCTGTCAAAAATAATACCACGTGCGCGCAGGGCGGCAGCGCACAGTCCAGATTTTGCCGCAACGAGCACTTCGTATTGTTTTCTGACACGGATTGCGGAGGGTGTTGGCAGGGTGGGCCCCGCAATGTGCATATTGCATTGTTTTTGTTGACCGGGATGGTGTGGGAGGGCCCTCATGGTGTGCTCATGGTTCCGGGTTGCCTGCCGGCCGGGTGGGGGAGGGGGCGTTTACTATTAGGGAACAGTGATAAACCCCTCCCCGAAGGGGCATAAGGGTTTTGGGAAGAGGAACAAAAAGTCATCGTTAGAACACCTGCGCCCAGATGGCTGGTGGGATTCGAGGAGTAGATGGAGTTTCAGGACGTTCCGGGGGATGTCAACCGACCACGTCGCCGATCCAGGTCAGTCCCGTCCTTGGGCCCAAGATTGGTGCATACGACTCCCTGACTAAGTCAGGAGAGTGTCCTCCCAACTGACGCCCTCCTGGCTCGGCGCGGCCAGGAGTCGGGGGCCGAACAACTGACGCCCTCCTGGCTTGGCCAGAGAGGCACACGCACCGCTCCTGGGCCCCAAATTGGCCCGGTCAGGATCGGTGAGGTGGTCAGTTGACGCCTCCAGGAGGAGGAGGAGGAGGAGGAGGAGGAGGAGGAGGAGGAGGAGGAGGAGGAGGAGGAGGACGATGGATGGCCGCGCTCGAAGCGAGCTCCAAGGCCGACAGCGACCTGCGACCAGGAGGACGAGGAGATCCCCTCCGCCCCCGCCCCCCCGGGGCCCGGCCCGCCCCCCAGCCTCGCAGCCGAACGCCGAGCGGACGCCGCACCCCACGCAGAGGTCCGCAAGGCCCGGCCCGCGCCACCCGCTGGGGGCGCATCGCCCCCTGGCCAGGAGGAGGTGCGCCCAGGCCCCCCAAACTCGGCGGCGAGCGAGGGGCGGGGGGAAGTGACAAGGACAAGGCCTCCTCAGAAGGCGGCGGGGCTTCTCAGAAGCCCTCGCGCCTTCTGAGAAGTGTGTGTGCGTGTACCTTCTGTGAATCAAGCTCACTCCCCTGTAATGTAAGAGGCCCGAGAGGGTTTCCCCCAGAAGCCTCGAGGGCCCTGTGGTTTCATTCCTTGCTTTGTTTCTCCCTGTTTGTATGTATCCCTACCGCCGCCGCTTTTCTCGAATAGGGCCCTTGGCTTCAGAGCATCGTGTACCTCTGCCGCGCAGAGCGAGAAAGCATTATCAGCGATAATATTCCACATCACCGCGGTAGCTTGGAGCGAGGCTCGCTATCCCGGCCCGCGGGGCCGTACATATTGCAACGACGGCGTCTGCGACACGTCTATCCGAGCCAGGCGGCTTCCTCGCGCTGTTGTTCAGCGCCTACGCCAGCGTCAGCGACGCTAGCACCAACGCCTATTTCTCCCACGCCAGCGCCAGCGACGCCAGCATCTTACGCCTACCCTGCCAACTCCAACGCCAGCGTCAGCGACGCCAGCACCTACGCCTCCAACGTCAACTTTTCCAACGCCGGCGTCAGCGACGCCAGCGGCTACAACTTCAACGCCTACTTCTCCAACGCCAGCGTCAGCGACGCCAGCTACTACGCCTACCCTGACTTCTCCAACGCCAGCGTCAGCGACGCCAGCATCAGCGCTCACGTTTCCAACGCCAGCGTCAGCGACGCCAGCATCAACGCTTACTTGTCCTGCGCCAGTGTCAGCGACGCTAGCGACTACGCCTTCAACGCCTACCTCTCTTATGCCAGTGTCAGCGACGCTAGCGACTACGCGTTCAACGACTGCCACTTCTCCTACGCCAGTGTCAGCGACGCTAGCTACTACTCCCACGACGGTGTCAGCGACGCCAGCTACTTCTGTTTCAACGCCAGTGTCAGCGACGCGGCCTACTACAGCATCATCGACAAGACGACAGATAATTACGCAGACAGCGCCATTCCTACTTGGAATGGCGACCCATCAAAGTGGAGAGACTACAAGCAGGAGGTTAACGTCTGGAAGCTCAGCGAGAACCTCGCCGTGGCGCACAGCCTCGCATCGAAGCTCGTGCTGAAGCTCAGCGGGACTGCCCGGGGTGAAGCACTCAACATGGCGGAGGCGCAGCTGCATCCTGCGGCCGCGGCGGATATTGAAGACCCCGACGACAGGAAGCGCAATAGGAACCTAGTCGGCATTGAGAATGTGCCACTGCACCTGGAGGCGAGCTTGGGTCAGCAGAAGCCCGTGCAGAAGGGCGAGACTCTCGAGAAGTTTTTCGAGTCGACTCAACATCGCCGACGCAGAGGTGAGCGCATGACGGATTGGCTCATCCGATTCGAGGCTGGACTGCAGCAGCTACGCGAGAACGAGGTGGACCTCAACGCGCTGGACGACGTGGCGGGATGGCCCCTGCAGCGCTAGGCCGGGCCCGCGGCAGACCGCCGCGAGCGTGTCGTGGGCAACTTGCCCGACGCGCACTACGGCTACCAGCGCGTCCGCGGGCTGCTGGCCAGGGTGTTCCCGGACGTCCGCGCGCCGGGGCGCCGCGCTCCCCCGCCAAGGTTATGGGCCAACCAGTCGCGCTCGCAAGGCGGCTGGCGCAGTAACGTTCCCTCCATCCGCGGGGGGCGCCCTGCCAGCGTCGCGGGCGAGCCGGGCGACGAGAGCGACGAAGAGCAAGAGGAGGGCGACAACGGCGAGGCCGACGCCCAGGACATCGCTCGCCAGGTGCCCGAGGCTTTCAGCGCCGATTTCGAGTCCTCCAACGTGGACATCTCCGGGCTGTTCGACGGCGACGACTCCGCCGACGTCGAAGCTGCCGCAGCGGAACTTGCCGCGATTCCCGAGGCCATGGCCACCATCAGATCGGCCCGGGAGGCCCTCGAGGGCCGCGGCAAGGCGAGGTCCGCACCGCCCCGCCGCCCGACCAAGCTACAGAGCCGGGGCGACCAGCGCAGGAGAAACACTTCGTGTCGGGGCAGCGGCGAGACCGGACACTGGACAGGGGGCAAGGAGTGCCCCGCGCCAGGCGCTCGCAAGTTCGCGCCCAAGGAGGGCAAGTCAAAGGGCGGTGGGCGAGGAGGTCGTGGAGGCCGTCCTTAGCGCCAGGCTCACATCACCGAACAGGTCCAGTTCGCGGACGAGGAGATCGCCCTGCACCCGCAGGGGCCAGTCACGCCGCCCCCAGAGGCTTGCGTCTCGGAGCGGCTCATTCACCACCTGCCGAACGTGAACGTTGCGATCGGCAGCGACAAGCCCGCGGACGAAGGCGTTGGCACGGTCGACGCCGCCTGCCTTCTCTGCGTCTCGGGCAAGAAGTGGTACGACAACTACAAGGACATCCTCACGAGGATGGGGCTTGCCCACCAGATCCTCGAGGAGCCGGTGGACGAGGTCTACAGGTTCGGCAACGGAGGCGCTCTCCCAAGCAAGCTGCGCGTCACCGCGCCGATTGTGCTGTGCGGCCAGGCTGGCCGCATCGAGTTCAGCGTCGTGGACAGCCCCACGCCCGGCCTGCTCTTCGGCCGCGACTTCATCCAGCCTTCCAAGATCGACATTTCTCTCTGGAAGGGCCAGATGCGCATCGGGAACGCCACCCAGAAGCTCACCACGAGCGCCGCGGGCCACCCCGCAATCAAGCTGCAGCCAGAGGACTGGCAGGCCATCAAGGACGCCGGCATGGAGCAACCGCCCCGCGCGGCCAGCTCGTCCGGAAGAAAGCGACAGCTGGACAAGACCCTATACGTTGAGGTCGAGAAAGCGCACGACCAACGGGATCGGGAGACGAGGACAGGTGACCAGCCTACGGACAACAGCACTACCAGGACAAGCGCGCTGATCGACACCATCAACAACCTCGTCACGAAGATTGAGCTGAACGTTCCGAGGCGCCTCCAGACTCGCCGACCGAAGGGGTCGCGGCTACTTTCGGCCGTAGCCTCAGCCCTGGTCTGCTGCTCCACCGCAGCTCCAGATCCGAACCTCGCGCTAGCGACGCTGCCGCAGACGAACAACCCGACGACGTGCGTGACCGAGCCCCTGCATGACTGCATCGCCTGTGGCGTGGCGACCTTCGAGGCCTGCAGCCACCAGGGTTTCTGCTCGGACTGCGTCTTCGGCACGCCCGCAACCCTGAGCCGCGGCCGGGGCGCCATCGCCAACGGCTGCCTCGGACCCGAGGCCAACGTCGCGGAGGAGGAGCGGCTGCGCGTGAGGGCGCTCAAGAAGGGGACGATGCCACAGGTGATCGCCGACAAGCGCTCAGCCTTCGTCACCGGCAAGAGCGGCGTCCAGCCGCGCAAGATCGGCCAGGCCTTGATCGCTAACCTGGCCAAGTCTACAACCAGATCCAGTCCGACCTCTACAGCGAACAGTACCGTGCTCTACGAGTGGCGCTGCAACCCGGACAGCAAGCTCAGCACCGTCTGGAAGAAGGAAGGAGGAGCTGCTGTCAGGTGTGGTCTTCCAGGCTTCGACCTCTCCAAGCAGTTCGCGGTCCAAAAGCTGGAGGGCAGGGTCCGGAAGCACCTTGCCGCAGGCAAGAGTGCGCGAGTTCACGCTGCATTTCCTTGCCAGCTCGTCGTCAAGATCGACCCGAGCAAGATCCCCAAGTTACAAAGGGATCGGGCCAAGTCCAAGCAGATGATCGGCCTGTTCCTGCAGTCGATGTCACGGCTGCGCAAGGAGTTCCGCGCCCAGCTCCCCGCCTCGTTCGAGTGGCCGAGGTACTGCGACGGATGGGGCCCCAACAAGAACGCCATTGCAAAGCAGCTGTAGGGGCAGCTCCCGCGCGCCGTGGACTTCGACGGCTGCGCGACGAAGAATGGGATCCACATCGAGAAGCCGTGGCGGATCATTACCGACCACTTCGGGTTCGACGACTCGCTCAGGCGCTTCTGCAGCGGGGGCCACCCCCACGCAGAGGCCCGCGGGAAGGGCGCGAAGCGCAGCGAGAACTACGCGACCAAGCTCGCGACGGTGCTAGCCGAGCAGCTGCGACGTCCGAACCGCCGACCTGCACGAGAAGCTCACCCTACATCGGCGACGAGAAGGGCAAGCAGAAGGACGGTTCCAGCCGCCGCAGCCGCCCAAGAGCCAGCGCTCACGGCCGCGGAGGAGCGGACGCTACGGTCCGCCATCATACAGCTCCACGCGAAAACGGGGCACCCGTCCAACGATTCACTTGCCCGAGCCATTCGCGTGACTGGTGGGAGGTCCATCGACATGGCTCTCAGCCTCTACTGCGAGGCTTGCGCAGCACATCAGCGACCACTACCGCACCTGCCGGGGCGGATCAGATTGGACAGGGACTTCAACGACTCCATCGGAGTGGACTTGTTCACCCTGGCCGACTACGCTGGCAACCAGCTGGTCTACCTGAACGTGGTCGACCTGGCCTCAGGTTTTACGATGTGCGGCACTGTCGCATCCAGGCACCCATCGGTTGTTTTCGCTCGACTGTTGCAGATTTGGATCACGCCTTTCGGCGCGCCTCAGCGAGGCATATTTGATGGGGGGGGGGGGGGGGGGCGATTTCGAGCGAGAGTTCTCCGAGGAGTTTGAGGATATGGGTTGCCGCCTGATGGCGACATCTGCGGCGACTCCGCAGCAGAACGCTACCGTGGAGCGGGGGTGTGGAAGGTGCACGCGAGGAAGCGGATCGACCAGGTCAGCATCAGGTTCGACCAGCCCGCGGCCGCTCACAAGATGCACTGGATGATCGCCTCCGTGCGCTGGGCCATGAACAGCCAGGTCAACTCCACGGGGTACTCGCCGTCGCAGTGGGTGCTCGGGCGAGGCCTTCGCCTCCCGCATGTCTTGCTGGACAACGCGGGCAGGCTGTCCCCGCGCGAGCGCATCGTGTCCGACAAGCCGCTCTCGGAGAGGATCGCCACCATGAAGGCCGCACAGACCTCCATCCAGCACCTGAGGTTCAACCAGTCCCTCTCAAGGGCGCTGCTGGCCCGATCTTGGGCAGATGGAGCTCAGCACGCCAGCGACGTCTACCAGACGGGCGACCAGGTGCACTACTGGAGGGGCAACGGCAAGCCCAACAGAGAATGGGCCTTGAGGTGGCACGGGCCCGCCGTCATCATCGGGTTCGAGGGCACCTCGAACGTCTGGGTCAGCCACCGCTCCACGACCGTGAAGGTCAACCGCGGGCACCTGCGACGCGCCGCGGCCACGGAACCCCTTCCGCCGTTGACAAGTGCTGAACGCGTTGAACGGCAGCCAGCCGCCTGGACCTCCGCCAGGCGCCCCGCCAAGGACGTCTGGGCCCGCACCTCCTCCAGGCCCTGGAGGAGGCAGCGGCGGCGCAGGCGGCGGGCCCCCGCCGCCCGGCCCTGATAAAGGAGGAGGCCCTGCTGGACCTGCACCGCCAGACGCTGACGACGACATGTTCTTCGACCTATCGGGACCGACGCCGCAGAAGCGCCCCCGAAGTGAAGGTCAGCCCCCCGCACCACCAGCGCTACCAGAACCCGTTCAGCAGCCGGCCATCCAGCAACGCAGCTTCGGCAACATCGAGCATCCCGAAGCAAACCAGCGCGCTCATAAGCACGCCGAGTGGCTGTCACGCCGCCAAGGAGATGGCGATTTCACAACCAGTGGAGGAGCGAGCGGCGCATCGCTGGGAAAAAGCTGCACCTCAAGCCGTCGAAGGGGTCATCAAGTACTGCGGACGTACGATTACCAAGCTCGATGACGAGTTCCGCGTGACCCAGGGCACCGCCGCCGCGCAGGTGGACTACGTCGACTTGAAGGCCCAGGAGGGCCGAGGTGCCGAGGACCGGCTCACCGCCGCCGAGGTTACGAGCTACCGCCACACGCTCGAGCAGCTGCTGTGGCTAGCGGTGCAGACCCGGGTGGACATCGCCTGCCAGGTGAGCTTTGCGGCTCGCCGCGCCAACGTCGCTACCGTGGCCGACGCGAAGACGCTCAACAAGATTGCCGCCTACGCGCACTCCACCGCGAACTTCGCGATCGTGTTCAAGCGCAAGCTCGTCGACCTGGAGACGGCCATCACCGCGTGCTTCAGCGACGCCGCGTTCGCCAACGTGGACGGCGTCAGGAGCCAGTGGGGCATGGTGGTGGGGCTCACCCATCGCCCGCGTGACGTCGTCGGCGGCCGTTACGACCCGTGCCTGCCCTAGCCCGGCACTCCGGAACAGTCAAGAGGTCGGTGAGTGAAGTCGACCCTCGCTGCCGAGGGCTACGCCACCCTCGAGGGATCGGAGACCAACATCTGGTTCCGACAGCTGCTGACCGAGACCTACAACCCCAAGGCGGCGCTCAAGCATATCGACGAACTCGCCGACAAGCGCCCTGGGGAGATCTACAGCGACAGCAAGGGTCTCGCGACGCACATCGCTTCAGATGCGGGCCAGTCGACCGACATGCGGTTCCGCATCGTTGCCTCCATGATCGAGGAGGCCGTGCACCCCAACAGTGCGCTCGAGCTCAGCTGGATCCCGACCCGGGCCATGGTCGCGGACGCCTCGACGAAGACGATGGAGGTGGGCGTCTTGATGTCGTTCTTCGGGGCCCGCAAGCAAACCTACGGGACCCGGCAGCCGCGCGCCGCCATGCTCGCCTCAGTCCTGTTCACCTGCCTCGGCAAGGTCAGGGGACAGCCTACGCCTACGCCGACTATGCCGGACTACAGCTTCTACATCTGCCTGCTGACGTTCACGCTGGTCCTCGGCAAGACTATCGGTTTCGGCATCTCCATGACGCTTTGGGCGATCATGAGGCAGAACAATGCGATCGCCACCGAGGAGAGCACCGTCGAAGCGAAGGCTATGGGCGAGCACCCTGGCTGGGACGGCCGCATGCTTGGCCGGCGCCGCAACATGCCACCTACCATCCCAGAGGACCGCGATCACGAAGGTGATAACACGATGTCCCGCGCGGACGTTTTCAGCAGTGCGCAGGCATCGAGTTCAGTAGCATCGGCTGCAATTCAACATCCGCCGCCGCCACTGTTGCCGCCAGAACCACCGCCTGCCAGCGCACCGCCATCACCATGTACCGCAACATCAGCACGGGGATCTGGACGATCAAGATCAGCGAGATCCCAGGGAAGTTCGCCCCCTGCATCGCCAAGCGTCGTCACTGTGACGAGCTCATCGAGCTCATTGTCAGCCACGTCAGCCAGCGTTGTGTCGTGGAACGGCTCCTCGCCAACAGTGCAGCCAAACGACATGCTCACCTGCGTTACCGGCATTCCCCATCATGATGTCGTTACCGGGCACAACGCGCACAGTGTCTACATCACTTGCAAGAGCTGCAAGAAGCATGCGTCGTGGCTGCTCCGGCACTACAGTTGCAGCAAACCCGATTTTACGATCTTCCCGGAGAGCGCGATGAACGATCTCATGTGCCGCTGGTGGGAGCTCACAGGCAGAGACTGCTGGCGAGGACCTGACCTGATGGACAAACCGACGAAGCCAAAGAAGGAAAAGTGAACCCGGCGTGGTTTCCGGACGGCAGGTTGGCCGATCGAACCGGCAAACACTCTGCCGCTCAGATTTTCATACCCGGCTATTCAACGTAAGTCCGCATTGCTGCTCGGTTTTCATACCTGACTACTCATATGTTGGTCCGCATTGCTGCTCAGATTCATTTAAGTCTGCATTGCTGCTCAGATTTCATATCTGGTGTAGAAATCTGTATATACGAAATTCCGCATAGAGAAGTTTCACTCAGTGTGCACAGTTTTTTCCATAAGATGTGATGACGATCGCACCCATTCAGCATTCAGATCTTATCATCGATAAGATGGCTTTACTGAGAATGTATGTTTGCAGGTGCGCGCAGAGCACCCGTGAAATCGCTTCGAAGGGCAGCCTGTTAGCATGCCGTGCAAGCCGTTTGCTTGCTATATATTATCTCGATAATCTTATCCTTTGTTTGCAATGAAGTTTCCGGCGAGTGACTTGTTATAGTCCCCGTTCAGGCGCCCGAGACGGCGACGAGGAGGAGTGCGAATCAAGCTCGCTCCCCTGTAATGTAAGAGGCCCGAGAGGGTTTCCCCCAGAAGCCTCGAGGGCCCTGTGGTTTCATTCCTTGCTCTCTTTCTCCCTGTTTGTAGTTATCCCTACCTCCGCAGTTTTTCTCGAATAGGGCCCTTGGCCTCAGAGCTACGTGTACCTTTGCCGCGCAGAGCGAGAAATCATTATCAGCGATAATCTTCCATATCGCACCTTCAAGGAAGGCTTAGAAAACGTCTCAGATGGCCAGAGGACTTCCGAGCCTTTTCAGAAGGCCTTCTTCTTCTCATTTCCCCCCCTCGCTCGCCGCCGTCAAACGGGGCCCGAGGAGATGCGATCGGAGGATCTCGCCGCATCGCCGATGCACCGGCGATGCAGCCAGATGTGGAGCCCGATCCTCTCCACGCCGACGGTGCCGAGGAATCGCCGTCGTCGCCGACGCATCGGCAGTGCATCGGCGATGCGGCGCGATCCTCCGACTTTATCCGTGCGGACCCCAGTCAGGAGGCGTCCAGTGCAGCGGGAGCGCTGGCCCCAGGCTTTTCCCGTCGCAGCGCGGCAGAAGCAATCCGCACGCGCGCTCTAATGGGCCAGGCAATGAGCGGCAAGAGGGGGAGACAAGGGCGAAGCGCGGCCGCGGGGGGAGGAAGAGGAGGGAGGACACTCACAGCGCGAAAAACTTCGACTGTAGTGGCTGGGCGGCCAGCCTGTGCTCACGCTGCCTGGCAGTGGACGCGAGGCGGCCTCGCGGCCACACCCGGGAGCTGAGGCGCAGGCTGCAGCATGAGAACGAGGACCATGTCGCACCAGTACAGGAGGAGGAGGAGGAGCGGCGAGAGAGCCCACACAGGCGGGGGGCATCCAGGTGTTCGGCGACGGCCCGTGGTGACAGGCTTTTCGCTGCTGGGGCGGGCCGGCGGATGCGGGAAGGCCCATGCCCACAGAGGGGGGTAGGGCCGCGATAGCTCGCAGCAGCTAGGTGCTGCATTAGTACTGCTGGGTTGCTCAGAAACGGGCAGTGAGACTGCTGCGCCGCCCGAGGGAACGCAACATGTGCCAGAGACTGCTGGCCGACCGATGCCACCAGCCGAGATGACGCAGCACCAAGCCCAGACTGTCAGGGCCGGGGTGGCGTCCAGCGGGGCGCGGGGACAGGGCGGCTGAGCCGGCGGGGGCGGCAGCTGGGGCCACGCGACAGGGCTGCTGGCAGAGCCGCCCTGGAGGCGACCAGCAGGGCTTCGGCCCCAGACCTCGAGCGCATTGAAAAAGCAGCACGGCGAAGGGCCCAACCCTCAGCAGCTTCATGTAACGCGGGTGGTGAGATATCTCTGCGCACTGCCCCGTGTGAGGGGCGTGCCGAGATGGGCGGGGCAACGCACGCAATCTTTCCAATTGGGGCCGCCTGTGGAGATCCAGAAGGGGCGGGAAGCGTGTAAGGGGTACGCCGAAGTGCGCTGGGAAACGCACGCATGGGGCTGAAGGAGGGGCTCGCGTGATGGGTATAGCAAAGCGAACGCAAGTATGAATACAGTGTCTCCCACAGACCATCGGTGGAACTCCCTATGCGGGCGCAATCCTCTTGAGAGGTGCGCAATCCTCTTGAGAGGAGCTCCCTGTGGGGGCACGAAACGTGTGGGGGGGGTGCCAGATTGGGGGGCGGCCCGCCATGCGATCATAGCCACTGGGGCCGTAGCTGCAGGTGGAGCTCCTAGCGGAGCCACCAACCGTATGAGGGGCGTGCCGGATTGGAATCGGAGGCTGTTAAACCATGCGGCCGCGCGAATTGAGACCGTAAGTGGAGCTCACTGTGGGGCCGTAGGTCCCCCCAGAGCCTCAGGTGGGGCTTCTAATATAAACCCGCGAGGCGTGTAATGTGTGCGCCGACATGGGAGGAACCCCAGGGCCTTGGGTGGAGTCCCCTATGGGGCGACGAAACGTGCGAGGGGTGCGCCGAAATCATGGGGAACCTCGTCCCCCCCCCCGCTGGAGCAGCTTTATGTGAAGCTCCTACGGGGCCACGAAACGTATGAGGGGTGTGCCGAAATGGGGAGGGAGGGGGAGCGCATGCGCCCCCCCCCCATGGAACGTGTCTCCCTATGGGGCCACGAAACGTGTCAGGGGTGTACCGACATGTGCATGCGGAGAGCAGAGGCAGGGATGGGAGGAGGGAGGAGGGGAGCGGGAGTGGGGTCCCGCTGGGCGCTGTCTTTTCGGAACAGGGGCCCAGCATCACGGAACGGTTAGGGCAAGTATTACCAAGATAGTTGCGGAAGGCTTTGGGGCGATTTTCTGCTTTAGGGGTTCTGCAAGAACGACGGCCGACGGCCGACGGTCTGGCGAATGCGCCCGCGGGCCGGTCGCGCCGCCGCACATCGAGCACTGCCCGCTGTTTAGGGCCTGTGCCGCGGGCGTCAGGCGGCAGTGGCACGCAGAAGATGCGGGGCCGCTGAACGCCGCCGCTGGGTGGCGGCCGAGGCAGCAGAGCGCTCAAGAGGGCCATCGCCTAACCCGACCGTGTCCGCATCCCAGGGGCCGCGGAGGTCGCCATCGACGTCGAGGGGTTCGGGCAAGAGCGTGGGGTTGCCAAGGAAGAGCTGCTGTCGCAGCTGCGTTGTGCAGTGCCTGCCGCCCTCGACGGGGCGCGCGGGGGGTCCCCGCCAGGGGACGTGCGTTGTTCAAGGTCGCGAAACAGGCCGACATCCACCCCCGACTTCCTAGCTCGATCCGCACTTTGCTCAAGACGAGAACACAGCAGGATGGTTGGGGAAAAATCGTGGTGCGCCCGAGGGCGCGATCCGTGCGAGAGGTGCGCCGAAATGGTCCCGTGGACGCTTGGCCCCGAGCCGAAGCCGTCTGAAGTTCGGAAGCGGGCCAGTCGAGACAATGTCGACCGTCCCTTCCGTTGTTCGTTCTCTTTGGGCTTCCTTGAGGCTTCTCGTCGCCACGGCAGGATCCGCCTCGAAAAATGAGTCAGGATGAACCCCAGGAGGGGTCGGGGGACTGATTTCGAGCGGATTGGGCGCGGCGGGGAAGCCGCCGTTATCTAAACTGGCCTTCCTGCGACAAGCGCAGCCCTCCTCAGGTTGTGGCCGACTGAGTTCCCCCCCCTCAGTGACGGCGCCTGTTGGGGGGGAGGCGGCAGGAGGCGATAGTTGAGGTATGGCTCTTCCTCCTCCTCCTCCTCCTCCTCCTCATCATCATCATCATCAGCATCAGCATCACCAGCATCAGCATCATGATCATCATCATCATCACCACCACTATCACCATCACCATCATCATCAACAACAGCATCATCATCATCAACAACATCATCATCATCAGCATCATCATCAGCATCATCATTATAAACAGCATCATCAACAGCAGCATTATCATCATCAACGTCAGCCGCGTCATCAGCCAGATCATCAGCCGCATCAGCATCAGCATCATCAGCATCATCACCATCATCAGCATCATCAGCATCATCATCACCATCCGCATCATCACCATCATCACCACCATCATCATCAGCATCATCATCACCGCCCTCATCGTCACCATCATCATCAGCATCATCATCGCCCTCCTCGTCACCATCATCATCATCATCATCATCATCATCATCATCATCATCATCATCATCATCATCATCATCATCATCATCATCATCATCATCATTAGCCTCACCATCATCATCATCATCATCATCATCATCATCATCATCATCATCAGCATCATCATCATCATCATCATAATCACCACCATCACCATCATTAGCAACAACTGCAACACCATCATCATCGCCGTTGTCGTCCACCTCATCCGCAACAGCAATCCATGTTCAGACTGCTCGCTCTTGCTCCCTCTGACTTGCGCGCGTGCCATTCAACACGTAGATCCCAGGCCCCTCGATACCCACCCTCTTCGTCTTCGATCGTACCCCCCGGGGGGGGCATAGCTTCCCTACCTGCCACGTGTAGTTGGCTCAGCCCCTGAATAGGGGAAGAGAGGACGGATGGAATGGAGAAGGAAAAGGATGGAGCACGGGATTAGCAGGAGGGGGGCTAGGAGTAGAAAACAGGCGGCAGAACCACACGGCTTGATCGTGCAATCAGACCCTCACGGGCGGGTCGGGAAGGTGCGCCCAAGCGGCCAAGTCGAGTAGGCGAGCTGCTGAAGCGTGAGTACTGCATGAATCGCGAGGACGTTTCAAGCGACAGCGCGATTCCCAAGCGAGTCGCGAGAAGCACCAGAGCGAGAGCGCGATTCCGGAGCGTCGAGGGCGCGGTGTTTGCATACACTGCGAGGACACCCAGCGCGAGAGCGCGATGCGTGCAGAAGTTGCGAGGACGTCCCGCACGAGGGCGCGCTCGTGAAATGCCTTGCGAGGAGGTGTCAGGCGGGAGATGCTGCTGTTGTTGTTGCAAGTCGGGGGTGCGGGGCCCAGTTCGGTGACCCCACACGTTCCCTTCTGAAAAAGCCAGCTGCGAGCCGCGGGCGGAGCTCCCTCCCTCCCTCCCTCCCTCCCTCCCTCCCTCTCTCCCTCCCGCAGTAATCGAATTACAGCCGGAGCGCAGTATCCCCAAACAGGGCTTTTTGACCCACTGCGGCTTCCAAGGTCGATGGCGTGCCCGTCCAGTGCGGGCTGGCGTGGCATGTGAAAACATGCCGCCTCCTCCTCCTCCTCCTCCTCCTCCTCCTCCTCCTCATCATCACGAACGGCATTTCGGAGCCCAGAGTTGCGAGGATGTCTCCAGCGTAACGGGCTGGACCACCTCGCGCGCGGCATTTCAGACCCTAGAGTTGCGACGACGCCTCGGGCGAAACGTGCTTCGAGGAAGTCTCAGGCGAAACGGGCCGGACCACCTCGAGCGCGGCGTCTCAGAGCTTCGAGTTGCGGGGGGCCTCCTGGGGCCTCCTGGGACCTCCCGGCGACCTCCTGGGGCTTCCTCCTGGGCCTCCTGTGGCCTCCTGGACCCCACCTGGGGCTTCCTGAAGCCTCCTGGGGCTCCCAGGGGGGGATATCTAACATGTGGCCGTCGGGGCCCTCCAAAATGGGCGGGGTGGGGGGCCACAAGAGCAGGAAAAATCAACGAATCAACACCGGATGTGCATTAACTTGACACGTTCTGATAGGGGGCCTCCTGGGGCCTCCTGGGAGCCTCCTGGGAATCTCCTGCTCCCTCCTGGGGCCTGTCCTGGGCGCCCTGCGGCCTCCTGAAGCTCTCTGGGGCCTCCTGGGGCTCCCAGGGTCCCAGGGGGGATATGTAACATGTGGTCTTCTAGCCCCCAGGCTGGAACACCTCTTGCGCAGCATCTGAGAGCTCAGAGTTGCGAGAATGTCTTGTGCGAAACGGGCCGGACCACCTTGCGCACGGCATCTCAGAGCTCAGAGTTGCGAGGATGTCTCAGGCGAGATGGGCCGGACCACCTCGCGCAGGGCATCTCGGAGCCTAGAGTGGCGAAGATGTCTCAGGCGAAACGAGCTGGACCACCTCGCGCGCGGCATTTCGGACCCCAGAGTTGCGACGATGTCTCGGGCGAAACGTGCTGCGAGGAACTCTCAGACGAAACGGGCCGGACCACCTCGAGCGCGGCGTCTCAGAGCTTCGAGTTGCGGGGGCCTCCTGGGGCCTCCTGGGACCTCCTGGTGACCTCCTGGGGCTTCCTCCTGGGCCTCCTGTGGCCTCCTGGACCCCACCTGGGGCTTTTCCTGAAGCCTCTTGGGGCTCCCAGGGGGGGATATCTAACATGTGGCCGTCGGGGCTCCCCCAAATGGGGGGGGCCACAAGAGCAGGAAAAATCGACGAATCAACACTGGATGTGTATTACCTTGACACGTTCTGATAAGGGGGCCTCCTGGGGCCTCCTGGGAGCCTCCTGGGAATCTCCTGCTCCCCCCTGGGGCCTGTCCTGGGCGCCCTGCGGCCTCCTGAAGCTCTCTGGGGCCTCCTGGGGCTCCCAGGGTCCCAGGGGGGATATGTAACATGTGGTCTTCTGGGCCCCCAGTCTGGACCACCTCTTGCGCGGCATCTGGGAGCTCAGAGTTGCGAGAATGTCTTGTGTGAAACGGGCCGGACCAACTTGCGCACGGCACCTCATAGTTCAGAGTTGCAAGGATGTCTCAGGCGAGACGGGCCGGTGTCTCGGTCGAAACGTGCTGCGAGGAAGTCTCAGGCGAAACGGGCCGGACCACCTCGAGCGCGGCGTCTCAGAGCTTCGAGTTGCGGGGAACTCCTGGGGCCTCCTGGGGCTTCCTCCTAGGCCTCCTGTGGCCTCCTGGACCCCACCTGGGGCTTCCTGAAGCCTCTTGGGGCTCCCAGGGGGGGATATCTAACATGTGGCCGTCGGGGCTCCCCAAAATGGGGTGGGGGGCCACAAGAGCAGGAAAAATCAACGAATCGACACCGGATGTGTGTTCTGATAGGGGGCCTCCTGGGGCCTCCTGGGAGCCTCCTGGGAATCTCCTGCTCCCCCCTGGGGCCTGTCCTGGGCGCCCTGCGGCCTCCTGAAGCTCTCTGGGGCCTCCTGGGGCTCCCAGGGTCCCAGGGGGGATATGTAACATGTGGTCTTCTGGGCCCCCAGGCTGGACCACCTCTTGCGCGGCATCTGGGAGCTCAGAAATGCGAGAATGTCTTGTGCGAAATGGGCCGGACCACCTTGCGCACGGCATCTCAGAGCTCAGAGTTGCAAGGATGTCTCAGGCGAGACGGGCCGGACCACCTCGCGCAGGGCATCTCAGAGCTCAGAAGTTCGAGGATGTCTCAGGCGGGCTCCCAGGGTCCCAGGGAGGATATGTAACATGTGGTCTTCTGGGCCCCCAGGCTGGACCACCTCTTGCACGGCATCTGGGAGCTCAGAGTTGCGAAAATGCCTTGTGCGAAAGGGGCCGGACCAACTTGCGCACGGCATCTCAGAGCTCAGAGTTGCAAGGATGTCTCAGGCGAGACGGGCCGGTGTCTCGGGCGAAACGTGCTGCGAGGAAGTCTCAGGCGAAACGGGCCGGACCACCTCGAGCGCGGCGTTTCAGAGCTCTGAGATGCGAGCATGTCTCAGGCGAGACGGGCCGGACCACCTCGCGCAGGGCATCTCAGACCTCAGAAGTTCGAGGATGTCTCAGGCGAAACGGGCCGGACCACCTCGAGCGCGGCATCTCCGAGGTCAGAATTTCGAGGATGCTTAAGGCGAAACGGGCCGGACCACCTCGCGCAAGGCATCTCAGAGCTCAGAGTTTCGAGGATGTCTCAGGCGAAACGGCCCGGACCACCTCTCGCACGGCACCTCGGGGCTCAGCGTTTCGAGGATGTCTCAAGCGAAACGGCCTGGACCACCTCTCGCGCGGCGCCCCGGAGCGCAACTTTTTGAGGATGTCTCAGGCGAAACGGCCAATCCCGGCCAACTCAGAAACGAGAGTTGTGAGGATGTCTCAAGCGAAACGGCCCGGACTATTAAATTTGTGTGAGGATATCTCTGCTTCGGCTTCCCTCGGCCGGAGTTAGCTTCTATCACAGCAGCACCCCTTTCAGCAAGCTGTTTGGGGAAAAACACCATGATCACCGGGCACGGGTGATCAACAATAACCGTTTTGTGGAAATTAGATCTCGACGACAACAGCAACACCAACAGCAGAAGACATTACAACAGCAACAGCAGCAACAACAACAACGCACCAACACGCCAACACACCAACACCAACAACAACACCAACAATAACAACAGCAGCAGCAGCAACAGTAGCAGCAACAACAACAGCAGACATCATTGTATGACTGTTCGCTCTTATCTGCTCGCGCGCCATTCAACACGTATACCCCAAACGCTCGGTACCCGCTCTCTTCGTCTTCGATCGTGCCCCGTCTTGGGGGCAGATTTTCCCTACCTGCCGCGCATACTTGGCGAGGATGAAGAGGGGTAGGAGGAAGAGGGGTAGGAGGAGAGGGATGAGGAGGTGGAGGAGGAGGAGGAGGAGGGAGAGCAGGAGTAGGACGGAAGAGTAGTAGTAGTAGTAGTAGTAGTAGTAGTAGTAGTAGTAGTAGTAGTAGTAGTAGTTAGTAGTAGTAGTTAGTAGTTAGTAGTAGTAGTAGTAGTAGTAGTAGTAGTAGTAGTAGTAGTAGTAGTAGTAGTAGTAGGAGGAGGAGGAGGAGGAGGAGGAGGAGGAGGAGGAGGAGGAGGCCAGTCTCTCTCTCTCTCTCTCGTTGTGTCCCCTGCCGCTTCGGGCGCTCCTCGCCGCCGCGGCACGGGATCGGCTCGGGAAGCTGGTCGCCGCGGAGCCCAGGGGGGATGCCAGCGGCAGGCTGTGATGCGGTCTTTGGCCAGTGTCGATGGTCCTCAGGACGTGTGTTAGCCCAAGCGTGTGTTCCCCCCGCTCCTCAGTAGTTCTTGGCGCGTCCTGCCCGTAGCCCGACCTGCTCCTGCACCAGCTTCGACTCGCTTGCGCCTGCTGGCTCAAAAAGTGCTTCCCCCGTTCGGCTGCGCCGATAGCGCGCAGCCTGTAAGGCCCTCGTTGTGCCTCCTGCGTCGTATTGAGGGGCCTCGGTGAGCAAGCACACGTTGGCGCTGACACACGTTTTGAGGATCATCGACAGATGCGGAAGCAGCGCCCCTGAGAACTGGGCGTCGCAATTTTACACGCCATGCGTTTTCGCAGGGTTTCGGGCCCAGGATCATCACATATCGATCTGGCCCGAAAAACGTTGCAGAACAATAAGCTCCAGGGCTCCTGTCGTGATTTTTCTTGAGGCCGCATATTGTCGCAACGTCCGATCTCATGGGGCGCTGCGCCGTCCCAGTCGTTCCATGGGAACTGTGCTTTGGAAGTTCCCGTCTTCTTCTGCGTGTTGCGATTGGCCAGCCTGGGCCGTGGGCGCCATCTCTGGGGCGGGGTCAGTTGGGATTTCAGACGTGATAGGACAAGTGGGGACTTATAACGCGTGCGCCAGCAACTGGAACAGTGTCGTCTCTACTCAGAGGTCGTCGCGTTTCATGTGGATATATATATATATATATGTATATATATATATTATAATACACACATAGACGTATGCATCTGCGTTTTCCCTTTTCTATAGTTGTGCACTCCGAGGGGGTGGGGAAACCTGCCCCCAGTGGGTGGGAAGACTTGCCCCCCCTGCAGAGCCGAACCCTCCGGATCCTCGAGCTTCACGGCCCTCCAGGGCACCCCTGCTGCTCGCTTCTCGGGATTTTCGTGGACGTGCCAGGTCTAGCCAGCAGGCCCAAGCGACCCCGCGCGAGCTCGAAGCGGCCCCAGACATTCAACACACGCCCGAAGACGGCCCAAATTACACCCCCAAGAGGCCATCCGACAGTTTTTCCCAACCATCTTGTGGTGTTGGGTTCTCGTTTTGAAGAGACGGTTTCCGCGTTCCCTCCCTCCCTCGTTCCTTCCTACCTTCCTTCCTTCCTTCCTTCCTTCCTTCCTTCCTTCCTTCCTCCTCCCCCTCCTCCCTCCTCCCCTCCTTGCCTCTGCCCTCCGCATGTCCATTCCGGCACACCACTTACACGTTTCGTGGCCCCATGGGGAGCTCCACCGAAGGCCCCAGTGGCCGCGTCCGCATGCGTCCGCCCCGCCCAGCGCATGCTCATTTTGAGACACCCCTTACGCTTCGTGGCCCCATACGGAGCTTCACCAGAGGCCCCAGTGGCCGCGTCCGCATGAGTCCGCCCCGCCCACCGCATGCCCATGACCACACGTTTCGTGGTCCCGTAGGGAGCTCCACCGAAGGCCCCAATGGCCGCGTCCGCATGCGTCCTCCGCGCCCGCCGCATGCCCATTTCGGCACACCGCTTACAGCGTTTCGTGGCCCCAGAGGGAGCTCCACCGAAGGTCTCAGAGGCGCTGTCCGCATGCGTCTTCGCTGCACATCGCATGCCCATTTCGGCACACCCCCAAACGTTTCGTGGCTCCATTGGGAGCTCCACCGAAGGCCTCAGTGGCCGCGTCCACATGCGTCCGCCCCGCCCACCGCATGCTCATTTTGAGACACCCCTCACGTTTCGCGGCCCCATAGGGAGCTCCACCGAAGGCCCCAGTGGCCGCGTCCGCATGCGTCCTCCACGCCCGCCGCATGCCCATGTCGGCACACCCCATCACACGCTTCGTGGCCCCATAGGGAGCTCCACCGAAGGCCCCAGCTGCCGCGTCCGCATGCGTCCTCCGCTCCCACCGCATGCCATTTCGGCTCACCCCTCACACGCATCGTGGCCCCATAGGGAGCTCTACCGAAAGTCCCAGTGGCGCTGTCCGCATGCGTCCTCCCCGCCCACCGCATGCGCATTTCGGCACACCCCTCACAGCGTTTCGTGGCCCCAGAGGGAGCTCCACCGAAGGCCCCAGTGGCCATGTCCGCATGCGTCCTCCCAGCCCACCGCATGCCTATGTCGGCGCACCCCTCACACGCTTCGTGGCCCCATGGGGGAACTCCACCGAAGGCCCCAACGGCCGCGTCCGCATGCGTCCTCCCCGCCCGCCGCATGCCCATGTCGGCACACCCCTTACAGCGTTTCGTGGCCCCATGGGGAGCTCCACCGAAGGCACCACTGGCCGCGTCCGCACGCGTCCGCCCCGCTCACCGCATGTCCACCTGCGGCGCACCCCATCACACGTTTCGTGGCCCCATACGTAGCTCCACCGAAGGCCCAGTGGCCGCGTCCGTATGCGTCTTCCCCGCCCACCGTGCCCATGTCGGCACACTCCTCACACGTTTCGTGGCCCCATAGGGAGTTCCACCGAAGGCCCCAGTGGCCGCGTCCGCATGCGTCCTCCCCGCGCAGCGGCGCAGTTCGCATGCGTGTCCCCCACCTGGTACAGCGCTTCGTGGTCCCAGAGGGAGCTCCACCGAGGTTCCCAGTGGCGCAGTTCGCATGCGTCTCCCCCACCCAGTGCAGCGTTTCATGGCCCCAGAGGGAGCTCCACCGAAGTTCCCAGTGGCGCAGTTCGCATGCGTCTCCCCCACCCAGTACAGCGCTTCATGGCCCCAGAGGGACCGTACATGGACATCATATTCGAACCCTATGGCCCAAGATGCCCCCCAGACCCCCCGAAATTAATATTGATGGCGTGACGACGGGGGGGGCGTGAGTGGATTGAAATATTCGAACCCCAAAGCACCGCCTTTTACTGAGATCAACATTGATGTCGGGGGCGCGGGGTGATTTAGAATCTCCCTCGAATGTGTAAGGGTTCGAATCGATTGTCCATCTACTGGAGCTCCACCGAAGTTCCCCGGGGCGCAGTTCGCATACGTCTCCCCCACCCAGTGCAGCGTTTCATGGCCCCAGAGGGAGCTCCACCAAAGGTCCCAACGGCGCATTTCGCATGCGTCTCCCCCACCCAGTGCACCGCTTCGTGGCCCCATAGGAGGTCCACCGAAGGTCCCATGGTGGCCGCGTCCGCATGCGTTACCCCCACCCAGTACAGCGTTTCGTGGCCTCAGAGGGAGCTCTACCGAAGGTCCCAGTGGCACAGTTCGCATGCGTCTCCCCCGCCCAGGAGAGCGTTTCGTGGCCCAAGGGGGAGGTCCACCGAAGGTCCCAATGCCGCAGTTCGCATGCGTCCCTTCCACCCAATGCAGCGCTTCGTGGCCTTAGAGGGGGCTTTACCGAAGGTCCCCGTGGCGCAGTTCGCATGCGTTTCCCTCACCCAGTTCAGCGTCTCGTGGCCCAAGAGGGAGCTCCACCGAAGGTCCCAGTGGCGCAGTTCGCATGCGTCTGCCCCACCCAGTACAGCGTTTCGTGGCCCAGAGGGAGCTCCACCGAAGGTCTAGTGGCGCAGTTCGCATGCGTTTCCCCCACCCATTACAGCGTTTCGTGGCCCCAGAGGGAGCTCCACCGAAGGCGATACCCACAACTGCGGTATTCACAACTGCACATGGTTGGGTCCTTCGCCAGGCCAGTGTATGGTTTTTGGAATGCTATGTTCTTCGGTCTTCCAGGCGTCGGAGAACGCCTCAAAGAGCCCCCAAACCGTCCCAAAACGACTTGAAAAGAACTTCAGATGGTCCAAGAAAGCTCCAAGACAACCAAACATGGGCTCAAGATGGCCCGAAGAGAGCCCCATGACGGCCCAAGACGGCCTCCAAACGCGCTCCGAAAGACTCCAACTCGTGACCTGGTCGTTGAGGGAGACCGTGGTTCGCAGCAAGGTGGCCGGAGGAAACTCCCAGTGGTCCCCAAAAGGCTCCCAGGAAGCTTCGAGAAGCCTGCAAAACGCCCCTAAAAAGGTCTCGCGAGGCCTCCAAAAGCTTTCCAAGACGAGCCTCCGCAACAAAAAGCTGAGGAGGACGGGGAAGGGTTCGCAGGGTAAGGCGAGAACGAGGAAAACAAAGTTCGAGGGAAGGAGAAGGAACAACACATTATGACGACGACGACGACAAAAACGGCAACAAAGGAGCTTCGGATCTGTATTTGCTTACTTCTCTTTCATTCCGCCCGCAGGCCGAGATTGAAGGACGAAGGCTCACGGCGCGAAGAACCAATGCACCTCTGTGAATATAGGCGCACCTGTAACTACATGAATGCATGTACACAGCTGTAGACGTCTGCGTACAAGACTGCACTGGCGCTTCGCTGCCTCGTTCCTGCTCTCTCTGTCGACACCCCCGCTGCTCCCTCCTCCCCCCCATCTCTGCGAGGGCGGGGCGGCGAGGGGGCCCGGCGTCTCGCCGTCCTGGGCCGCGCACCCTCCGCGGACGGCCTGTGTGCACGGCGCCGCCTCGGCGCCTCCCGCGGCGCCGTCGCCCTTCGACCCGGGCACGCTGCGGCGCACAGCTCCTCGCCCCCCCCGCCCCTCCCCGGGGCGAGCCCGTGCACCGTGCCGCGCTGGAGCGTGGCCCGGAGGAGTCCGGACACGGCGCGGCGCACGCGCGCCGTTCTCGTGCCCCCGGGGCCCCGCCGTGCGCACGCCGAGGGCACGCGCCGCGCACACCTTTCGGGGTCTCGCCTCCCGGGCCGCGCGAGGCGGGCAAGAGGCTGAGGCAGGGGCACCCTGGGCTCGGGTTGGGGAGGGGGGGGGGGCGAGGAGGAAGAGGAGGAGGAGGAGGAGGCGGAGGAGGAGGAGGAGGAGGAGGGGGAGGAGGACAAGAGGAGGAGGACAAGAGGAGGAGGAGGAGGAGGAGGAGGAAGAG
This sequence comes from Prorocentrum cordatum, assembly GCA_963575745.1. Taxonomy (NCBI): domain Eukaryota; class Dinophyceae; order Prorocentrales; family Prorocentraceae; genus Prorocentrum; species Prorocentrum cordatum. The sequence continues at coordinate 91,958 of CAUYUJ010019140.1, forward strand.
GAGGAGGAGGAGGAGGAGGAGGAGGAGGCTTTCGGGTTTCGGGGTATATGGAGCGCCTGTGTGCACGCACAGCCCCACGCGGTCAGCCCCGAGTTAGGGCCAACCTCAAAAGAAAATCAACCTCATCAGGGCGCGGGGAAAGACATGCCACTCTTCGGAGGTTTGCCCTTGGCCAACCGCGAGAGGTTGGAGAGTCCTGTGGCCGTGGGCTTCGGTGGACACTCAGCGGCCAATTTCTGCACATTATGGACCGCGAATGCTCCACACGACCGACAAAATAGGACTCCACGAAATTCAGCGAGTGCTTGGGACAAATGTGCCCGACCAAAGCACAGATGGGCCGTTGGGTTACCCTGGGAGGAACCAGCACTGGCGGTGGGCCCAACTTGCGAGACAACCGAGGATCCCAACACCAGCGCCCCAGGACACGGACACGGCCAAAATTTAGACAACTCGCCTCGCACAGCAGAAAATTTGCGGAGGCACCGCGAACGTTTAAAGATAGCACCAACTTTCACCACGTCGTGGCCTTCAGCTCTCAACCTCTCTTTGCGAAGGTTCGAGGCTCTGGGCCCACCTATACGGTGGTGCTCTCTACCGATGCCGTCCTCTCTCGTCCGCGGGCAGGTGAGACACACATGCCGCGAGACAGCCAATAACCTTTTGAGGACCAACAACAGGAGGAGGAGGAGGAGGAGGAGGAGGAGGAGGAGGAGGAGGAGGAGGCGGAGGCGGAGGCGGAGGCGGAGGAGGAGGCGGCGGAGGAGGAGGAGGAGGAGGAGGAGGAGGAGGAGGAGGCGGAGGAGGAGGCGGCGGAGGAGGAGGAGGAGGAGGAGGCGGAGGAGGAGGAGGAGGGGGAGGAGGAGGAGGAGAAGGAGGCGGCGGAGGAGGAGGAGGCGGCGGAGGAGGAGGAGGCGGCGGAGGAGGAGGAGGAGGCGGAGGAGGAGGAGGAGGAGGCGGAGGACGGGGGCCGTTCCTCAGGCTCAGGCCGGGGAGCAGGCTCGTGGCCGAGGCCCGCCGTGGCCAGGAGCGCCCCGTCGTTCCTCGCCTGGCGCTCCGCGGTGCCGCGCGATGGCTGCCGTCGCACCCGCGGGGGCAAAAGGGGGGCCAGCCAGCGCCTTGGCATCGCTCGGACGTGTGCATTTTTCCTTCGGCGAGGACCATCGAGGAGCATCCTTGATCATTTGGCGAAAAAACCACGCACGAAACGGAAAAAGCACAGGGAACGGACGTCCGAGCGATGGCCAGCTGGGCATGTTCGGCAGGGCTCGTTTCGACCCCTCCGATTCGATCCGATTCGACTTCAGTGGCTTCCGGTTCCGATTCGATTCGGCTTCGGATTCCGACCTGGAGCTGCGATTTCTCCATGGAGGCTTGCCTACCAGCCTGCCGATTTCCGCCGATTCGACCTCTCACGACTCGGCTGCCGATTTCCGCCGATCCGAGGCATTTCGGTCGCCGATCCGACTTATCGATTCGATTCTGGGCTCTCTCGTGTGAGCGTCGGAGAAGGTTGTGACACCCTGGCCCATCTCGGGGGAGGGGGGCGCGATGCGGCGGCTCGTGGGAGCCCGGGACCCAGGGGGTCGGTGGCCCTTTGGAGGAAGGCAGCACGAGGGGTCGGTGGCTTCCTGATGGCAATCCAGTGCGTGCGGGAGGAGCGGTGGCAGATCAGAGGAAGTCAGTGCAGAGCTTAGCCGCTGGGAGCGTCCGGGGCCGCACGGCGATGGGATGCAGCCAGATCGGGGCGTTCAGGCATCGGTGCTGCTTGCTGCTGGTGCCCCCCCGTCTCCATGAGCTCCCCCTGAAAATTCCACCAAGCCCTCCAAGGAAATCCGAAGATTTAAGGTTTCCCCCCCACTCTCCAACTCCCTCCTCCCTCCCCCCTAGAACCTTCTATAAAGCCCATAGAACCATCCCAGCCCCCCGTTGTAAATCTTGTTCCTTCTCCGCTCCTCCTCCCTCTTCAGCCGTTTTGGCTCAAACCGTTTGGGCCGAACCTTCGCCGAGTCGCTGACTGCAACAGGCGCTGCCGATCGGCCGCCACCGGCCGAGAGCTGGGCATACTCCTTAGGGCGCTTTTTACTGGGGGACGGCGAAGACGCGGGGGTCTCGAGGGCTGCGGGCCCCCTGGAGCCCCTTGCGGCGCACGAAGGGGCGGACCTTTCTCCACCCCTCCCTCGTCACTGCCCCTCCTCTTCCGCGACGCCCGACTCCAGATGCACACGCACCGATCCCAGCCAGGCCCACCCTGGCCGGTGAGCACGCCTCCCCGGCAAGCCAGGAGGGCGTAGGCACCGACCCTGGGCCCAGGACGGGCCCGGCGGGGATCGGCGCACGTGCGCGGCGCTTGTTCCTCCAGTCGGCGGTGAGCGAGGGGGGAGGTGAGAAGGAGAGGGCCTTCTCGGAAGGCGGCGGGACTTCTCGGAAGCCCTCGCGCCCTTTGCGAAGTTTCTTGTGCCTCCGGGGAAGGCTTAAGTTAGGAGACTTCTCGGAAGGCCCAAGGACTTCCGAGAAGGCCCGCCCCTCCTCATTTCCCCCCCGGCCCTCGCTCGCCGCCCATCCAAGCTCCCCGCCAGATGGCCAGCAGGTGGCATTACGCGTCCTGGGGAGCCGCCGCGTCCGACCCCTGCGCCCCGAGGCCGCCCGAGCCTGGCCCGCGCCCGGCCCGGCGGCCTCTCCCAGCGGACGCGGGCGCCCACGCCGCCAGACTGCGAGGGCACCAACCGCGCGTGTGGGCCGCCCTGCAGGACGGCCATCATCACGGCGAGCCTCCCTCCGGCAGTGGTCAGCATCGTCTAACCCATCCCCATCGGTGTTTGGGCCATGGCGTCTCAGCCCCACTGGCCCATCCTCTCCATGGTGGCGACAGGCCCCGCGGACCCTGAACGAGCAGGCATCATCCCGGGTCAAGGGTTCACAGGCCTCCCCCTCTCGGATGGGAATGGGGGGAGGCGACGACGACGACGGCGGACGACGACGGACGACCACGACGACACCGCCGCCGCCTTCGACGACGACGACGACGGCGACGACAGAGGACGACGATGGACGACGACGCCGACGGAAGCCGTCGAAGACGCTGCCGACGCCAACGCCGACGACGACGGCGACGACGGCGACGACGCCGACGCCGACGCCGACGACGACGCCGACGGAAGCCGTCGAAGACGCTGCCGACGCCAGCGCCGACGACGACGACGACGGCGACGACGCCGACGCCGACGCCGACGACGACGCCGACGCCGACGCCGCCGCCGACGACGACGCCGCCGCCGACGACGACGACGACGACGACGACGACGACTGAGCACGACGACGACGACGGACGACGGACGACGGACGACGGACGACGGACGACGACGACGACGACGGCGACGACGACGACGACGACGACGACGACGGCGGCGACGATGACGACGACGGACTACGACGACGACGAAGGCGCCGCGCCGACGCCGACACCGACTCCGCCGCCTCCATGGTGGAGATAGGGCCAGTGAAACCCGAAGGAACAGGCATGCATGATCCTGGGTCGAGAGTTCACAGGCCCCCCCCCCCAGATGAGACGGGGGGGGCACGACGACGACGACGACGACGACGGACGATGCCAACGACGACAACGACGACGACGACGACGACGATGTGGACGATGCCGACGACGACAACTACGACGACTTTGACGTGGTGGGCGACGACGCCGACGCTGACGCTGACGCTGACGACGACGGCGGACGGCGACAGACGACGACGACGACGCCGCCGCCGCCTTCGACGACGACGAACTACGACGACGACGACGACGACGTCGACGACACCGACGACGGACGCCGACGACGACCGACGACCGACGACGGCCGACAACGACCGACGACGACGACGATGACGACGACGACGACGATGACGGACGGACGACGACGATGACGACGACGATGACGACAACGACGACGGCGTACGCCGACGCCGACGGCCGTCGACGACGACGATGATGACGACGACGACAAAGACGAATGGCGTCCGACGACGACGTCGACGACAACGATGGACGACCACGACAGACGCCGATGACGACGGCGCCCACGACGACAACGCCGAGGCCGACGCCGACGACGACGGCGCCGACGACAACCGAAACGACGACCCACGACGCTGACGACGACGACGTCGATGACGACGACAACGACGACGACGTTGACGACGACAACGACGTCGACGACGACGACGACGCCTACGGACGACGGACGACCACGACGACGACGTCGACGTTCACGACGACGACGGCGATGTTCACGACGACGACGGCGATGACGACAGACGACGGACGACAACGCCGACGGCGACGACTACGACGATGACGACGACGACGGAAGATGGACGACGGGCGACGACGACGACGGCGGCGACGACGACGACCACGAAGACGAAGCCGCCGAAGACGACGATGACGATGACGACGACGACGGACGACGACGACGGACGCCGACGACAACGACGACGACAACGATAACGACGACGACGACGTTGACGACGACGAAAACGACGACGACGACGATGGCGACGATAACGACGACGACGCCGACGACGACTTCGATGTCGTGGACGACAACGCCGACGCCGACGCCGACGCCTACGGAAGACAGCGACGACGACGACGACGACGCCGACGATGTGGACGATGCCGACACTGACGACGACGCCGACGCCGACGACGCCGCCGCCGACGATGACGACGACGCCGACGCCGACGCCGATGCCGACGCCGGGGCCGACGTCGACGCCGACGGACGACAATCAAGACGCCGACGATGCTGGCGCCGACGACAACGACGACGACGACGACGCCAACGCCGACACCGACGGAAGACGACGACGACGACGACGACGACGACGACGACGACGACGACGACGACGACGACGACGACGACGACTACGACGATGCTGACGCGGACTCCGACGCCGACGCCGACGCCGACGTTGACGCCACCGACGACGACACCGACGCCGACGTCGACGCCGACGCCGATTCCGACGCCGACGCCGACGGAAGACGCCGACGACGCCGACGATGCTGGCGCCGACGCCGATGCCAACGACGACGACGATGACGACGACGACGACGCCAGCGCCGAAACCGACGGATGACGACGACGACGACGACGACGACGACGACGACGACGACGTCATCGGCGACAACGACGATGGCGGCGGCGGCGGTGGCGACGACGACGACGACGACGACGACGACGACCCACCCCATACTCACAGGGGAAGGGGGGGCACAGGTACCCACCACCACGCCAGTCCCACAGGCCACAACCACAGGGGGAGGGGATTGATCCCATTTTCGAGGCCCTGCGACCTTGGTCTCGGAAAGCTACCGGCGAAAGCAGCGGAACGTCCACCCTCCACCACGCCACGCCCACACTCCCACGGCCGCAGGGAGGCGGAGGAGCGACTTCATTCGCGAGGCCTTCGCGAGGCTCACGGGCGTACCCATCCGGCGGGGGAGGGTGGGAGGCTGATCTCATTAGCATTGGAGGGGGGGCAGCCCTGGACCATGCATCCCCACCTAGGCGGGTAAGTCGGCCAGTGGGGCAATTGGGCCAAGGCCACGCCAGTGGGTATAGGGACAGGTTAAACGATGATCAGGGGGCGCGCACTCGTGGCACGCCCTGGCAGCGTCGGCGACCTCAACCGCCAGGCCAGGCCTCCGGCTCGACCTGGCCGCCGCGACGGCTTCGTGGCCCGCGCTGGCGGGCGTCCAGGACGCGCAGATGCCGCTGGCCGAGCTCGTGAGCTGGCACAGTCTTCCTGAGGTGGACTCAGCCCTCCGTGGCGACGTGGCGGTCACCACGATGGCCGTTCTGAATTTGCCCTATGCGTACCCGAAGTGGAAGCTGCAGTGGGACATCAAGCAGGAGGGCCTTGCGTACGACTACTTCCACTGCCCCCAGGACGCTCGCAAGGAGAGGAATCGCGGATTTGCGTTTGTAAACTTCCTGACGCCAGAGGCCGCCCACGCATTCCAGCGGTCTTTCCACAACCGCGAGCTCTCCTACCCCGGGGCAGAGGCTAAGGTGGTTGCTGTCGTGCCTTCTGATCTGCAGGGCCTCGAGAAGAACGCCCGCCTCCACCCACAGGGCTTGGCTTTACTTCCGCAGTTGCTGTTGCAGCAGTACCAGCAGCGTCACCTTCGCCAGCAGCACCAGCAGATGACAGCCGCAAGCGGCGGCGGCAGCACCAGTCGGGGACCCTGGGAGGCTGAGCAAGTCGCGGTGGACCAGAGAGCCTCCTCCAGCCGCTCCCAGGTGGCCCCTGCGACGCACTCGCCGTCGCCATCTCGAAACGTGCCGGTGGTCTACAGGCTGTCCTTATGAGGGATCCGTAGCGCCATGCGTGCGGCCCAGGCGGGCCCCCCGTCGGACTCTTCTCGCTCCGCCGGGCGCCCCCTGGGTCGAGTCTGGGCGTTGGTCGAGCTTGCACTCCAGTGGCCAGGATTACCGTGCGGAGGGCCTCGTGGCCACTGCGCGCCGTCACTTCGTGCTCGATCCTCTGGGGGCCCGGGCGCGGACACCCGCATCGCGGCAGCCTGCGCATACTTCAGTCTGGGCTTGCCAGCGTGCGCGTGTTGCGCTGGAGTTGGAGGCTGTCTTCTTGAATTTGCAGCGTCGCCTCGAAGAGAAGATGGATGATGTGGATAATTATGTGGCCTGACGGAGCCCTGATCGACGGATCGGTCTCTCTCACGAAGGGGAGGGGCATGAAGAAGGGGAGGAGCAAGAACAGGAGACTGAGTTTGAGGAGGTGGAGAAAGATCAGGAGGGGGAGGGGGAGGAGGAGGGGGAGGGGGAGGAGGACAAGCTAGGTGCGCTCGCGTCATATCTGACGTCCTACCCCTCCCTCCCATCCCTTACCATGGCGCTGATTTTCTCTATCCGCGGACGCGTGTCGTAGCGGACCTGTGGCTCCGCGCGCGCGTGCGTAGTGGGTGGTGGTGCACGTGCGTGCGTGCGTGCGTGCGTGCGTGCGTGCGTGTGTGTGGTGCGTGGTGGTGGTGGTGGTGGTGGTGGTGGTGGTGGTGGTGGTGGTGGTGCTGGTGTGGTGGTGGTGGTGGTGGTGGTGGTGGTGGTGGTGGTGGTGGTGGTGGTGGTGTTGCTGGTGCTGGTGCTGGTGGTGGGTGGTGGTGGTGGTGGTGGTGGTGGTGGTGGTGGTGGTGGTGGTGGTGGTGGTGCGGTGCGGCGGTGGTGGCGGGCGGATGGGCGCGCGAGAAAAAGGCCCGCGCTGGGGCGAGAACGCCATCCTGAACGACGGAGGCCAAACACCGATCCGAAAATGAGGCCCACGCTGCAGCGGGAGCACGATTCGGAACGATTCGGGAGCAGAAATGAGGCCGGCGCCTCAACGAGAGCAGCATTTGGGGGAAAAATGACGCCGGCGCCTCAGCGAGAGTCGTTTCCCGGGATTTCCCAGGCACCCTGTCTGTAAAAAACAGTACGCGGAGGGTGCGCGGCCATCACCCGGACGCCATCAGGGGAAGAGGGAGAGTATTTTCATATTGAGTAATTGTGGAGGAGGAGGAGGAGGAGGAGGAGGAGGAGGAGGAATACTAATAATAACAATATAATAAGAAGAATAAGAGTAATAAACATAATAAGAAGAAAAATACGAAGAGGAGGAGGAGGCGGAGCGAAACGCTTCTCAACGGGCAGCCTGCGCGTGCGGTGTTTGCCTTGCTCTTTCTGCCTGCAGCGTCGCCTCCTCGAGGAGGAGACGGACGCTGCGGCTCTGTGGGCTGATCGAGCCATGGTCGACGGACCGGTCCCTCTCAAGAGGAGGAGGGGGAATAATTCAAGGGGGACAAGGGGAGAAGCAAGAACATGAGTCTGCGGATGTGTAGCAAGGACAGGAGGGGGAGGGGAAGTGGAGGGGGAGGGGGAAGAGGAGGAGCAGGAGGAGGAGGAGGAGGAGGAGGAGGAGGAGGAAGACGAGGATGACGAGGAGGAGGAGGAGGAGGAGGAGGAGGAGGAGTGGGATGCATCTCTCTGGGGGGAAGTTCAGTTGGAGGTGGAGGTTGAAGTGGATGAGGAGTTCAACGCTGTGCAAGTTGCTCTGCCAGGTCAACGGCCTTTCTGTGCGTCCCTGGGTGTCCATAGTCAGCTCTGCCGAGCCGAATCTCCCATGCCCAGCAGCCTCGACTGGGCGCGCTCTTTCCACTCCCAACGGGCTCGACCGCGGAGCTACATGCGGATCGGTCAAGCCCCTTGCGGCTCTCTGCTCCCGAGAGGGCATGGGCGCGGCGGTCACGCGTCACTGCGCGTTACGGCGGCGGCGGGCTCCTGGTCTGCTCGTTCGACTGCCTGCGCGTTCCGTGTTTTGCCAGGGCTTGGCGAGGCTCTCGCGTGCGCTCTATGCCTGTCCTTGGTAGTCGGGCCAGGCTCTCGCGTGCGTCCGACGCCTGTCCTTGGAATTGGACACGCCTGTGCCCCGTCGGCGTGATGGGGGCAGTCGTTTTTCTGGCAGTTAGTGTACTGCCTTTTGCCCCACACTGGCGCTCGGAGCCTCTCGCTCCGTCTCGTTCTCCTCTCCGCCTCCCTCCGCCTCCCCCCTCCCCTCGCTCGCGCCGTGAGGCCCTCTGACGAGCTGTTGTTCGATCTTCAGTCTTGTCCGCGGCCGTCCTGCGTGCAGGCCGCCTGTTTGAAGTAATGCTGGGTTAATCGCTAGTGCCTTTTCACCCGTGATGGGATCACAGCAGTAGCGCATTCTCCCGCGCGAGGAGGAGCAGGAAAGCATCAACGAACCGCAGGTTCACCTGCCTCCAGGCCTTTTCTAAGCTTCCTTCTGGCTTGGCACTGAGGCATGGTCCGCTGTGCCGAGCCGAAGCCCCAGGGCCCCCCTCAGGCTGGTCCAGCCGTGGTAGCCTGGTGGCCATGGTGGTTGTGGTGGCCGTGTCGGCCGTGACGGCCGCGCTGGCCGTGGCGGTCGCGGCGGTCGCGGTGGCTGCGGTGGCCGTGGCGGTCGCGGTGTTCGCAGTGGCCGCGGTGACCGTGGCGGCCCCCGACACTTTGAACAGCCTCCTCATCCTCCTCATCCTCCTTGAAATACGTGTTTTTCCCCAGCTAGGTTCTGCATCGAAGATGTTCGTATGTATTATTGAACTCTGCTTTGCGTGCCGTATCGTAGTCTGTATGTTTCTTCTTTGTCCTCCTCCGTCTTCCAATTGGGCTCAAGGCGGCGAGGGCGAGGCCGTAGGGCTGGTCTTTCTCGAGTCGCGCCGCGGCGCCGCCGGGCACGATTCTGCAGCCGTGGCTGATAGCCTGCGGGTTCCTCGCCTTCTTCGGGTTGGTGACGGGTGCCCCCGAGGAGGGCGCAGCTTTCCTGGACGAGGACGGGGGCGTCTTCGACTTCATGGGGCTACGCTTCGACCCCGAAAAGGGTGAGGGAGACGAAGGGGGGGTTGAGCTGAAGGAAAGTGACGTCGTCGTCCGCGGGACCATCCCACTAGTCATGGGAGCCCGGTCGCAGTGGAATTGGATCTACTACCACCCTGAGGGGCAGGGCTCGGGAAAATTGATGTTGCCGGTGGCGTCGGTAAGGCGGCGGATCAAGTATAGGCACGCGTCTCGTTGAAGGACCAGGTGGTTGTTTCCAGCAAGCCCACGCCTGCTGTGGCGTGGGCCCCGTCCCCTGGTCGATCGGGGAAGCCCCGTGGCACCGTTCTGGCAGCTTGTGGGACGCTGCTCGCTCGTCGGGGGTCGAATGTTTCCGAATGCAAGGAGCTCAGCCGTGAAGAGAGTATTGGATCATTTAGGAAAGGGTCAGGGGTGAATAAGTAGAAGTCGACGTCGACAGGGAACCTCGTGAGCTCGTTCCCCACCATTATCAGCAACGTGGTGTGCCTCACCTGGTTGAGTCCGTCATGGGTTGGCATCGGTGGTGGACCTTTCTTGGCCTGGAGAGTTGGGGGCCCACGCTGCATATTATCTACGACGCAACGGTGGCGGCGAGGGAGATCTCTGGACCAGCTTGACGGACATGTCAGATTCAGGAGAGAAGGAGGTGCTGTCAGTGTGGCTTGTGTCTGCTCAGTTCGGTCCTGGCCTTTTTCATCTGCCCGTGTGACAAGCGGTGCAGCACAGGGCGGGATATTGACTCGGATTTGGGCGCGCCCGATGGCGAGCTGGTCTTTAGACGACGGTGTCAGATCCCGACGACGAGCCTGATGCGAAAAGATTGCGCGCTCAGCTCCAGCGAGACCAGGAGGCGCCACGAACGGGTTTGGCGGTGGTCGCGAACGCCCTGAAGGTTCCCGCGGCAGGTGCGCCTTTCGGCGTCCAGGGGTGGCCGGGCCTCGGGTTGAGGCATCTGGCGAGCGGGCGTGGGGCTCCTTTTTCGCTGGCCCAGCTGGACGACTCATGGCGAAGCCGAGCGATCGCGAGCGGGCCGGGGCTTTGGACCCGGGGCGAGCGACCCAGAGCAGCAGCGATCGATGACCTGGTGCCGACGTCGGGCTCCAGCCGGGAGAAGTTGTCGGGGCCCGCTGGACTCGTCGGGGAGGCCGTTGCTCAGTTCGAAGCGGATCGCACACAACCTTCAGAGGAGGGTCGGGGTCGCCAACGTCCTGGTGGCGCCCGCGGCGCCGAGCAAAATGCATTGCGGTGGAAGGGCCGCGAAGGTAGAAGTGCAGGAGTGGCTCCGTGGCAAGGAGCTGACGCAGACGCCCGCAGCTAGAGAGACGCTCGTCTTGGCTATGATGCTGGACAGGTTCGCATCGCAAGGCGGCTACGCCGCGCTCATCAACCCCCAGGCAATAGAGCTGAATTGCTTAAGGAGGTTCGCGATCACGAGGTCCGACGAGGGCGCGACCTGCAATGGCGATTGGAAGAGGCCGCTCAACGCCAACGGCGCCAGGGGGCGCTCGATGGTGGACGGGCCCCGTCGGCGAGGGGCGCATTTGCGGGTTTCGTTTCGGGGCGGCCTCGAGGACGGCCCGGCGGGCGAAGAGGCGGCGGAGCAGGGCGCAGATCGACGAGAACTTAGGAGCGGCGCGAGAGTCGGCGCCGCGCGGCGACGAATAGGGGTGGCCAGAGCGTCCGTTTTGGAGTGGCGACCTTTCCGCGTGTCTCGCGCTGCGGGGCGCGTTCTTGGCGACCAGCGCTGCGCGCGCGTCGTCGGCGGGGAGATCTCCGGGAAGGGCGCGGGCCGGGAGGCCCTTGCTGGCGGGTCTCGCCGCGTTGACCGCGCCGGCGCACTCGGGCGTGCAGGCGCGATGTTCTGCCGAGGGCAATGGCTTGTAGATCTCGAGACCTCGATCTCCCACGAGGCCCGGCGTGCGTCGCGACATCGGCGGCCAGGTGCCCGCTTTCTGGTGCCGCGTCGAGGTGGGTTCCAGGCGGCGGGGCCCGTCGCGCCGCGCCCTTCGCGGGCCGACGCTCGAGCGTTGAGCTCAGTGCGCGGGGCGGCGCGGGCTTCGAGGTCCTCGGCGGCAGGGGGGGTCGGCGCTGGAGAAAGCGCCGCGCGTCCGAGCTGGCCGCGCCCCTCCGCTCGTCTGCGGCGCTCGACATCTCAGATCGGCGCGCCTCTCTCGCGGTGCTGGGGGGCATCGGCGACGGCAGAGCGGCGCCTCGCCGTTTGCGGGGGCCCGGCTGCCTGGGCCGGGGGCGTCGCGAAGAAATATATTAAGAAGAATAAGAAGTAACAAAAAATACAAACGTAGCACCCCGCAATTGCGGATAAGAGTGAGGGGGCGGGCGCGGGCGACGCGGGCGTCGAGCCGGCGGACCTCGTGGCCTTCAGCTTCCCTGTCGATGGCGCCCTCCTCCCCCTCCTCCTCCTCCTCCTCCTCCTCCTCCTCCTCCTCCTCCTCCTCCTCGTGCTCCTCCCCCTCTTTCTCGTGATTTGCGTGTTCTGACAAGTTCAGCGCGGGGGGGGTCGCTGGTGGGCCGCCCGGAACGAATGCAAAGACAGCCCGCCGCAAGCGTCGAATTTTTGGCTTGTTCAGTGAAGGTAGTTTGGGTCGCGGGTGCGTCGCGGGCTCTCCACCCCCACCTGGAAGGAATTGAAAAACAGCCCGCCGCCGGCGCCAAAAAAAATTGATTTGCACACTTAACGCGGTTTGGGTCGCAGGTTTTCCACCTGGAACGAATCCAAAAGAAACCCGCCGCAGGCGCCGAAGTTTTGGCTTGTTCAGTGAACGTAGTTCGGGTCGCGGGTGGGTCGCGGGCACTTCCATTTGGAAGGAATTCAACAACAACCCGCCGCAGGCGCCGAAAATTTTGATTTGTACACTGAACGCGGTTTGGGTCGCGGGTGGGTCGCAGGTTTTCCATTTCGAACAAATGCAAAAGAAGCCCGCCGCAGGCGCCGAACATTTTGGGTGGGTCGCGGGGTGGGTCGCGGGTGGGTCGCGGGTGGGTCGCGGTGGGTCGCGGGTGGGTCGCGGGCGCGGTTTGGGTCGCAGGTGGGTCGCAGGTTTTCCGCTTGGAACGAATGCGAAAGAAACCCGCCGCAGGCGCCGAAAATTTTGGGTGGGTCGCGAGGTGGGTCGTGGGTGGGTCGCGGGTGGGTCGCGGGTGGGTCGCGGGTGAGTCTCGGGGTGGGTCGCGGGTGGGTCGCGGGTGGGTCGCCGGTAGGTCGCGGGTGGGTCGCCGGGTGGGTCGCGGGGTGGGTCACGGGCGGGTCGCGGGGTGGGTCGCGGGTGGGTCGCGGGTGGGTCAAGGGTGGGCCGCGGGGTGGGTCGCGGGTGGGTCGCATGGTGGGTCGCGGGTGGGTCGCGGGCGGGTCGCCAGGCGGGTCGCGGGCGGGACGACGACAACAAACAACAACAACAACAACAACAACAACAACAACAACAACAACAACAACAACCACAACCACAACCACAACCACAACAACAACAACATCAACAACATCAACAACATAATAATAACAACAACAACAACAACAACAACAACAACAACAACATCACAACAACAACAACAACAACAACATAACAACAACACCATAATAACAACAACAACAAACACAACAACAACAACAACAGCAGCAACAACAACAACAACGACAACGACAACGACAACGACAACGACAACGACAACAACAACAACACCAACAACAACACCATTCACAACAACAACAACATCAACAACAACATACCAACAACAACATAACAGCAACAACATAACAACAACACAACAACAACAACAACGACAACGACAACGACAACGACAACGACAACAACACCAACACCAACAACAACAACAACAATCACAACAACAACATAAAAACAACACCAACAACAACAATAACAACAACAACAACCACAACAACCACAACCACAACCACAACCACAACAACAACAACAACAACAACGACAACGACAACGACAACGACAACGACAACGACAACGGCAACGACGACGACACGCATCGCGGAATTCCGTTTCAGCCACGTACTCAGGGACAGTGAATGACCGTTCGGGTCAGCCCCCATCACTCTGATATTCAGCGGACCGCGACATCGGGCGCCCGTGGGCAGGGCGACCCCTGCAAGATGGCGGCGGGCTAGGTTTCGTTGCCACCTCGGGGGGCCGCGGGGCTGTCGCGGGAGGGCCCGCCCTCTGCGGCGGCGCCCTGTCCGGGGAATTTCGAGGGCCGCATTCCGGGGTATCCAGGGCAGGTCGATTGGGGCGGCATCGCAAGTCGAAGAGCTATTCGGACCCTGGCTGGATGGATTGCGCCGCCAGAGTTACCCTGGCCATGGGGATTCCGCAAGCTGGGGTGGTGCGCGGCATCGCGGGGGCGAAGCGCGCGGCCGGGCTCTTCTGCGAGGCAAAGGATGCGAGCGCCGACGGTGGTCGCGAAGTCGCGCCTGACATGGGATGCGCAGGAGGTGAACTTGCTCTTCCCGGGCACTCCTCGGGCGCAGTCGGGGTCGCCTGCTGCGCCGTCCAAGCTTGGCTTCGTCGGGGGCATTCTCGACGAGAAGGTCTCGGGGAGTTTCCGCGGGGGGCGTGCTGGGCCGGTCCTTCCGCCCGAGGTGGGCGGAGGAGTTTGCCTCGCACATGTCGCTGGAGGGGGCGGATCCAGGCGAGCTCTTCGCCATCGGAAAATCGCTGAAAGTGGACTTGCCTAAGCCGCCCGATGGCGCTGTTGGCCTCGGCTCGGTGGCGCTTGTCGCGGGTCTGCGTGGGCCGTTTTCATGGCCCGCTTCGCGCTGGTCGATTGCTTCGAGGCGATGGGCGGCTGGCTTGGCGACGGAGCGGAATGCCCGGGGGGAAGGCGTGCCCAAGCTTTGCGAAGGCGGACTTGCTGTTGCTGCGCGTCGACGATTACGTCGGTCTCGAGCTCGCGAGGCGGGGCGGCGCGGGGGCGTTGGAGGCGGCGAGGGCGGAAACCAGGGAGGGACCGAACGGGGCGCGGCCGGCATTGCGCAAGGATCGGGGGTGGACAGAACCCCCGCCCTGACACGTCGATTCGTGAATTGTCCGTTTTCGGTTCTCGAGAGGGCGCCGCGGCCGTCATCTGTCAGGTTTGGGCCCGCCAGGTTTGGGCCCGATGTCGTTTTCACTAAACCACGTTTTATTAAAGGAGGTTCTGACCATCCCCGAAAGGAGGGGTCGGGGGAAGGGCCCGGGCGAAGGCCCGGGGCCCGGGCGAGGGCTCGGGCTCGGCATTTCGGGTCGACCTTGCGCGCGTTGTGGGGGCTCACGCAGAGAGGGTTGAAGGATCGCGCTCTGTGCTCGGAAGCCGTCTGCGCCTGGAGAGGGCCAGTCTGGCCGCGCCGGCTACGTTCGTCAGCCCAGCGCCCCGTTTGGCTGGAGGGCCCAGTACAATTCAAGGGCAGAGCGTAACCCCCGCCGGGGGTCGAGGGATCGGGTTCCCCTTCCCAATTTAAAAATTTGGCGATGTTGGTCTGCCGCCTTGCCTTCGCCGTCCTGGGCGCCCGCGTTGCCGACGGGGGCGCAGCGCTCCGACTCGGGGGCGAGGGGGGCTCGGCCCCCGGCCCGCCGCAGAGGGGGCGCGGGGCGAGCTGGTGGCCCAGGGGCCGCTGGCGGTCTTCTCCGAGCCAAACCTGGGGCCGGGCGGCGCGCGCGACGGACTCGGGGCCGTCGCCGCAGAGGCAATCGTGGAGAGGGGGCTCGATCGGGGCGCGGAACAGGCCCCGCAGATCCGCGTCGACGAAGCGCAGCAGAAGATCGAGAAAGAGACGAAGGCCCAGGGCAAGACGAAATAATGCACTCGAAGGAACGTCGCCTTGGGTTCATCGATATGCGCCGCGGGCCGGCGAGCTTGAAGGGGGGCCAGGGGGTGGCCCCAGAAGAGCTCGCGCGCTGGGCTCGCCCGCCCACCCAGCCCCAACGGGCGATGCCTGCCCGCGCGCCCGGGCACCTCGAGGACCTCCAGGGCGCAGGCGAACCTGGGCGCCTCGCGCTGCAACCTCCCAGCGGCGATCGAACCTCGTCAGCAGCTCCGCGCAGACAGCCCCGAAATCCCCGTCGCAGCCCACCGAAGTCCTGCGGCCGAGCTCGACCTTGCCCCGCAAGGCCCCCGCAGGTTCGCCGCCGTCGCAGCCGGCCCGCCCATCTCCATGGCGAACGCGCCTTTGCCCGGACAGCCCGCCCCTCTGCCCCCGACCCAGCGCCAGCGGCGCCCCGGGGGCCAGCGCGACGGACCCCATGCCCGCGAGGGCGGCGGCCCCCCCGAATCGACGATCACCCGGGCCCACTAATAATTGCGGCGGCTCACATTCTGCAGGGCCGCCTCCTCAAGACCCTCGAACCCCGCGGGCGCGCCCGAACGCGGCGCCGCTCGTCCACGGGCGCGCCCGAGACAAAGGGGCAGGTGCCCCGGCGCCACCGCCGACGCACCCTGCAAACAAGCTTTTCCGACACCTGCACATCCATGCACCAGTGCCCCGTTGGCTTGGCACCCATCGCCAGTGGCCACCGGCGCCGAGGACAAAGGAGACCGCCGCCGAGACACGCGCCAAACGCGGGGCAGACGCAGCAAGCGACCTCCCCTTCTGCGACGCCGCCATCGAGACCGCGTGGTCCGTAATGACCACCGCGCGCCTGCGCCAGCACCGAGACGACCTCCCCGATGCCGAAGCGCGCCGCTGACCGCCCTCAGCCCCAGCGCGTCGCCGCGTGCCGCCGTTCCCCATGCGACCCGGCCGACGGGCCGAGTCGGGGGGCGGCCATCGCGGCCGCTGACGAAAACCAGGGAGGCTCACCGAATGAGTGCGACCCCGCAGTGAGTTTGGCCGCCCTTTCAACAAGTCCTGCGGGGGCAAGCTGGAAATTTGAGCGACGGCAGCGTTCTCGCCCGACAGCGCGAGCTCCTGCTCAGTCAGACCAGACAGCGGGTGGAGGTCCATGGCGCTGGCAGGCGCGCAGGTGGAGCGAGCGCTTCGCATTCGACAAAGCAAAGTGTTTCATGCTCAGAACGACTCGTGCATAAGCCTGCTCGATTCGCACAGCACTTGCCCCGCGCACTTCCTCTATGAGGCTTTGTGCTTTGCGATAGCTTCGTGTGCGCCGAAGCTGCGTCGGCGCCCGTCGACCATATTTTGTGTGTGGATGAGCGTCCAGGGTCAAAATCTGAGGTCGCACGGCGATCGCCCCCCGCGCGGGGGCGGCAGCCTGCTTCGGGGCGCGATCGCGATCGAGACCAGTGAGCCGCATTGTGGGCCGCGCTTCTTGTGGCGCCGCGCGCGGCAGAGGGCGCCCGCAGCGGGCCCCGACTGCCGCCGTCGCGCATGGGGGCCTCTCGCGCGGGAACAGCCTTTGCGTTTCAACGATCGGCTGCCTGCGCGCGCCATGGGCGACTCGACCAACGTCGTCTATAAGCGGGGGGACAGGGCCTTGCAACGCCACTGCGGAGCGCGATGTGGCACTGGCGCAGCGCATCAGTCACCTGCGCCACCGACGCGGGGGCAATTGCGTGAACGCATCGCCAGCTTTCAACGGATTCACGCGCGCGGTTGAGGACCATCGCGGGAAGCCGCCCATGCCCGTTCGCGCCCTCGAGCGCCCGGGACAGGGCGCAGTTCGCGGGCGATGGCCGCCCGATCCCATTCTAGGCGATAGCGGTGACTGTGAGGCGGATGCTGGAGACGGGCCGTTGCCCGGAGGCGGCGGCCTGCGCGGCGCAGCTGGGCGGGTGGCTTCGGGGGCAGGGTTGGGGCGTGCCAGCCCGATGCAGGGCCGCCCCGCGGCCGCCGCAGCACGCCTCGTTGCTCTGGGGGGAGATCCCGAGGCGGCGCGGCGCAAAGGGAGATGCGCCGCGACCAGCGCGCCCCAGAGATGCGCGAAACGCCAAATTCTGGTGGAAAAGCTCGGCGAGCTCACGCACTCCCGCCCGCCCGCTTCCGCTTCCACCGCGCGGGCGGGAGGGGGCGGGGGGGCGGAATCAGGCGCCCCCCCGCAGTCCCACTCGCAGCCTTGCAGGCCGCGTCGCAGGGGGGGGGGGGGGAGGGGGGGGCAGAGCTCCGAGGGCATCGAGTTGTGAGCGGGGCCCCGTCGGGCCGTCAGAGACTCGATCGAGCTCGGGCTCGGCGCGGGCGCGTTGCCCGGGGGAAGGTCGAGCGCGGCCTTGGGCAGCCGCGAGCGAAGGCGGCCAGCCACGCTGCGCGGTGAGAGGAGGGCGGGCGGCGGAGAGGGGTGGGGCGGGGGCGGGGGCGGGCGGGGGGGGGTCGAGCCCTGCGCGCCCCCATCGCGCCCCTGCCCCCCCCCCCCCATGCCGCCGAGCGAATGCGAGAGAGCGGGAGCAGCGCCTGCTGCGTGCATGATCTCCCCCCGTTCACATATTAATCGCAACGGTGCGCCATGTATTTCAGAGAAGCTCCATTGGGGGTCTTAGAGTGTCAGAGCCAAGTCTGTGGTGATGGGGATCAGTTTTTTTTGTGGTGGGCGGGTGGGTGGGTGGATGTGGTTCCCGTAGGTCGGAAGCAAGTGTTTAGCTTCCTATCCCCTCCCCTTTTGGCGCCCGTGCTCGGCTCTTCATTTTGAGGCTAGATGACTGTAGGCACTCGGCCCGAGGGGTGCGGTAGGATCTGCAGTAGGAACTGCAGACGGCGATGCAGTAGTAATTGCAGCAGGGGCTGTAGCGAGATAGCTGGTAGGAGCTGCAGTAGGAACTGTCGTTTGAAATCCATTCGAGGTTGTAGGGCGAACTGTAGCAGGAACGGTCGCCAGAGCTGCAGTAGGAATTGTATGCGAAACTGTGATAGGATATGTCGTAGGATCTGTAGGAGGTGTAACCAAGTTAGCTTAGTCGAGCGAGCCATTGGTTTCTGCGCATTCCCACCCCCGCTTCCATCACATGCGGATCAAGTGTGGCACAGCTGGGTGCTGGTATTGGAACGGTTTCCACAGCTAGCGAACGGAAAACGTTCGCGCGCGGCCCCGCTTGCGACGGCTTGGCTAAGGGAGCGCTGCGCGGTCCGCGCAGGGGTAGGAGCGGCAAAACTTCCGATGATCGCGGCGAAGACGAAGCATGCGCCGCGCCGAAATAGCACTGCCGTTGTCACGCACACATAGCGCAGTGATTAGGCGAGGACAGCATTTGGCCCGCGCCCGCGCGGCCCCAACGAACAAAACATGCGCCACGCCCGCGCAGGAACGCCACTACCAACCGAAATGTGCACGGAACGTGGGCGAAGGCGCCAACATTTTACCAGTGAAAAACACGCGTCGCGCTTGAGGCGTGAGCGCTACTCTCAAGCAACATTCGCGCGGTGCCGAAGCGAAAACGACATTTCGGTTCTTTCGCGCGTCGAAGCAGTAACACGCGAAACATGCGCGCCGCGCCAAACGGGGGCTCAATTTTTAACGTTTCGCATATCCCTTCCTTTCGTGCTCCTCGGAGGCCTCTTGGGGCGTTGTGGGGGTCTCTTGGCGAGTTTGGGTGGCCTCTTGGGGCGTCTTGAGTGCCTCGTGGATGCCTCGTGGGTCCCCTTGGGCGCGTTTGGGGGTCTCTTGGGGCCCTTTGGGGCCTTGTTAGGAGTTTTCATGAAGGAATCGTTCGGGTTTGTTTGGGGCCATCTTGGAGGAAACCATCGATCAAGAAAAGGGGGGTCATGGACTGGTCTTGCTCCCCCAGGAGGCAAACATGAGCCCAACATCAAGGACACATCGATGTTGTGCGCAATGCAAGTGATCGCAGAGGGGGCCCGCACATGATCCAGATTTTGGTGCAAAGTGCTGCATTGTGTTTTGCAAGGGGTGGTTGGGCGGGGTTGGCATTGCACACAGCAGGCAATATGCGTTTCCCCCGCCGTCACTGTCAAAGATCAGTGCCAAGTGATTGCGGGGCGTTCGCGAATGATCCAGATTTTAGTGCAGTGTGCACTTGGTATTGTTTTTCGTGCAAGTACTGGTGGGGGGGTGCTGGCATTGCACACAGCAGGCAATGTGCCGGCACCCCCGCCGCCCCTGTCCAAAACAAAGGCGAAGCTATCGCGGAATGTCTTCGCTAGATCCAGATGTTGATGCAAAGTGTAGTGCGTATGGTTTCTTGCAAAAAATGGTGGGGGGTGTCGGCATTGGCCAGGTTTTGTCGCTAGTCGGGTGGGGGAGGGGGTGTAAATCAATGACAAGCAATGACAAAACCCGTCCCCGAAGGGGTAAAACGGGATTAAATGAGGAAACGCTCCAAACCACCCACGCCCTAGAGGGCTGGCGGGGTTGTCTAGAAAAATCAGCGCGGCGCTCTTGCGAGAGCGACATTCCGCCGCTTTGGGTGGGATGTGCGCTCCGCCCCACTCGTGCCGCGCATTTTGCTGCGTGGGCGACAGGACGTCAATGTTGAGAGCAGAACAACAATGTTTCTCGACAATTCGGATGCACCCCCGGCGGATTGGCGGGCTATCGGCTGGCTAAGGATATGTAGTAGCAGCTGTAGTTGGAGCTGCAACAGGAGCTGTAGTAGGAGCTGCAGTGGGGACGTTAGTAAGAGCTGCAATCGGAGTTGCAGTAGGAGCTGTGGTGCGACACATAGTACGAGCTGCACTAGGATCTGCATTCGGATCTGGGCTGCAGCACGAGCAATTAATTGTAGGAGCTGTTTAGTAGGAGTTGACTTAAAAACTGCACGGAAAGTGAACTAGGAACTGAAGTAGGAGCTGAAGTTTGAGCAGTAGCACGAGCTGTTGTAGGAGCTAGTGGGCGCTGTAGTGACGAGCGTTGGCAGATCTTGGGGGGATTCAAAGGATTTGTTCGGAAAGCTGGAAAAATCAGGAAAGTTCCAGTTCGGTTCGGTTCGGTTAGGTTCCGAAGCGCCTCCGGTTCGGTTCGGTTCGGTTCGGTGTCGTAATCTTCTGGTTCGGTTCGGTTCGGTACGTTTATTTTTTGTTTCCGGTTCGGACCGGTTCCTGTTCCGGTTCGGTCCGGTTCCGGCCAGATCGCCGTCGAGGAGCGGTTCCGACCCCAGTCGACCTCTCCGTGGCCCCGGGGCCCGAAAACGGCTGCCGCTGGCTGCCGCTGCTCCTGGCCGCCGCTGGCCTCCCCTGGCCCCAAAGGGGCCCCAAATCTCGTCTTTTTTGGGGGGGTCCGTGGACCTCGCCGTGGCCGCTGGCCGCCGCTGGCTGCCGCTGGCTGCCTCTGGCTGCCGCTGGCTGCCGCTGGCCTCCGCCGCTCGGGGCCCCAAAGGGCCCCAAAGGGGCCCCAAACCCCCAAAGGGGCCCCAAACCTGCACAGGGGCCCCAAAGGTGCCCCAAACCCCAAAAGGGGCCCAAAAAGACCCCAAACCCGCATAAGGGGCCCCAAAGGAGCCCCAAAGGGGCCCCAAAACCCCCCAAAGGGGTCCAAATGCGACCCCAACCCCCAAAGGAGCCCCAAAGGGGCTCCAACGGGGGCCCAAACCCGCATAGGGGCCCAAAGGGGCTCCAAAGGGGCCCCAAACCCCAAAGGAAAGGGGGGTTTGTCGGGGTGGCTGCAGCAGACTGGTGGTGGGTCGGTTCCCGCGGGAACCCGGGTACCCTGGCGGCGGTCGTCATCGTCGTGGTCGCCGCCGGTCATCCTCCCTCCTCCTCCCTCCGTGGCCAGTTTTCCGGTTCGCTCCGGTTCGGTCCGGTTCGGTCCGGTTCGGGCCGGTTCGGCGGGGGAGGTTCGGCCTGGTTCGGAGTCCAGGTTCGGTTCGTTTCGGTTCGGTGTCGTAATTTTCCGGTTCGGTTCGGTTCGGTTCCCATTGACAAAAAAGCCGGTTCGCGCCGGTTCGGTTCGGCCCGGTTCGGTTCGGCCGGTTCGGTTCGGTTCCGGAACCATCCTGAAAAATCAAGAGCAATGCTGAACAATCGTTTCGGGATCATGTGGGGTCCTACAAGATTTTGGGGAAACCCGGGAAACCCGAGAAGTCCAACGGAATTTTGCCGAGTAACTGGGAGTATTGGAGATATTGCTGGTCCTAGAGGGTTCTGAAGGAACATCAAGGGACCCTGACTAATCTTAAAGAATCTTAATGACTCCTGACGGATCCTACAGAATCTGGGGGACCCAGCGAAATCCCGAAAAGTCCTGAGGACTCCAGCGGAGCGCTGGGGAGCCCAACAGGAATCCAAGACTATCCCAAATAATTCAGAGGACGCTTGATGCGTCCTGAAGAATCCGGGGAATTTCTGGGGAATCCTGCGGGGCCCTGGGGAGTCCTGCAGAATCCAAGGGGATCAACTGAAATCCTGAGGAAGCTTGCGGAAGCCATCCGAATCTTGAGAGCTCCTGGGGGATCTGTTTGAAATAATCACAAGGAATCTTCAGATATCCAGAAGATCCATCATGAATGTTGAGGGTTTTCTCAGGAGTTCGGTGAAACCCGGAGGAATCCGATGGACCCCTGCGGTATCATGAGGAGTCCTGGGGAAATCAACAGAATCCGGGGAAGTCCTGAGGAACCTGCAGGTACCTTGACTTGAGCAATCCAATGGATTTTTTGTTATGCAAATCCGTAGGAATCGCCTGGAACCCTGAAACCCTACTACAAGGCTCGTCAAAAATAAACACAAGACTTCTGCATTCGGTGATTGTGGGGTCAGCGCTACTCCAATGCTCACAGATGTCTGTTGACTCGGACGCGGCGCTGTTCAAAAACCTACTCCACCATCTCAGCATTGAGGAACGCGCTTTCTGACAAGTGCCCGAAAGCATCGCTCTCCAGGATTTCAACTTCCATTTCTGGATATTTTTGACGAGGCTTGTAGGGGTCGCGCTGGGGTCACTCTCACGGAAGAGGCTAAAGTTGCGGTGTGTTCGCCGTTCGGCGCGCAGTGCCTTTGTTGCATGAGCCTTTTCTGGGACAAGTGCCATGGAGCCTTTTTAAACACGTAACCGACATATTGGCGCCTTAGTGACCCTCCTCGTCGTATTTTCCTCGGCGCTCCATCCCCCACCTTCCCTGATAAGCCTCGCATCGCGAGGTCATCGCAGTTCCTGTCTGACCCTGGGCATGGTCTTTCGTCTTGTCATATAAGGCTTGCCCTGCAGCAGCCAATGGAGGCAGATCCCTGTCTCTCGCAACTGTGCTCTTTGGACGGCTTCGCAGATGGTACTCGCCACGCTCATGTTCACGAATTCCATTGATCCTCATTTCCCCCTCCCGCTTTTTTGCAGAAGGGATAGAGGGGAAAGGATAGGGCTAGGTGGAAGGAAGCAGGACCTCGCATGCCCCTCATGCGCACCTGTTTAAGTCAGCCCCTTTTCAAGCAAACAAAGCTCTGCGCACGTTTCAAGCCAGCGGGCGCAAGCAAGCCGAACCTGGTGCAGGCGACGATCGGGCAACGGGTGAGACACGCTGGGAGCAACTGCTTGCGTTCAGGCGATGCCGTCTGGGGAGCAGCGGTGCCGATTGTCTTCCCGCTTCCCTGTAACGACCTGGTCCACCAGTGGTGGGTTGACCCGGCCCGTCCTCCTGCTGCAGGTCTCGATATCCGCTCGTGCTGGAAGCTGCTGGCGCAGCCCGGCGTGTCGCCGTGCCCAGAGCGGCTGCCGCGCTGCTTCGGCCGCTGATCCCGGGCACCCATAGCTGTCCCTCGCGGGTCGGGGGCGGCCAAGAGGGTGTGATGACTGGGGGAGGGGGTGGATCTCATGGTGGGGGTCAGGATATCTCCCTAGATCCTAGATTTCATGGCGCCTCTTCTTATTTCATTACCCTTGGGCCGCGCACATGCCGCTGGCCATGATTTGCGCCCCCCCCTCTTGGACGCCCCCCTCTTGGCCGCCCCCGAGGGGAGGGCGATCACAAGGTGGACAATCGCAGAAGAAGAAAAGCGGGTGAGCGAGGGTGGGCCTGTCATGCTTCTCAGGCCTTGGACGTGGCCCACGGCTGAGGCTGGAAGTGTCCACGGTCCCCCCCAGGATTTCATCGTCCTCCTCCTCCTCCTCCTCGCCCTCCCCCGCTCCCCCCCTCGCTGCAGAACAGAGGATGTAAACATCGGCCTCCCAAGAGATGGTGCGGTTTTTTGGTTCAGGGTTTCCAGAACCAGGCAAATGAGCAACACCCCGCCCTCCCCTGCAATTAAAGGCTGGCACGTTTGCGCACTTCCGCTCGGACACTCAGTCTCGGCATGTCCGAAACCAGGATTGCATTCGGGGGGAAAGGTGGGGGCAGTTCAGACCACATGTTGTGCGTGAGTGTCGCCTACTTGTTTCTGACACTTGTCGGTTTCCTTTGGGCAACCCTTTTTCTCCATGCGCCCGCCCGCTTGCCTCCTGCTGGCAGCCCCCCCCCCAGCGCCTCGGACGTCGCGGCCATGGCCTCTTTGCTGCGGGCGTTCGTTCCCCACCACGACGTCCCCGAGGCGCAGCGCTTCCTGGACGAGTGGGCGCGGCAGAACAGGCGGCGCCACGGTTGCCGGGATCACTGGGTGCGGGCGTCGTGTCACCTGTGCCGCCCGTGTGCGCGGGGCGCCGTCCCAGCAGAGAGAGCTCCTCGACAGCCTGCAGCAGCTGCGGCGCTGACGCCAAGATCGATCTCGCACTGCCCTGCGCTTAGAGCAGAACAGCAAGCACATAAACATACACTGTCAGCGCTCCCCGCGGATTGGATCGGCGCTGGTCCCCCCCTGGCGGCGCGTCCGCCGCCGCCCCTGGCGCGATCCGCGCGCCAGGGCAGGGGGGCCCGCGCGGATTCAAAAAATCCACGCGGACCGCCGGGCGTGCATGTTTGTGGGGTTTTCTGCTCTCTGTCCGTAGCCCGGCAGCCCAGGCGCACGGGATGCGGCTCGGGCGGGGAGTTCCGCGATTCGCTCGCTCCGTGGTGGGTCGCCCGAGCTCGTCGGCCCGCCGCGGGCGATGAGGAGCGTGGTGAGGGGGCGCCCTGGCGAGCGGGCGCGCCGCCGGGGTCGCCTCGCAGCCCTGGGGCCAAAGGGAGGCCACGGATGTTGGGATGGGCATGCGTCCATGAATCGGCCCCCCTCTTTAGGAAGTTCTTGTTGGTAGGTTTTGCGGCCAGCTTGGGTTCGCCGCATATGTGTTTGTTGTTTGTTGTTTTGTTCTGCTGCTTTACCCGGCTGTGCGAGAACACTTTTGCGTTGTGACGGATGGGTGACTATGGGTCTGTCGTGGGCGGTCGAAGCCAAAGATGGATTCGAAGAAGAAAACCGGCATGAACATATGCGTTCGGTGGTCCGCGCGGGTTCCTTGGATCGGTGCGGGCCCCCCCCTCCCTGGCGCGCGGATCGCGCCAGGGGCGGCGCCGGACGCGCCGCCAGAGGGGCCCAGCGCCGATCCAAGAAATCCACGCGGAGCGCCGAAAATCTACGTGTATGTTTTTTGTTGTTCTTCCATGATGGCCGTGAGGCTGTCGTGGGCGGTCGAAGCGAATGAGGGACGCGGGAGGCAGCGCTCTTCCAGTGACCGGCGGGGAGCGGGGCCGCTTGTCCGCTCGCACTCGCACGATGCTGCGTCGGGGTATTATCCGGTAGCAATTTTGTTGGCCTTGTTTTTGTCCTCGCAGTGACGTCTTTAGCGTGATGTCCGATTCGCAAGAGCCAACAAGATGCCATGGGAGGCTCCCGTGAGCTGCCACCGAACATGGGGCTGTCGTGCGGGGTCGAAGCCAGTGAGGGGCGCGGGAGCGCGCTCTTCTTGTGGCCGGCGGGGAGCGAGCGGGGCCGCTTGACAGGCTTGGGCGGGACATCGCCTGGCACTCGCACGAGGTTGCGCCATGCTGAGTCAGGGGGTCGGCTCCAGGCGCGCCTCGTTCCGTAGCCAGTTTGGCTCAGGCATCGGGCCCCCCCCTCCCCCTTTTCTGCCGAGGCCCTCACCCCCCCTGCTGCGTGCCGCAGCGTGGCCCTTGCCAGGCATGGCCCTGCGGCAGCCGCGCTCGCGTGGGGCCTGCTCGTCGGCTGCGCCGCGCCCGTGGAGGGCGGCCTGAAGAGGGGCTCGCGCTTCGCGCTTCCGCCATGTTGCGAACGAGCCACGCCGCCTGACTGGTGGTTTGAACCGCCTCAGCGGCCTCGAGTACCTCCTGAGCGGCTACGGCATCTTCTTCGGGAGCAGGGCCCCCACGAACGGCGCCGTCGACACGGGTTTCCGGGGCAAGGTGTTCAAGGAGGACCACGCCCGCAGCAACCTTTTGCCGGACCGCACGGCGGTTCCTGACGGGGTCTCCGCGCTGATGTGCGAATCCTCGTGCTCCTTGCTCTCGACGACGAAGTCGATCAAGAGCCTGAAGGACTTTCACAGCTTCTTCTCAATGAATGTGTAAGTGTACGTCGGGTTCGGAGACATCGCCAAATTTTCGGCGTCTGCGGACTACAACCGTGTCAGGGAGGACTTCGAGACTCACGATAGCGTCTACACCACTGTCACTGCCTACTGCTGCGCATACGAGGCGTTCCTCCACGTTCGAGCCCCCGCCTTTCGACGACAACTTCTTGGCGGCCGTGCATGCGGCTCCAGAAGTTTACGATCAAGACTTCCACTTCGCACTTATGGGAAGTTTTGGAACGCATGTTCTGTCAAGTGCTCAAATGGGTAGTAAGTACGGCGAGGAGAGCCATTTCACACGCGACCAGTACAACAAAATGACGGCAACGAATCGCAACTGGTCAATCATGGCGCGGGCTTCTTTCATAGTTTCTGTCAAGACGAGCATCGCGCATGGAGCCGACATAGTGTCGACAAAGCACTTCGAGAAGTTTAGCACTGATACCTTGAAGTACTCGCTGGGGGCAACGCCAGCAAATTGGGACCCTGAGGATTGGCTGTCGGCAGCGCTTACGAGGAAGCCAGTACCCAGCTTGATGAAGCTCAAACCGCTGAGCGAGGTATTCACGGCACTTAATTTCCCGAACCAGTCGAGCGCGACGAAGCTCAAAACAATGAGAAGACAAACATTGAAATTGCCCTGAAGGAGAACTGCCCAGAGAAGCTGCTGAAGGAGTGGAAGGTTGACAGCTGCACGAAGGTCATCAACTACACCGAGATGACAGCTGACGACAAGACCTGCCTCGTCAAGGTCTGGGGCGGAGGTGGCCCCAACGGCCTGCCTTTCGACGACTCCACCGAGATGGTCGAGATCAACAGGCTGTTCTCAAGCCTCCAGGTGTCGCAGATCAAATGCGGCCGCCACCGCTGGGTGGACAGTATCCAGCTTGAGCTGGGTCTGGGCGACACCAAGTGGTCCCTGCCAGAGCATGGCGGGAAGGGTGGCGCGACAGACACGCTGACCTTTTCGGAGGACCAGAGAATCGTCGCCGTCGACCTGAGGTGCGAGAGGTACATCGACAACGTCAGCTTCTGGACGGACGACGGCATGGAGCACGTCGTCGGCGGCCCTGGCGGGAGCTATAGAGGACTGTGGTCTTCAAGGAGGCCGTCAGGAACGCGACCGGACGCCTCCCCGAGAGCGCGTGGCTGGTGGGCCTGTACGGCCACTCCGACCAGTACGTGGACTCCCTCGGCTTCTACGTGGCCTAGGTCGAATTCGACAGGGCGCCGCAAAAAGAGCATAAACAGACATGTTGCCTAACTACTCTGAGGGGTCCGCCAAAACTGGAACAGGAATTTGGGAGAGCCTTTGTCGGTGAAGTTACGACGTCATCCACGCCGGGAACATTGGACCAAGCAGTCGGGGCAGTCGCAGATGCTATGCGTGAAGCGTCCAAGGTTGCAGTGCGGCCTCAAGCGCGGCCAGGTCGAGCAGGCGGGTTGCTGAAGCATGCGTCCTGCATTAATCGCGCGGAAATTTTGATGGATAGCGAGATCCCCAAATAGATAGGGAAATCCACAGCGAGAGCGTGATTCCTGATTGGGGGTGCGACGTCAGAGTAGATTGCGAGGGGGTCCCACGGGATAGCGCGATTCCAGCATAAATTGTGAAGAAATCCTTCGCGAAAGCGCGATTTTTCATATACAGAATGAGGAAGTATCAGGCGGGAGCCGCTGTTGTTGTAAATTGGGGGCAACGGGCCTGGGTGCCACGGGCCCAGCATGATGACGCATTTGAGCCGAAAACTACAATGGCTACCACGCAGGGGGATCTACAATTGTAAGATGTAAGAATGAGAACCAATACTAATAATAATAATGATACTAATAATACTAACATCAACAACAACCACAACAACAACAACAACAACCATTTTAAGGCTGTACGCTCTTACTTGCCCGCGAGTCATTCAACACGTATACCCTACACCCTCGAAACCCGCCCTCTTCGTCTTCGATCACACCCCTTTCGGGGGGATTATTTCTCTTTGCTGGGGCCGGCGGGCTTAGACGTACGGGCAAACCGGAACGGGCGGACAATCCTTCGGGGGCGTACATCTCTCTGCCCGCCATTGGAATTGGCGCGGGCCCTGCAAGAGGAGGAGGGGAAGAACGAGGGAGAGTGGGAGGAAGGGGAGGGGGAAGGACGAAGGAAGAGGGAAGATACCACGTTGTGAAGGCGTCCTTGGCGCGCGCGTGGTTCCTGAGCGCCGAAACGCAATTCCATAATAATTTGTGAGGACGTCGCACGCGAGAGCGCAGTCCTGAGTACATTGTGAGGAAATCTCGGGCGGAAGCGGGGGCCCTGACTAAGTTGCGAGGAAGTCTCAAGCGGGAGCGCCGTTCCTGAGCAAATTGCACGGAAGTCTCAGGCGGGAGCGGGGGTCCTCACTAAATTGCGAGGAAGTCTCAGGCGGGAGCGCCGTTCCTGAGTCAATTGCGTGGAAATGTCAGGCAGGAGCGGGGGTCCTGAGTAAAATTCGAAGAAGTCTCAGGCGGGAGCGCCGTTCCCACGTAAATTGCACGGAAGTCTCAGGCGGGAGCGGGGGTCTTGATTACATTGCGAGGAAGTCTCAAACGGGAGCGCCTTTCCTGAGCAAATTGCGCGGAAGTCTCAGGCGGGAGCTGGGGTCCTGAGTAAAAATCGAGGAAGTCTCAGGCGGGAGCCGTTGTTGTTGTAGCCCGGGGGGCAGGGGCACAGTTTGAGCAGGAAGACTTTCTTTGAGAAAAAACTAGGTGCGAGCCCCGCGGGTGGCACTTCAATAAAAAAAAACAATGTGCACCGGTGGGGGGGATCAACAATAATTATTCTTCAAGAATGAGAGTTCAACAACAACAAACCATACTCAGTTTAGTGTTCGCTCTTATCTGCTCGAGTGTCCGCCAACGCGCAAACCCTCGATACCCGCCCTTTTCGTCTTCGATCGTACCCCTTTGGGGGGATATGTTTCTTCCATGCAGGCCGGGCCCAGGCAAACGGCGGAGCGGCCGCGGACCGTCGGCCTGGCCAGCGCAGCGCTGATCGGCGGCAGCCCGACCCCAAAAGGGACAGACAGGGGACCGACCACGACGACGACGACGACGACGTCGACGACGACGACGACGACGACGACGACGAGCGAAAGCGAGAGCGCGAGCGAGAACAAGAGCGATAGCGGGGCCACGAAGGGCAGGAAGGGGGCCACAAAGGGCGACAGCGGGGCCACGAAGGGCATGCGCGTGGGGTCACGAAGGGCGCAAACGAGCGGAGGCCACAAAGGCCAGATAATGCGGGGCCACAGAGGGCAACGACGGAGCCACTGAGGGTAGCAACGGGGCCACGTAGGGCAGCGCGGAGGCTACAAAGGGCGACGGCGGGGCCACGAAGGGCATGCATACGAGGCCGCGACGGGCGCGAACGAGCGGGGGCCACGAAGGGCGTGCGTGCAGTGGGCCACAGAGGGCAAGGACGGGGCCACTGAGGGCAGCAACGGGGCCACGAAGGGCAGCGAACGGGCCGCGAAAAGCGACAGCGGGGCCACGAAACGCATGCATATGGGGCCACGACAGGCGCGAACAAGCGGGGGCCACGAAGGGCATGCATATATGGGGCTAAGGGGGCCACGAAGGCTTGCAACGGGGCCACGAAGGGCTGCAACAGGGCCACGAAAGGCAGCGAGGGAGCAACGACGGGCTGCAACGGGGCCACGAAGGGCAGCGAGGGGGCCACGAAGGGCAGCGAGGGGGCCGCGACGGGCTGCAACGGGGCCACGAAGGGTAGCGAGGGGGCCACGAAGGGCTGCAACGGGGCCACGAAGGGCAGCGAGGGGGCCACGAAGGGTTGCAAAGGGGCCACGGGGGCCACGAAGGGCAACGAAGGGGCCACAAAGGGCAGCGATATTCTGATTCTTAAATTAATTGTGAGGGGGACCTAAGCGTGCGCGCGACTCCTGAGTGCCTGAGTGTCGGGAGCGCGGCGCTTGAGTAAATTGCATGGGAATCCAATGCACAAGCGCGATGGGTTAAGTAACTTGCAAGCAAGTCTCCAACGAGAGCGCGACTCCAGAGCGCAGGGAAAGCGACCCCTTAGTAAAGAGCAAGGAAGTCCCAAGCGAGAGCGCGATTCCTGGGTAACATGCGAGGAAGTCTCAGGCGGGAGCGGGGGCCCGGGCTAAATTCTGAGGAAGTTTCAGGCGGGAGCCATTGTTGTTGTAATCCAGGTGCCAACAACATAGCTTGAGCCCCGTGACGTTCCCTGAAAAACAGTGTGCGAGCCACGGAGGAAACATTTCAATTGAAACAACACAAGTGTCACCGGAGGGGGGATCAACCATAACTATTCTTCAGTGGTGGAACCTCAACAACAGCAACAACCACAACCACAACAACAACAGCAGCATGTTTAAGACTGTTCGCCCTTATATGCTCGAGCGTCCAATAACGCGTATTTCCCAAACTCTCGATACCCGCCCTCTTCGTCTTCGATCGAAACCCTTTTGGGGGGTATACTTTTCTTCCCTGCAGGCCGGGCCCCGGCAAGCGGCGGGGCGGCCGCGGACCGTCGGCCTGGCCAGCGGCAGCGCTGATCGGCGGGGCGGCCGCGGACCGTCGACCCGACCCCAAGAGGGACGGACAGGGGACCGACACGACGACGACGACGACGACGACGACGTCGAAGACGACGACGACGACGACGACGACGACGGCGACGACGAGCGAAAGCGAGAGCGAGAGAAACGACAGCAGGGCCACGAAGGGCACGAAGTAGGCCACGAAGGGCGACAGCGGGGACACGAAGGGAATGCGTATGGGGCCACGAAGAGCGCGAACGAGCGGGGGCCACGAAGTGCAGATAATGCGGGGCCACAGAAGGCAACTATGGGGCCACTGAGGGTAGCAACTGGGCCACGTAGGACAGTGAGGGGGACACAAATGGCGACAGCGGGGCCATGAAGGGCATGCACATGGGGCCACAACGGGCGCGACTCCTGGGTGCCTGGGTGTCGGGAGCGCGGCGCCTGGGCAAATTACAAGAAATTCCAACGCAAGGCCATTCTTCAGTAAGTTGCAAGCAAAATCTCCAGCGAGAGCGCGACTCCAGAGCGCCGGGGGAGCGATTCCTGAATAAATTGTAAGGAAGTCCCAAGCGAGAGCGCGATTCCTGAATGGAATGCGAGGAAGTCTCGGGCGGGAGCGGGGGTTCTGGCTAAATTGCAAGGAAGTCTCAAGCGGGAGCCGTTGTTGTTGTAACCCGGGGGCCAGGGGGCCAGTTTGAGCAGGAAGGTTTTCCTTGTCAAAAAAACAGGGTGCGAGCGTCGAGGGGCACACTTTGATGTAGAAAAAACAATATGCACCGGTGTGGGGATCAACAATATTTTTTCTTCGGACATGAGAATTCAACAACAACAGCAACAGCAACAGCAACAGCAGCAGCAACAGCAACAGCAACAGCAGCAACAGCAGCAGCAGCAGCAACAGCAACAGCAACAGCAAAAGCAACAGCAGCAACAACCACAACAGCAACAACCACAGCAACAACAACAACAACAGCAACAACGACAACGACGACGACGACAGTAAACACCAACAGCAACAACGGCATCAGCATCAGCATCAAAATCAACATTCATATCAACATCCACATCAGCATCACATCGTCGTCACTAACGGTTTCAACAGAATGTCTACCACCGCCACCAATATCACAATCATTCCTCCTCCTCCTTCTCCTCCTCCTCATCCTTCCGTAGCCATTTTGGCTCAAGCCATTTTGGCTCAAGGAGCCTGCTCCTGAACTTCCAACCTCTCTCGAGGCGCCTGGTGGCCAGGCACCAAGGCCTGGAGCGGACGCGCTCCCCTGGCCCGCCGTGGCCGCGCTCGCTCGTGCCTGCGGCTCCCCTCCCGCAATGCCGTCCGAGGGCGGCGACTCGTGGCCTGTGTCTCTCTCGTCCACTCCTCCCGCCTCCCCTGGTGGGATGAGTACGCCCCCGCCGGCGCCTGGAGGTACATGCGTGGAGGGTAAGCGGGACACCGAGCAGATCCTTGCCGCCATGCGTGATATGATTGCTCCTCTGTCGTCGTCAGTCGCAAGCCTGTCCAGTCAGTTGAATCTCGGCGTTCAGGAGATCAACCAGCAGATTTCGGGAATCCAGGGTCAGATGATCGCCGCTGAGAAGAATTTCCAGACATTACAACAGGCGCACACTGAATTGGCCAAACAGACGGCTGCAAACTTCGAGCAGATGCGAGCGATCCATGAACAGGCTCTTCTTCAGTGCATTCAGGACCGAGAGACCGCAGAATCCGCCATTCGTGAAGAGCTCAAGGGAATGATCCAGACGATGCGCGATGAGATTCAGGACCTTCGGAATGTCGTCGATCAGGGGACCCCGACACCTCGTGGGGATGATGACAGGCAAGTTCGTCGGAAGATCGACTCTGGTCTCGTGGGCAACCCCTCGCGTCTTGTGGTCTTGGATCCCCTCGGCCGCTGATGGAGAAAACGCTCCGCGAGGCTGTCCAGAGCATCCTCACCCGCTGTGCTCCGTCTTCGACTCAGGGTTCGATTCAGGTCAAGGCCTACGATTGCAGCAAGAAGGTGTTCCTGGACTTTGATTCCAACCTAGAGGCCTCCACTTTCCACGGGATGGCCTCGTCCGTGGGCGCGTTCCCCTTCCCGAACCCCGAGGGCGGTCCTGACTTGCAGCTACGGGTTCGACGTGATCTCCCCCCCTCGTCCAGGAAGCTGTTCTACTATCTTGGGAATATGCGCCAGCATGTCTCCAGAATCCTCGGGGCGGACAAGGTTGGGTCGACGGGCCTAGGGGGTGCGATTTATGTGATGAAGGACAACGGTGTCCCAGTGCAGGTTGTAAAGATTTCTATGGTCGATGATGGCCCCACTGCGGGCACAGTCCAGTGTGGCGTCGAAATCGATGGGTTGACGGAAGTGGGCGGGCAGCACGGCAGCAGCGTGCACAGTGTCTGCACGCCAGGTTTGCAGAGATTCGCCCCTTTCGGTGAGTATCGGAACGGCTCGACAGGTGAGTGGGCGGCGGGGAGAAGTCCAGTGGGTGCGGCTACTGAGTGCTCGCCCGCCCTTCCTGCCAATTTTGGTGCGCGCCATGCAAGTGGCAGTGCTATATCCTTCTCGCCGCCTGCTGGGGAAGCTGGCGGCGTCTACCGTCCTGCCCGTCCTCTGCCCCATCTGCAGTTGGAACACGCGCGCGCTCTTCGCCTCTCTCGTCTCGTTCATCTCGGTCACGTTCACGCTTCCTTCGGGCTAAGCAGCTGCTCTTCCAGTATCAGGTCATGTGTTTACAGGAGACGCACGGATCTGAAGCGGACCTGGTTATCCTTCGGGACGAAATGCGGACTGGGCATTTTTTTGGGGAGCTTTCTGGATGATCGGAACGCGGGTGGGGTGGTGGCGTTCCTGTCTTCGGATATATGTGACTGTTTCGACTCGATCGCTCCGATTGCGGTCGTTCCTGAGCGGGTTTTACTCGTCCATGGTCGGGGACCTCGAGGCGACTTGGTCGTTGTCAATGTTTATATGCCTAACACGTGCGATGACTTCCATATCTATCATTAGTACTTACGCCTCATCAGTTCCGCCCTTCCTGCGGCAGCGCATACTATGATTATCATGTTGGGAGACTGGAATTTCTGTACGATGGAGGATGGTAGGTCTCTGGTCTCTGGGGAGATTGGGCCTGGGGACCGCATGCAATGTGATGCTTTTCAGGAACATTGTAGCCACTGGTGTGAATTATTCCAGCCCGACCCGACCCGAAGGGATATCGTGGATCGGGAACTGAGGGGATTGGCCAGATTAGATCGGATTTATACGACCCTTCTTGCAGGTATTCTCAATGGGATGACCGTTGTTGTCAACGCTGTCGGCGCCCTCATGCAGCCGGGGGCCTCCTCCGATCACATTCCCGTCGCTGCCGCGGTCTCCCTCCCGACCCCGATGGGGTCGGTTCTCGGTTCCGAAATGGATCAGCCAGCATGCCGACTATCACATGATGGTTTCCGAACAGCTGCGGGGGCTGACGCCCCCGTCGGACCCCGCCCAGAAACTCGCACGGGCGAAAGAAGTTTTCGGTGCGGCTGCTGTGGAATTTAAGAAGTCCCTTAAGTGTCGCCCAGCGGACAACGATGCGGAGCGGCTCCACTTTGCTTTCATGGCATACCGTGGATGGCGGGGTCGGCAGCGGTATCTCTGTCTTCGTGCCATTCGTTGCTACGCCTCTCTCTTGCCTTTCTTCGACGTCGACAGCGGCGTGTGCATTGATCCTGATGGCCTCCACAGTGTGGCACTGACCTTGAAGGGACGTTGGTTTGATGCGGGGTTGGAGGAGTTGGATCATAGTAACCAGGTGGAGGAGGTTAGGGCCAAGAAGAGACGGAGGCTGGTGGCTCTTCGGCGCGGGTGGGATCTCATGAGGACCTTGTACTGCGCTGGATCCGCGCCCGCCGTGTCGAACGGGTTGGTGTCCAATTGGCGTACGCTGATGACTGCTGTTTCGGACTACGTGACATTCTCATCGATCTCATGCCCACCTTGCTGCTTCTCGACTTGCTCTCGCCCGCGATTGGTCTCTCTTTGAATGCGGGGAAATGTTTCGTCCTGATCTGCGGGGCGCTGGATGGGGATACCCTCGCTGCCCACATGGCACGGAAAAGGTCGCCGTTTTGCCTCTGTCCGTTTCGCTACCAGAGTTTTGTACCTCGGATTCTGGGTGGGCCCGTCGGCCCATGAGGTGGCCTGGGTGGAAACGAGGAATAAGTTCTGGCAGCGAGTTCGTCTTCTTCGCTCTCTCTCGCTGGGCTTGGCGACCACTATCCGTCTGTTCCACTCTAATTGCCTCTCCGTCTTGCAGTATCGGGTTCAGCTGGTGAGGGTCACCCTTTTGGTTCGGCGTCAGTATAGGGAAGCTTTGCAGACCCTTACCGCGGGGCCTCGGCATGCGTTGAATTACATTATGCTCACTCAGCTACGTGACCTGGGGATCTCCCTTGAGTTCGTGGACCTGGGGCTGTATGATAAAGCTACGAAATTTCGGGTGGTGATGCGGTGCAAGGCGTGAGACTATGCTCTATATGAGTTAGAGGGCTTAGCGGGTGGCTTGACTGATGATGAATTTATCCCTGCTCGTATGTTTTCTGGGTGGTGGTGCCATTCGATGATACGCACGACGAATGGGGATGCGGCGGACCTTGTGAACTCCCCCATTGATCGAACTGCCCGTTCTATCCAGGCCAAGGTCCATCGGCACTTACGTTCGGTTCGTATGACTGCCACTCCCTTATTGTGTCTGGGTGTGCGGGCATCGCGGTGGTTAGTTGCAGCCTCCCTCGAGGATATGTTCCGTCTGCGGACTAGATTGCGCGCCGTGGAGCGTGCCACGTGCACTCATCTCGCTACCAACGTTCTCCGCGCACTGTCCAGGGGCGCGTGTACTTCGGCGCGCTTTCATGCGAATGACCGTGGGTGCTGCTTTGGTTGTGCGGCCCCTGATGACCTACTCCACTACAAAATCTGCGCGATCGTTTCCGTGACCTTGCACTGCACCGTCTCCCAGGGTTGGAAGCCTTACCCGCGCCGTGGAGGGAGATGTGGCAGCACCGAGATACATGGCTTACATGTCTATGTCTGATGGGGCCTTCTTGGGGGCTCGACCGCGACGTTGCCTGTGCTGCCTTCCTCGATGCCTTCCTGAAGACTCATGCTCGCCATCGGCGCCAGACTCAGGTCCCCTCGTCCCAGGTCTTCGTTTCTCGATTGCGTCTTCTAGCTCGTCGGTATACTGGTGTCGCACGACAGTTCAGGGCACGGCGTATTGGGCGGGCTGCCACGTGAAGTGATGTCGTCTGAGTGTGACCGCTCCCTTCCATCTCCCGCGCGTTTGTTCTAGTGCTCCTCTTTGTGTTCCCTCTGCCTTTCCTGTCGCTTGCACGACCTGTTCAACTGTGCCCGTTGCGCCTCTCTGGGAGGAAGGGTGCCCGCCTCTCAATTTTGTCTAGGTGTGTGTTCGGGCCTGGGTTGCGGGTCGGGGTGACGGTGGCTTGGGTCGCAAGCGCCCGAGGCTTGTGGGGCATGGACTCTGTCCTCCCCCGTCGCCGAGTGCGCCCCCCCGCTGCCGAGGACTCTCGCGCGGGAGGATCGGTAGCGGGCGGGACTGCCCCGCCCCTCCCCGCGCGCGAGGTACCACGGTACCTCCCGCGAGTCGCCGACGAGCGGCATCTCGCAGTGCGCTGGCCTCACGTACCCTGTCCTCTCTCTCCTCTTTCGCTGCTCCTCTGCTGCTGCTGCTCCCCCCTCCTGCACGGACCTCGACTTTGGCAGGCCTGGCCTGCCGCTGCGTGGCCCTCACAGTTCACGGACTATGGATAAGGATTATCGGTGTGCGCCCTGCGGTGGAAAAACAAACTCCTCCTCCTCCTCATCCTTCTCCTCCTCATCCTCCTTCCCCATATTCCCGCTCATCCTCCTCTTCTTTCTCCTCCTCCCCATCAGCATCATCACCAGCAGCAGCAGCGGCACCGGCGGCATCACCACCACCACAATCAACATCATCATCGCCATCACCATCACCGGCCCTATCACAACAGTCATCCTCATGATCTTTCTTCGTAGCCGCCCCTGTTGCCACTCTACTTACATAGATCCCCCTCCTCCTCCTCCTCCTCCTCCTCCTCCTCCTCCTCCTCCCCCTCCCCATCCTCCTCCTTCTCCTCCTCCTCCTCCTCCTCCTCCCCCACCTCCTCCTCCTCCTCCCTCCTCCTTCTCCCCCGCCACCCATCTGCCCGCTCACGGTTCAGTTCCTCCCCCTCCTCCTCCTCCTCATCATCATCATCATCCTTGTCGTACTCTTCATCTTCACCATCAACAACATCATCATCATCATCCTCCTCATCAGCAACATCAGCATTTTCATCCTCATCCTCAGCATCCGCCTCCTTTCAGATCTCCGAAGGTACGGTAGTTTGAGTCCGGGCGGGTTGCTTTCCTTTCGGCCTTGGGGTGTCGCTTCCAGGCCCCTGGGCGATCAAAATTTAGATCTGGTGCACAATGCCACCCCCAGGAAGGGGACCTCGGATCTTCGGCCCATCGAACGAAAATAACTTAAACGCCACTGCACATCCTGGCGAAAAAAAACACAACCATGTGCAAGTGTGAGTGCCGCAAAGCAGGTGGGACGACAGAAGGCCGAGCTCCCTGTGGGCCCAGGAAGGGTGTGAGGGGTGTGCCACAGGAGCATTCGGTGGATCTCCCGATGGGACCACGAAACGCGTGAGGAATGTGCCGGAATCGGCTAGTAGGCGTTTGCCACAGGAGCCTTCGGTAGAAAACTTTGTGGGGCACGAAATGCGTGAGGGAGGCACCGAACTCTGTTGGCGGACGCATGCGAACCATGCCGTAAGGGCCTTCGGTGGAGCCCCCTTTGTGGGGCCGCGAAACGTGGGAGGAGTGCAACGAAAGGAGCGGGTGTAATTACACATGCGATGTGTGCCACAGGAGCCTTCGGTTGATCTCCCGATGGGGCCACGACAGGTGTGAGGAGTGTGCCGTAATGGACTGGGGGGCCGTATGCGAACATTGCCATTGGGACTTTCGGTGGAGCTCCTTGTGAGGCCACGAAACGTGCAAGGAGTGTTCCGACATGGACTGGGGGACGCATGAGAACCAGTGGAGCTCCTTGTGGGGCCACGGAACGTGTGAGGGGTGTACCGATATTGGTTTGGAGACGCATGCGAACTTTGCCATTGGGCCTTCGGTGAGGCTCTATCTAGGGACGCGAAAAGTGTGAAAGGGTGTGCCTAAATAGGCTGAGAGACGCATGCGAACCCTGCCATTAGGGCCTTCGGTGAAGCTCCCTGTGGGGCCGCGAGACGTGAGAGGGGTGCGCCGAAATCGGCGGGGGACGTATGCGAACCCTGCCACTGGGTCCTTCGGTGGAGCTCCCTAAGGGGCCGCGAAATCTTTGAGGGATGTACCGAATTGGGCGCGCTGGTGGCATGCAGACCCTGCCACTGAGTCCTTCGGTGGAGCTCCCTGTGAGGCCAGGACACGTGCGAGGGAGTGTTCCGAAATGAATTGGGAGACGCAGAGGGACCGCGGCAACTGGGGCCTTCGGTGGAGCATCCCATGTGGCCACGAAACGTGTGAGCGGTGTGGATGGGGAGGAAGGAGGAGGAGCGCGGCGCTGGCTCTTCGAAAGGAGGACCAACACCACAGGACGGTTGTGTCAAATATGAGGGCAAACGCGTGCTTCTCGCTGAGGGACCAAGTTGTATGTCTTCAGCGAAGTGTTTGCCCTGAACTGCTGCATTCCGATAGCGCGTCCGTTCAGCAATACAAAACATATGGAGCATCGTTTGTGTTCGGAAATAGTTGCCATGCTTGCCTCCAGTACAGCCAAGACGCTGAAATAAGGAATAGTTTGGATCCGGAAGGGGCTCGACGTTCCTTACGTCATTCCGTGGTTGTTCCTCTAGCCCTTCTCGTGCACCCAGGCTTGTTTGAAGCCACAGGGGCTTCGTTCCTGATTGAGTGCTCCTTATTTCAGCAGCCCGACTGTAGGCTCGTCCACGCCCTCCTCCCGTCGATTGGACGTAAGAGTGACCTTTCGCCGGAGTGACCTTTGGTGCGGGCCCATTGGGGCCCCCCGATCGCCGAGCGCGGAGCGACAGTAGCGTATTTTGCGATTGGATTTGGCCCCGCGGCCCCCCAAAAGCCGCGCACCAAAGGTTACTCTTACCCAGGGTCACTCTTGCGTGTAGCTGATCCCGCTGCGCAGCCCCAGCCCCTCAGGCCGGACTGCCCTGCCCGGCCCCCTGAGGGGCGCTTTGCCAACGCCGAGTGCACGAACGCCTCCGTCGCCCGCGGCACGCGCGCGCGCGCGCTCGCGCGATCGTGCGCTCGCGGCGCTGGCCAAGAAGAGGCGCCGCCAGCAAAGCACGGCCTTTCGGCAGGCAAAGGAGGAGGAGGAGGAAGAAGCGGATTGGGTAGGAGGAGGAGGAGGACGAGGAGGAGGAGGAGGGGAGGAGGAAGAAGAGCAGGGAAAGGGAGGCCTCATGACCTTCTGATGAGTGGAGCCTCGTCGACGACCTGTAGAACAGCAGCCGCAAGGGAACCAAGCATCATGCAGCATCGCTGCGAAGCATGAGAGAAAGGCAGGGCGACCCCCTCATACCCTGCGGGCAAGCGTCCGCCTTGGGAGGGCAGCGGCTGAACGGTTCTGCAGCGGGCACAGCTCGTCGAAGCGCCTTCCGAAGCGTGCCTACTGCCGCCGCCGGATGGATGGCCTGGAGCAGTTCTGGGGTGAGGTCGACACGAGCGGTAGGAGGAGGCAGGCGGAGGAGGAGCAGGATGAGGAGGGTAGAGAACCCAGGGGTCTCCAGAGGCCTCAAGAGCCCGAAGGATGCCTGCCTCCGAGTTAGGATCAACGACCTCCATGTGCCTGAACAGGGAAGCGTCAGGAGGCTCAGACACAGAGTCGACCGAGGAAGAGGTGGGCTTTGGGGTCCTATAAGATCGGGTATCCCTGAGAGTCGGGACGGGGCCGAGCCCTGTAAAGTTTAGAAAAGTCGAGGACATGTTCATCCTCGGTGCCAGTAGCAGCCTAAGTGGTCGAGGGCTTGTAAAAGCAGCTCAGCTCGTCTGGAAGATCACTCTCATCAAGTTCAGCTGGGCCACATAATCGCTGAGCCTCGAAAGTGCACACCGACACAGCTACACACAGGTTCTGAGAATGCCTGCTCTTGGGAGCCGTACGCTCATTGCCTGTTCCTGGGTCATGTGGGCTTTCTTGGAAGTGATGGCATTGGCCATCCGACGCCTCGGCGTCGAGCGCGCGTGCCGAGCTCCGCACCTCCTGGGGCGCTCGCGTCTTCCACACCGCCGCTGGCTGGCATGCGCCCTGCCCGCGATGCTGCTGCGGCTCTGCAGGGAGGGGTTCGCGCCGTCAGCGGGGCTCCCGGGCTCCCCGCACGCGAGCGGCGTTCCAGCGCCTGGCGGGGCCCCTCGCTCCTCCCACCGGCAGCGGCGCTGGCGCCAGGGGTGACGAACCGACAACACACACCCATGCCCATAGGGGGGTCGGAGAGGGCTATGGGTGCGTGTTGTCGGACGGGGGTCCCCGCTCGAACGGGAGCTTCCCCAGGGTCAGACAACCCGCACCCATACCCATCGCCAGTCCTCCTCGCAAGGACCCCCCTATGGGTATGGGTGTGTGTTGTTCGTTCGTCAAAGGGACCGCGAGCGGAGAGTGCCGCAGCATCAGAACTGTCGCCGGCGGCCGCGGCCCACACCGCACAGTCTCTCCCCGGCCAGCTCTCGCCGACCCGCGAGGCCGGCCCGCTGCTGGAGGTGGCGTCCGCGGCACCGGGGTGGCAGTGCGGAGGCGGCCGGCGAGACGATCACGATCGCGCGCTGGCTCCCGGAGTGGTAGGGCCTGTTCGTGGCTCCGCTGTTTCGTGCCAGCGGGGCTCGATGGGACTGACCCGGAGGATTTGGTCTGGGTAAACCGTCAACCAGGTTACCGCCGGGAGCCTCGTAAAGCTCTTTTATCGCGCAGCGCTGCTCGGAACACATGGAGGAAGTTCTCTTAAGCGTGAGCTGGGAAACTCGGAAAAACAAACATTTGTTCGGTTTTTATTTAAAGTCGGTTCCCCCAAGTGTTTTGATAGCCTCCATCTGGCCCTCCGCCAGTCCCGGAGGCCCGCGGGTGGTGTTTACCCCCTGGAGGAGCCCGATTGGGCGCTGCCGGCAGGTGCCTCCGCGCCTGCGGGCCGCCTCAGGAGCGGCGGCGACAGCCTGGCGTCCCTCGGCCGCAGGGCGCGGTCTGGGGGCTCGGGCTGGGTAACAATGCCACCCAACGCCCTCGCGCCGCCGCGCTGGCCGCCACGTTCGACCTTCGCTGGCGCGCCTCGCGAAGAGGTGGGGACCCCCTCCCGTCCCTGTGGGGGGGCAGTGACGCCGTTGCCGGACATCCTGCAAGGTTTCGTGCAGGCGGCGCGCTGGGTCGCCGCCAACCAACGGCGGGAGACCTCCCAGGCCGCGGCGGCCTCGGATACGGCGTTCGGGAGGCCGCACGCATCCTTCGACTGGAGGGGGGTTAAGTGCAGCGACGCCCTCCCGTCAGAGGTGGAGGCGAGCACGCGGCGAGCCGCACTGCACATGGACGTCGATTTTGTCCGTGCCAGGGAGGGCGCCGGCGTGGACTCGGGAGTCGGCCTCGACGGCCGGGAGGAGCGCCTCCCGCCGTTCTTCGCGCGGTTGCGGCCGGGCTTCGCCGCCAGCAGCATGGCGGCGAGGGCGAGCGGTGGCCCCCGGCTGATCCCGCGGTGCGCACGCGGCCTTTGCGTCCGCATCACCGACGCTACGCCGAACGCCGCCTCGCCCACAACCTCGGACCCCGGGCTTAGATGAACTCGATTTCGCCCTTCTCGCACGTTCCATTCGCGCGCAGTTATCACTCCGAGGTTCTTTTTTGCCTCGTCCGTCGGGCCTGGTCTTTTCGATCCGCTTGTTTGTATGGAGCGAGTTCGGCCCCTGGTTCCATCGCGCACATTCGCTGGCCCCAGGCGCACGCGGCGGACGCAGGCGCGAGCAGTCGCCGCGCCGCCGCTTGGCTCGCGCGCGCCGCGGCGCGCCGCAGGCGATGTGGGCAGGCCCGCGCGCCCCCGCGCGCGGCCGCTGCCCGCCGCGGCCGCGCGCAGGTACCACAGGTTTGTGCGTGCCTGGGGCGCGCGCCCCGCGCTCGGGATTTGAGCGCGGGGCGCGCGCGACCGCGCGCGTTGGCCGTCGCCCCGCGCGCCGCCGCCTGCTCGTCG
This sequence comes from Prorocentrum cordatum, assembly GCA_963575745.1. Classification (NCBI taxonomy): domain Eukaryota; class Dinophyceae; order Prorocentrales; family Prorocentraceae; genus Prorocentrum; species Prorocentrum cordatum. The sequence continues at coordinate 133,485 of CAUYUJ010019140.1, forward strand.
CTGCCGCTTGCCGCCGCTCGCCTGCTCGCTGCGTGCTGCGTTGCCCTGCGGTGCTGCTTGCCGCCGCCTGCCTGCTCGTTGCGTGCCGCTTCGCCTTGCGCCGCCGCCTGCCCCTGCTTGCTGCTTCCGCGCGCGCGCGCGCCGGTCTTCGCCGCGCTGCCCCCCTGCCCCTCGTGCAGGTTCCCTCCCCCTTCTTCCCGCGCGCGGTGCCTCCGCCGTTGTCAGGTTCCTTCCCCCCTCTCCTCTCCCCCCGCAGGTACCGATTCCCTCGTCGTTCTGCCGGGCTCGAAAAGATGCCAGGACGACTTCCCGTTACTCTGCTAGTGACTACGGGACCTAGTTTAGGTCCAGTCTGCGTTTCGGCCTAACGAGGTCGTTGCAGGCGCGATTCGACGCCAGCGCCGCATCCGAGCGCGGGCCGCGTGCGAACGACCGAACGTGGTCAAATTAGACGCAATTCGACGTCTACGCCGCAGCCGTCCGACGTTAGCAAGCGCACGACCGAACTAGGTCCGATTAGACGCAATTCGACGTCTACGCCGCATCCGAACGAGGATAGCGAGCGAACGACCGAAAGAGGTCAAATTAGGACGCAATTCGACGTCTACGCCGCATCCGAACGAGGATAGCGAGCGAACGACCGAACAAGGTCCGATCAGACGCAATTCGACGTCTACGCCGCATCCGAACGAGGATAGCGAGCGAACGACCGAACGAGGTCAAACCAAGACGCAATTCGACGTCTACGCCGCATCCGAACGAGGATAGCGAGCGAACGACCGAACTAGGTCCGATTGGACGCAAGTCGATGTCTACGCCGCATCCGAACGAGGATAGCGAGCGACCGACCGAAGGAGGTCAGATTAAGACGCAAGTCGACGTCTACGCCGCACGTGTGGCGCGCGAGCGCACTTCCGAGCGGGGGCTGTTCCGACGCGATTCGACGTCTACGCCCCCTCCGTGCACGCTTAGCGTGCGTCATTTAGGTGGCCAAACGAGGCCCGCGTGTACGTGGTCGGCTTCGGTGCGCGAGCTGCAGCCGAGCGCGGACAGAGTGCGCGCGAGCGCGTCATGCGCGTTAACAGGCGGCGCCCGCTCGCACCCATGGCGGATTTGCAAGCTTTTCTGTCTGGCGTCGACGCGCACGCAAAGCGCGACGAGGAATGCTTCCGCGACGTCATTGCAGCACTTCACGCGAGTTCTGTCACGGCGAGCGCCACGCGCTTTCTCGGTCCGTCTGTCGCGCACAGCGCGTGCCAGGTTGAACAAGACCTAGTCGGGCTCAACATTCATGAGAGTTCGTTCGACAAGGGCGGCCTCAACGGTGGGAAGGTAGCCTTCCTCGACCGCGCCGTCAAGCGTGCCGCAGAGAACGCCGCCAGGGCCCAGGCGGGGCGCATGGCCGCCGCCCGCGGCGACGACGGGGCGGCGCGGGGGTCGAATGACCCTGTCGCTACGCTAGTGGACGCATTCGTGCGCAAGCCGACTGCGGCCGCGCACGTCGACATCGGCGCGAAGGTGGGCGGCATCCGCCTCAACGATTTGCCGTCTGCTTGCTGGCCGTCGCCGGCGTCGTGCGACTGGCTCGACAGCCGGGCGCCCACGCGCGCGCGGTGCATCGCTCAGCGTTCGCGCGCGGCGCTTCGGAGTGGCGCAGGTCAAAGCGGCCCAAGCGAAGGGGATCGCGAGACCGTTCATTTACAGCGATTTGAAGAAGTGGCTGCCGCACTGGGCGGTGGAGAAGCGCGGCGGTCAGGACGGCGCGGACGCGAACAAAGAAGGCGCGCTCTTTCGGCGCGCGCATTCTGGGCGGAGCCGCCGCCTCGCGAGGGCTGTCGCTCATGCCCTGGTCGGTCGCATTCGACCGGTGGGCCCTGGCCGCGAGCTTCACGGGCCAGATTGAACTGGCCGCCGCGATGGCGCACAAGGACGTCGTCATGCAGATCGCACTGCAGGCGATTTCCCTTCCCTAGTCTCGCGGCCGAGGCCGGCCGCCGCCCGCGCGCGTCGCGGGCAGGCGCGCGGGGTGCACAAGTCCACAGCCCTGGCGGTCATCTATGACGAGCTGGCCAGGCGGGAGTGGGCCGATCGCGCCAGTGGCTCCAGCTCCTTTAGCGTCAACCGCGACGCGCTGCAGCAAGAGCAGAGCCTGTACATACGCGCCGAGCGCGAGTACACGGCTCGCGGGCATCCCAATCTCTCCGATCGGCAGCAGAAGGGCAGCAACAAGGGCGCTCCCCATGCGGAGTCCAAGGGGAAAGGCAAGGGCAAGTCCCAGCACGCCGAGAGCGACACGGGCTGGGGCAAGTCCTGGGAGCCCAAGAGCTGGGGCAAGTCCTGGGAATCGCGGGCCCACGCGAGGGGCAAAGGCAAGCACGACGCAGCGCGGGGCACAGAGCAGCCGCGCACGCCGAAGCGCAAGCGCGAGGATTGAGGCGCGAGAACCGTCGCGCGGCCGGCAGCGCGCGCTCGCGCGCGGAAAGCGCGCCCAGGCTTGGCGGAGCGCGAGAGCGCGGGCATACCCGCGCCGAATTTACCAGATGGCAGGTCTCTCTCTGCATCGCAGGCGCGGCGCGCTTCCGTCGCGCGCGGGCGCCCCGAACCCTTGGGGGCCGTCGGCCGGCAGGCGCGGGCGCCAGTGACGGCCTCTGGGGCGATGTGCCCGTCGGAAGACCGGAGCGCGCCAGTACCTGACGGGCGGAACGCTGCAAGCAGTGCCGCGGCGGGCTCGTGGCTCCCGCGTTTTGAAGGGTTGGCGTCCAGCGCCGAGGCGGAGAGCGCGGCCGCGATGCCCCGCGCCTTCCGCGCGCCAGCGCCGCAGCGTCGCAGGGGGAAGACAAGCAAATATCGACTCTGTCATTAATGCCGCGTCGAAGGGCACGGCGTGGTTTCAAGACGCCGCGCCCCTGCGCGACGATCTCCGCGCCTGTGTCGACTGGGCAAAGTCGCGCAGTTGCCAGCAGGCGCGACAGTCGCAACTCGCGCGCGCCACCCCGCACGCGCCGCGCGGCAGATCTTCAGCGAAAGGGAGGCCGCGATTACAGCCATAGAGGCGCGCTGCCGCGAGTCGAGACGTTCGGGGGCCCAGCGGGCCTGGCTGGACGGCGTGGACGCGGCGGCCAGAGCCGCAGTCTCCGAGGTCGACGGCCCGACCCTAGGCGCCATCGCGACCGAGATCGGTTGGGCCGACGACGTTGAGCGCCTATTCCGCGAAGGGGCGCCGTTCGTGGGCGCGCTGCCAGCCTCCGGCGCCGCCGAGCGCCGCGTGGCCCGCGAAGAGCGCGAGCCCGTCAGCGATCTAATGGGCCGCGCGGAAGCGCAGAATGCGGCGATCATTGCTAGTCTCCGCGACGACGCTCACGCTGCCGAATTGCATGTTGGGGCAGTGGCGGACGCCGCACTCGGGCGAATGACATCGCCAGTGCCGGTCGACCGCGGGCAATCCAGCCTGCAGCGGCGCGTCAATCCCGTGCGCGCGCAGATTTCGATTGAGCTCGAATTTTGGTAAGCGGACGTGGACTCCGCCTTCATGCGCGTGCCGGTCCTGCCTAGGCACCGCGCGGTCGCATGGGTAACCTACCGCCTGCGCGGGCGTGTCATGGCCGCCCAGCACATCACGCTGCCTTTCGGGGGCCTGGCCTGCGTGCACGGATGGGAGCGCGCGGGCGCCTTCCTGGCGGCCGCGGCGCGCAAGCTGCTGTGGCTCCCGGCGTTGCGCTACGTTGACGACTTCTTCTCGGTTGAGAGGAAGGGCCTCGCGGAGCACGCCGACAAGTGCTTTGCGAGGCTGGTGCGCGCTCTCCTCGGGCCCAGCGCCATGCAGGACCGAAAAATGGCGTGGGGCCCGTCGATCGTGATCCTGGGGCTGCGCGTCCGGTCGTCGGCATCGGGCTTCCACGTCAAGCCCGACGACGATAAAGTAAAGCAGTGGATTGCCGTCATCGACGGCGCCTTGAGGTCAGGCGCGCTCACGGCCGGCGAGGCGTCGAAGATGGCGGGTCGCCTGTCGTGGGCATGCTGCCACGTGTTCGAGCGCGCCGGGCGCTCGATGGTGCGACCGCTCTTCGACCAGGCATACGGTTCCCTGCCCCGCCTCGCGGGACACGCGAGCGACGCGCTGCGCTGGTGGCGAGACGTACTGGCACGGGACATCGCCCGCGCGCGGCCCTGGCGATGCCGCGACGCGCGCCCGCCGGTGCTCGTGCTAGCGGACGCCCGCGGCAGCCCGGCGCGACTCGCCGCAATTTTACTCACAGAAAACACGTTCGAGTGGGCCGACATGGCTCCGCCGGAAGAATTTCTCAGTTCTCAGCGCGACGGTCCGCGGCGCGCGCGCGCGTCGGGCGTTGCGCGATTGGTGCAGCGGATTACGCGCCCGCAATGATCAGCAGATCGCGGCGCTCGAGATGCTGGCGCAGCGCGTGGCTCTGTCCACGTGGGCACGCGCGCTCGCTGGCCGCCGCGTGGTCTTCTTCTCAGACAACAGCGTCGCTGAGTACACTTTCAGGAAGGGCGCCGCAAAGTCACGCGACCACAATTTTCTCGTGCACCAATTCTGGTCGGCGGTAGTGGCGCTCCAGGCAGCGCGGCAACCGCGCGCCGCCAGACACGCGCGCGCGGCCGCGCCACCGCGGCAGGTCCACGCGTGGATAGAGCGCGTGGAGCCGGCAAGGAACCTGGCCGACCTTCCCAGCCGCGAGGAGCGGGATTTGCTCTCGCGTCTGGGGGGAAAGAGGGTCCGTGCACAACTCGCGGAGGCCTTCCGCTGTGGGCCACCGCCCGCGAGTGCTGCATGTTAGTAAGACTGCCCCGCGCGCGCGCACCGCGGGGCGCGCGCGCGCGCAAGCGGAACCGGCTGCCACGCTAGCCGGCATTGCGCAAGATGGAGCTCGCCCGCGACTTTCGCCGTAGCTTCCCAGGGCGTTTCAGCGATGCGGCGGCGGCCGAGGCCGCGGCTCTATGCGTTCGGCATGGCTGCTGTTCTCTCATGCAGCTGCAGGGGCGCGGCGGCGAAACCGCCGGCTGGTGCGATCGGGCTGGCACGAGCGAAGAGTGCCGTCGACTCGCGCGGGTGGCCGCGCTGGCCCGACCGCCCCCGGGGCCGCCCCCTGGGCGCGACGCGGTGACCGGCATGTCAAGAGGCGTGAAGCGTTTTCTAGGCTAGCGGCGCGCGCGGGCGCGGGTCGGCGTCTTCGCCGCACAGGCAGTGTCGCATCGGTTCGCCTCGCCCGCGATTTACACCAGTGCGGAATAAAAGGTTGCTCGGCTGGCGCGCCCGCGGCGCGCGCGCGCGCGCGCGCCCGCCGGCGCGCAGGGAATGCCTCCGATATCGCGCGTGCGGCCAGCGTACTGGCGGAGCAAGGGTTCGAGACCCACCAAGATCTCGTCGGGGCGCAGCTGAGGTGCATCGGACCTGCATGTCCTGCCAGCACCCCTCCTGTCGGAGCTCGATCGCCTGTGCACCGCGGGACCCTCTTCCGCGCGTAGCGGGGATGCGCGGAGCCGTTCTCCAGAGCGCTTGACAGCGATAGCGCCTGCATTCGAAAGGGCGATGGCGCGGCCAGGACCGCCCTCGCCACCCGTGCCAGGGGGGCCGCGTCGCAACGCGCAGTGGCTTGCGTGCTCCATGCCCTCGCAGGGGGAGCGGCGCGAATGGGCGGAACGGGCCCGATTGGAGGTCCTGGTCAGCACTATACCATCCACCCGCCAATCTTTGAAGAGCGGTGTGCGGTGCTGGTTCAATTTCGCGATAGACGTACTCGGACGTGACCGGCATCTCGCGCTGCCGCCCAGCGAGGCGCGACCAATCCGCGCAACCCCTCCTGCGCGGCCCGCAGACTCTTATAATCTACGGCGTGCGCCCAGGACGATATGTTGTGCTGGTCGGGCACTTTCTCTTGCGCGGGCACGTTCCGGAATTATTGCGGGCGCGCGCAGACAGCGTGCGAAGTGCTACGCCTGGACACGAGCGCCTTCGGCAACAGACGGCTGCTCCGGTGTCGGCCCCCCGCGCCACCGCGCGCGCGAGGCCGCGCGTCGCGCGCCCAGGAAGGCCAAGGCAGCCATTGTGCGGCGCGGCGGACACACGCCACGCGAACCGCGCTTCGTTCGTGACGCTATGATTGCGCAATTACTTGGCCTACATGGTCGCAGCGAAGAAGAAAAGGCGGGGCCGCCGCGCGGCATTCGCCAGTCAACCCAGCGGTCGCGCAGGTGGCATCCACCATGTTTCTAATTACGTACATATTCCGGCTTCGCCTACCATCCGAGTGTTTACCCATCCGGTGGTGCGGCAACGCTCTGTCGCGCGGCCGCACGGCGGGCCGCGCCGTCTGGAAGCGCGCGCGCTGGGGCACCCGCGCACGCGCCGAACGCGCTAGGTGGAATTGGCCATATCGGCAGACGAGGCACTCCTCTGGTTGCCAAGGCGGAAGAACAAGCCGTGCGCGTCGATACTCCGCCGGAGGTGTTGGTGCCGCGCGCACGCCGCGACGCGGGCCGTGCACGCGCTGCCTCCGTTGCTGCGCGGCACAGCAGTAGGCGCTCAGCCGTTCGCGCAGTTCTCAGGGTCGGATGCCCGGCGTATCCTTCGGCCCCTATTGTCCAGGATAGGCGTGGACAGTGCCAACCTATTCGGCACCCACGACATACGAAGGTCGCGACCCGCGACCGCCCGCGCGGCTCGGCGCGCACATCCCTCCGCCCCTCTCGCGCGCACAAGGGGGCACGCCGATGACATCGATCGCGCGGGTGCACCGACCGCAGTAACGAAGGAACGTGGAGGCTGGGCGTCGAACGCCTACCTGGCTTACATCGACCGCGTCCGGGTCGAAAGTGAGAGGGTAGCGGCTGCGCGCAACGCCGCGTCCGACTGCTCGGACAGCACAGCAGCTCACACCCAGCGTGGCTGCGACATCCGGGCGCGCGCCCGAGCGCCGCGCTCCGCGTGCGCAACGGGTGAGCGGCGCACGGCGCTGGTCGCATCGTTGCATTGGGTCGTGCTGCGACCAGCACCGAGGCCTCGCGGCGCCCGCGCCCTCTCGGCGCGGCGCAGGCTTCGGCGCGCACCCAACGCTGTGGTTGCAGACGCAACCCAGCTACGGGTGAGCGGGGTGCTCAGCGAATTTGCGTGTATGGAACGAGTTCGGCCCCTGGTTCCATCTCGCGCATTCGCTGGCCCCAGGCGCACGCGGCGGACGCAGGCGCGAGCAGTCGCCGCGCCGCCGCTTGGCTCGCGCGCGCCGCGGCGCGCCGCAGGCGATGTGGGCAGGCCCGCGCGCCCCCGCGCGCGGCCGCTGCCCGCCGCGGCCGCGCGCAGGTACCACAGGTTTGTGTGTGCCTGGGGCGCGCGCCCCGCGCTCGGGATTTGACCCACCCGTGCCCGCCCCGTTTCTCGCCCGTTGCTGGGTCGTGCTGCGACCAGCACCGAGGCCTCGTGGCGCCCGCGCCCTCTCGGCGCGGCGCAGGCTTCGGCGCGCACCCAACGCTGTGGTTGCAGACGCAACCCAGCTACGGGTGAGCGGGGTGCTCAGCGAATTTGTGCCCTTCGGACCGCGCAGCTTCTGTGCTCGGTTCGAGACAGCCTCGGGGTTGGACTCGTCATCCGCTCGCCCGAGCAGCTCGGGCATCGCCTGGGCCCCCCTGCCCGTTACAGGTCTTCCCCACGTCTTCTAAGCGGTTGTGTCAGCCTTTTCTGGGCCGCGCGTTTTCCACGAGCTGCCAACGCCGCGCCAGTACCGTCCTGTCACTTCAGCACAACCAGACTTCTCTCTCGCTCTCCACGCTTGCGCCTGCCTTGGCGCTGCCACACTTCAGTTGGCTTCGCCGCGTGGTCCGCTTCGTTCGCGGCCACGCGCTGAAACCTTGTCATTTCGCAAAGGCTCCCAGCCCGGGCGTGGCTGCTGCTCGTCTTCCTCGACGAGTCGGCGACCATCGCCGCCTGAGCGGCGCCGCGCAGCCCGCCCGCGCCCGCGGGGCCTGGCCTTCGCGGCCCCTCCGCGCGCGTCGGCCGCGGCCCCGCGCGGAAGCCGTTCGCTTGTGTCGCGTGGGAGGACGCTCGCTCCTATTATCTGCATTTGCGCTCTGCGCGGTTTCTGCGGCTTCTCGGCCCCCACCCCCTCTCCCTCTTCAGTTGAGGCTCGCCAGCGCTGCTGCTCGTCTTCCTCGACGAGTCGGCGATCTTCGCCGCCTGGGCGGCGCCGCGCGGGGGAATCTTCGCCCGCCTCCTCCCCCTCCTCCTCCTCCTCCTCCTCCTTCTCCTCCTCCTCCTCCTCCTCCTCCTCCCGGCATAGAAGCTCTCCTTGCTGCCACGACGTGGAGGACCGCGCAGGTCACTATCAAGAACTGGACCCACCTTTACGATGAGCTCCACGAGACCGCCGCCTTTGAGACCCCGTTGCGCGACGTGGTCGAGGGCCGCTGGCGTGCCCGCTGCTGGAAGGACCCACTGTCGATTGTGCAACTGCTACATGGAGATCTCTCGTCCACATACTTCATCGAGGGGAAGGGCTCCACATACAAGCGGATCCTACGCGACTTGGGAAACCAGGGGAGGGTTCAGGCACGCCCCCCGGGGAAAAGCGAATGGGGGGTCCGAACCCCCCACCCCGGAAAATTAGCCCTGGGAGTCCGGACTCCCCCCACGGGGAAAATCATTGGGACGGGTTCCACCCCAGCAACGATGACGGCGACGACGACGACGACGACGTCAGCGAAGAGGCCGACGACGACGCACGACGACGACGCACGACGACGATGACGACGACGGCGACGCCGACGCCAAAGACGACGACGGCGACGACCACGGCGACGACGACGACGACGACGACGATGCCGACGACGACGACGATGACGCACGACGCACGACGCACGACGCGTGACATGCGACGACGACGACGACGACGACGACGACGACGACGACGGCGGCGACGACGACGACGACGCGCGACGACGACGACGACGACGACGACGACGACGACGACGACGGTGCCGACGAGGACCACGCAAGATGCACGACGCACGAGTCACGACAACGACGACGACGACGACCACCACCACGACGACGACGACGACCGATGACGACGACGACGCCCACGCCCACGCCCACGCCCGCGCCCACGCCCGCGCCCACGCCCGCGCTCGCGCCCACGCCCACGCCCACGCCCACGCCCACGACGATGCCGACGACGACAACGACGACGACGACGACGGCGACGACGACGACGACGCCGATTCCGACGCCGACGCCGCCGACGACGACGACGACGACGGCGACGGCGACGATGACGACGACCCCGACGACGACGACGACGACGACGACGACGACGGCGACGACGACGACGGCGACGACGACAACGTTGCCGACGACCGACGACGACGACGACGCCGACGGCGATTACGATGAGGACGCACGACGCACGACGCACGACGTACGACGACGACGTCGACGACGACGACGACGCCGACACGACGACAACGACGGCGACGACGGCGACGACATACGATGACGTACGACGCACGACGACGCACGACGCACGACGCACGCCGCAGTACGCACGACGGCGACGCTGATGGCGATTAGGATGACGACCCACGACGCATGCCGCACGCCGCTCGACGCTCGACGCACGACGACGACGACGACGACGACGACTGCGACGATGACGACGACCACGACGCACGACGTACGACGACGACGACGCCGACGCGACGATGACGACGACCACGACCACGACGACCCTGACGACGACGTCGACGACGACGACGACGCCAACGACGACGAAGACGACGACAACGGCGATGGCGACGCCGACGCCGACGACGACGACGACGACGTCGACGACGCCGACGACGACGACGCCGATGACGACGACGACCACGAAGGCGACGACGACGCTGCACGACGCCGACACGAACGACGACGACGGCGACAACGACGACGACGACGACGATAACGACGACGACGACGTCGACGACCCCGACGACGACGAGAACGACGACGACGACGACGACGACGACGGCGACGGCAACGACGACGATGACTACGCGCGACAAATGACAAACGACAAACGTCGACGATGACGCCGACGACGACGCTGACACCGACGCCGATGCCGATGTGACGAGGACGACGACGACGTCGACGACGACGACGCCGACGCCGACGTCGACGTCGACGACGACGACGACGACGACGTCGACGACGACGACGACGACGACGACGACGACCGACGGAGCGCGACGCACGACGCGCGACGCGTGACGACGACGCACAACGACGACGCCGACGACGACGCCGACGACGACGGCGACGACGACAATGGCGACAACGACGAAGACGACGAAGACGACGATGACAACAAATAGAGTGGAGGTGGCGTAGAGCAGAGTCTAACATGAGTGGGGTAGAGGGTAGCACAGAGTCGAGTAGAGCAGCGTGGGGTACAGAAAGGTAGAGTAAAGTAGAGTGGGTTAGAGTAGTGTAGAGTAAGGAGGTGTTGGCCAGGTTAGAGTAGAGAAGGTGTCGAGTAAAGAAGAGTAGACTGGTATAATATAGCAGAATCAATAGGAGAGCAGAGCTGCGTAGAGTAGAGTACAGTAGTGTAAAGTAGAGTGCTAGGGTACGCAGGGTAGAGTAGAGTAGGGCAAATAGAGTCGAGAGGAGAGGAGGAGATGGGTAGAGCAGAGCAGACATATATCTCAATAGAGGTGAGCAGAGTAGAGATACAGTAGAGTAGGAGCAGGAGCACAGCGTAGAGTAAAGTAGAATATGTTACGGTACGGTAGGGTAGGGTAGAGCATAGTAGAGCAGACTCAGGCTGAGCAACGTAGAGCCGACGGGAGTAGAGTAGAGCATCGGGGGAGTAGAGTAGAGTATAGGAACGTCGAGTAGAGTAGAGCAGGATAGAGTACGGCAGGGTCCTAGTAGGATACTGGGAGCGCTGGATAGAGCACTGGTAGCATTCTATCCGGCGCCTGGCGGGGGCGCTGGCGACAGGTGCGCCGCCGCCACCGCTGACGTTGTCGTCGCCGTTGTCGTCGTCGTTGTCGTCGCGGGGGGTGGGGGGGGCGGTTGTGCTTTCCCCCATAATGGTTTTCCGGGGAGTGGGATCCTGGACCCCCCCATGAGTTTTTCCCGGGGAGAGGGGAGGGTTCTGGACCCCTTCACTAATTCATAGATTTTCACACGGGAGGGGGAGCCAGAACCCCCCCAATTAATCTTCCAAGGGGGAAAGAATGGGTGGGTCCGGGTCCCTTGGGTTCTTTCCTGGGGGTGGGGGTGGGGGGGGGGGTTCTGACCCCCCCTTGGAGAAAATGCTCAGGCCAGCGACGGTGGATCGCGCTCCCTCGCTTGTTTTGACCATCCACGGTTCGGCGCAGCACTCTAATCACGTCGACTTTTCCCAGCGTCAGCGTCCCGAGCTACTCCGAGCCTCTCGCTTTCCGGAGCGGAGCGACACGCTATCCGCTCGCAGGGCGTCAAGTGTCGCCAGGGCCGCCGCCGCCGCGACGCGCTAAGCAAAAGTCAGGAGGAAAAGAAACACATAGACACAATTAATCTTCGATTCCCCAGAAAATATGGGAAATTATGGGAAGTGGGGGGGAAGATAGAAACCAACAAAATATGGGAAAATATAGGGGACATGTTTATTTGTGTGTATTTATTTGTCTGTCCTGGGGCCCCTTCAAAAGCTCCGAACCGCAAAAGAATCGCAACTTTGTTGAACTGGGGGCCTTTGGGGGGCTTCTCAGGGCAAGCGCTGGGCGCCCTGGTGGCCTCCTCCTCCTCCTCCTCCTCCTCCTCCTCCTCCTCCTCCTCCTCCTCCTCCTCCAGGAGCTGCTCTGGCTCTCAGCACAGCAGGAGCTCCCACCACACCTGCCACACCGTACAACCCATGGGTGGAGGTCACTAACATGCGGGGCGGCAGGCCTAGGCTGGCCTGCAGCACCTACTCATCCTTCCCTCCATTCGCAGGAATCGTCTTCGCCATGGTATTGAGAGGTATGGCATATAATGTTAAATGGGACGATCACACCCGTCTGGAGGAGATGCCGACTCTCACGCCGACCGTCGAGATTCTCATGCTCAACGGAACCGAGCGCGCCGCAAAGAAGGACGAGGACGAGAAGAAGATGAACTTGCCGAACCACACTTGCGTGAAGTTCGGGTCCCGAAATTCATGGTGGCCAAACCGTTCCTACGACCTGGCGGCGATGTTCAACGTGGAGATGAAGGGCACTCTGCAGCAGATCTCGTTCCCACCAAGACCAAGGGGCATCGAAGGGCGGATCGCCACGAATAAGTTTCGCATTGGAGCACGCACGGCGGCTTTGTTTCCTTTCCCTGTTTACATGCCGACCAAGGGCACTACGCCGTCAATGTTGAAAGAGGCGGATGATAAATGCACGACATGGCGCACCGAGACAGTTGACAAGATTGGACATCAATGTTTCAGTATCATGGGATGAGATCTGGACTGCTCATTCAGCATCCGAAGAGACGACACTGGGAGCAAGTACTATCGAGCTGATCATGCAGTTGGGATAAAAAAAACCCAGGGATGGAAATAACAGTCTCACAGCGCGTTCGAGACGCGAGCGTGGAGAACCACCTGATTTTTTGCAAGCAGATTGTAGGATACGGGGCCAACATTTTTCAGCGGTGCCACTAGTAACAAGATCGACCATTACATCGTGCCCACCGAATCCAAGCAGCGCATCATCACCATCAAGACGCACCGAGTGCTCGGACAGCGACTGCAACGGCGCGTGACTACCCTGCCGCAGGACTTTGTCCCATTGTACCATGAGGATGAGGAGTGCAATGGGGAGTACTTCTGCATGCGCGAGTTGTACGACGGCACAGCTTTCGGAGCCACGTTTCCGACTATGAAGGCATTCAATGCACATGTCACGTTTGTACATCAGCCACGCAACGAGTACTCACTAGCCGTTCGCACGAGTATATGTCCATGTGCATGACAACATCTGCGAGCAAGGCACCATACATTCGGCACTTGTGGACCATGGCAAGCAAGACACCGAGAAAGTGCCCTACTCGATCCCCTTCGTGTGATCTTTGGCCCGAGCCAGATCCATATTACACGTGTGGCCATTGCGGCCTCATCCATGGCGGGATCGGTCTGGGACGTCTACCTGATTCCACAGAACGAGGAGACGGAGCAGAGCACGGAGATATAGTACTTAGCTACTGGGACATCTTGCCCACGGCTGTCGAGCCACAGCTGCAACGTCTTCGATGGACTAGCACAATCGTCAGGGATCCTGGGGGCCACGAGCAGGTCATCGCGGATGTTTTCGGCACGACTCGTCTGAATGAATGCGTAAAGCGCCGCCGTTTAGACAACACTAGCAGAGTATATGAGCGCAGCAATCCCTGGGCAAAGCAGTGGTTAGGCGATCTGAACACACTGGCAAATGTAGTACAGCGCTACAGCTACATCCACTACGTGATATACGGGCGCAGGCAAGATTTAGATTGCACGAATGGATGGCACGACACACAACACAACATCGAGTTATTCAAAGATACGGAGGCGGCATCGGTTTTGAAGAAATTCAAAATGGACAAGCCTATGATGCGCGCGCGGCTAGAGCAAGTACATGATGATGAACGAAGAGCACGAGGATACACGATGCACGACGAGAGTGAGGAGCTCGAGGGGGGCTCAGCCTACGCGGAGAAGGTCAAAGCAGGCGAGAAGGACTTGAGCAGCCCGCATACATATCGTGGTCGCCTCTTCGGGGGCCTAGCGCACTGGGTTTGCCGAGCCCATCGAGAGAGATCCTCGAGGTGTTCGCCATATTGGAGAACAAGATGTCACGCCTGCACAAGGGGGGCCTTATCCCATACAAGCGAGTCAAGGCCGCCTACGCCCAGAAGGACCAGCCAAACAGTTCAAGGTGCAGATACGCAGTCCCATCGGCTTCAGCAGTTTCGCAGTTTATATCAGTACATGACTACCACCACATCTCCCATCAGTTACGCGATGGGCACAGACTACAGCATACTAATCCTTTTATTTGCCTTGATGTGTCAGATGCCCCACAACCACGGCCTCAAATTGGGGGCGGAAATGGGATCTGAGTTACATCGAGCTCTGCCCATCAAGATCGAGTTCTGCTTTCACTGCCATGGCGCAGTGGCAGCCACGACAACTACGGCAAGGATTCTTGCGCTCTGAGACTCTTGAGCGCGGTGGCACTGGCACTATAGAACTGCAGCATCACGTTCAATGCTTCACACATGCGTGCATGCCGTGTAGCACGGCGCAGTGAGCACGCGATGCGCATACTTGTATACAGAGTGTGCCCTGAACGTCCACTAAGCATGTAACTACGTATATACTTGCAGGTAGGGAGGGTTGAGCCTAGAGTTTCGCCCTCTCGTTTTGCTCTAATTAGGAGGATGGAGACGGCCTAGGGCCGACGAGGGGCCCAAGGCTATATAGGCCCTCGCGGGCTCCCTCAGGTCTCCTACCGCCTCGCCAAATGACAGAGCCAGCAGCAACTCAGGACGCTGACAGGCGCCCAAACTCGCTAGGCTCGTGCACCGTGCCCGAAGTCGAACTGCTGCCGGGGTCGCTCGCTCGCTCCTCCTCCTCCCCCCCCGGTCCGTAGCCATTTTGGCTCGAGCCATTTGAGCTCAAGACGCTTTGGTTCAGCCCGCCCCCGCCGGCGCAGGCCGCGGTTTCTTCGCTTCAATCGGCCCGAAACCCCCACCGCGATGGCCCGCCTGGTGCTCGCGGCCGCCGCACTCCTGCAGGCCGCCGCTGATGCCCCCGGGTGCGGAGATATCTTCACCCGGTGGGATTCTGTCGGCCCCGTCAGCTGGCAACGTCGGATGCTGGCGGAAAAAGGATGAGAACTCGAAGTGCGGCGAATCGGACTCTTGCTGCCTCTTGCACAGGAATAGGGTCCAGGTTATTTCGAACGCCCGCGATGGGAAGGAGGCCCAGGAGGCCTTCGCAACCGATTCCAACGACCCAGATGCAGTGAAGGACCTGATCTGTGAGCAGGCGCTCGGCGACCTGTACAAGGAGTGCCCCCGCTGCAAGGACGGCGAGGAGAAGCGCGCCCTCGGCGACGGGAATCACGACACCAAGAAAACCAGGCTGTACTCCGTGATGGACGGCCTGCCGTTGGCAGGGCAGCGGTCTCTCGCGAGCGCTGCGACGATCGGCCTGGGAGCGATCGGGGGAGCCGCGGTGCTCGCAGGTGCCGCATTGGCCTTCAGGCGCTGTGGCGCCCCCTCCGAGCTGGTGGGTGTCTCCGCGAACGAGGCCGCAGGGGAGGGCCAGGGCGCCCCGATCATGGCCTCGGAGTCCTGATCAGCCCCGGGGCACGCTGACCGGGCGCGGCCGATGACCGAGCGCCGCGAGATCCTGGGCCTCGGGCCCTGGTGGTGCTCAAAGCAAGCGCCGCCCGTAGCTGAATCTTCTTGCCCGGGGCCCCAAGAAGAACTTTGAGGGCACATCCGTGCTTTCGCAACGCGAATTTTGCGCGCGTGGTTTGTGCTTGCGCTTGCGCTCTGGTTTGCAACGCGTGATTTCGCAACACCAATTTTGCGCGCCACGTGGTTTTGCAACGCCAATTTTGTGAAGTTTTCAGAGTTAGCCTGGCGAAGAATCCTCCTCCTCCTCCGGGAGGGGGGAGGGCATTTCGAGGCCCTTTGGGGCACTCTTACGGCCTTCTTGGGGAATTTGCGGGCCAGGAGCCCCGTCGGTCAAAAGGAGGGAGGTTGCGACCAGCCCCCCCATCCGCAGCTGGCGTTCCGCGCTCATGTGAAGGACACGCGTGAGAGCAGGCGCCGAGGATATCCATTCGAAACGTTTCGGCCCGTTGCGCAATTCGAATTACGATTGCGATTTACGATGTGCGAGGGCGCTCCCATATAGGAGCCGAGTTGAACATATTGCAGGTTGCAGCTGGCGAGTTTTCGCGAGGGCGGGAGGTGCCAGGGGCAGCGAGCGGGATGGCGCTGCGGTGTAGTAGCAGCACTGTTCCAGTAGCAGTGCCCGGCCAGGCACATGGTGATACCCGACCGGTTCGCTCAACAGGGGGACTAAACGAAACAAAACATGTGGGAAAGAGCGACGAGTGGTAATACGACCAGAAACTCTATATATGTTCGCTTTTCGGGTCTTACGGGGATGCTGGCCATTTCTTTCAATGGGACTGCCGTCCAATAGCCGCCGACCCCCGCGCGCTAAGCTCCTCCGACTCCCGCGCCAGCTCATCGACTCCAGCGCCAGCCACCACACCAACGTAACACCGAAATTCGTGACATTTTCGTTGCGTCTTTCATTGCGGTGCGATTTATTCTCTCCAAGCATGCGCCAGCACCAGCACCAACACCAGCATCGACGCCAGCATCAACGCCCAGGCCTGACTCCGGCTCCAACTCTGGTTCCCCGAGGTCCGATTCTGGCACCCGCGCCAGTTCCCACCTCCGACGCCGGCTCCTCCCAGCTTTTCGTCTTACCAACTCCAGCGCGCACCTCTCCGACTGCGGTGCTCGCGTCTCCGACTCCCGTTCCCGGCCTTCCGATTCCGGCTCCGCCGCCTGCTCCCACCCCCGACTCCAGCTGCCACCTTCAAGTTTATAGCCGACGCCGACTCCATCTCTCCGCCTCCAGTGCCCAGGGCGCCGTCAAATTGCCCGGCGCTTATGAGAATGCCGTCCTTGGACTTTAAGGAGCTGTGATGGCTTGAATCAGTTATCCCACTTCGTGGGATTGGCCGTTTCGGAGCTAACCTGCTCACATGCAAGAGCGCTTGCATTCAGCAGTTTTTCATGTTGAGCCAACGCAAGGATACCGCCACGCAGTCGCCGGCACCGACACCGACACCGACATCGACTCCAGCGCGCACCTCTCCGACTCCAGTTCCAGGGCACCGTGCAATTCCTCGGCGCTAATCAGAACGCCGACCTGGGACCTGGCTCCCATCATTTATCCCACTTCGTGGGATTGGCGGTTTCGGAGATAACCTACTCATACGATGGAGAGTTTGCCGCCAACACCTTCCGCTGGAGCCAAACAAGGATACCGCCACACAGTCGCCAGCACCGACACCGACACCGACACCGGCGTCGACTCCAGTGCGCACCTCTCCGACTCCAGCTCCCAGGGCATCGTCAAATTGCCCGGCGATCATGATAACGCCGTCCTTGGACCTCAAGTGGCCGTGATGAGTCGCATCATTTATCCCACTTCGTGGGATTGTCGGCTTCGGAGCTAACGTACTCATTACTTGCAATCTGCACTTTTTCGGTTTGGGCCAAAACAAGGATACCGCCACAAAGTCGCCAGCACCGACACCGACACCGACGCCGGCACCACCTCCAGCACTGACGCCAGCACTGACGCCAGCCCAGCACCATCGTCAGCACCGACGCCGTCGCCAACTTCGGCGCCGAGTCCGGTGCATACGCCAGCAATGTCACCAGCACCGACGCCGACGCCGACGTCGGCACCGCCCTCAGCACCGACGCCAGAGCCTACACCAGCACCCTCGCCAGCACCGACGCCGCCACCACGACCAAGCGTGTCCCACGAACGTGGCCGAATTACGATGGATGGGCGCAATAATATCAGCACCGACGCCAGCTCCATCGGTATCGGAGCCACCACCCTTGTGCCAGCACCAACGCCTGAGCCTACGCCACCGTCGCCGCCAGCACTGACATCGATAGCGCCTACGCCAGCATCTGCGCCCAGAACGTCATCGAGATCAGCATCTGCTTTGACAGCTGGAACCTCCGCCAGCATCCACACCGGCGCCTGCACTGCCCCAGCGCCAGCATCGACGCCTCGCACTCGCCAGCGCCCTGGACAGCGCCTTCAGCGCCGCGGCCTGCTATGTGCCGCAAGCACGAAAGATGGAGCAGGCGTTCACGCGCACCTTCGCCGAAGGCCTGATCGTGAATCTCGAGTACGCGGTGTCCTGAGGGCTTCCTGAGCGCGGGTGGATATTTTCCCTCCCTCTTTTGGCTCCTCCTCCTTCTCCGTCTCCGCGGGTCGTTCGGTGTTTAGTTGAATTTGTTTTGCAGGCGGGCCTTATGCCCAGCCCGTGGCGCCCGCCCACTGGGATGCCTCGGCCCCTCCATTTTTGCGGGGGTGGACGCCTCTCGTGGCCTCGACGCGTCGCGGGTATACCACATACCCACATGATGTTTCAGGTTCCTTGCTTTCCATGGTTACTGTGTCTACTGCTCCAGAGTGTTTGGCCCGCCAGTGGAGCCATTGGCTGTGACCTGGAGTCCATTCCATTTTCCTTGCCCCTCGCCCTCTCCCGCTTCCCGCTGCCGCCTCTATTGATAGGGTTTGGGGGAGGTTTTCTTTCAGGCACGCCGCCGCATGCATTACTCACTTTGCGCGGAGAGTTATCCTCTCTTGTGCCGTTGTGTGAAGCCACTTGGGCTAGTTGCCCACACGGCGCCAATGCCCTTTCGTCTTATGTGGGTTTGAATAAGACGTTTTTCCTTCACTGTGCGTGCCCAGAGTTTCGCTTCGGGCCTGGCAGGCTGGCTGAGGTTGCGTGTGAATGGTGGTCGGACTGGAGACATGTGGCGCCTTGCGGGTTCCTTGAAAAAAAAACTCTATATCTGTTCGCGGTCGTTTAGACGGTGTTCGCAGCCTTGGTTACCAATTATCCGCGGGGACAGGTAAGGTGATGAAGTCGTAAAATGCATGATGCCTACATGTTGTTGTTCGTTGCTCCCATGATTCAAGCAACTCTGGCTCCAGGAGTCTTCGGCAGGCTCGAGGTGCTACCTTGCTTCAACCATTCAACCAAGCGCGAACGCCATGCAGATCTTCGTCAAGACGCTGACCGGCAAGACGATCACCCTTGACGTCGAGGCGAGCGATATGAGCCACCAAGACAACGCGTCCTCGTCGCGTGGCTGCGTGTCGACGCTTCGGCACTGAAGCGCTAGAGGTCGTTCGGCCGGGTATCTCCTGCGCCCGACTGGGAGCATCGTCTGAATCCAACAGATGTGTTGTACACGTTTGCTTGTTTCCACCATGCTTCACCACAGCGAACCACTCGGGGTGTAAAATGTTGACTTCGCACGGGCGTCTTGCTTCACCACACCCCTCCACCCCCAACCGTTCTCTCCGTCGGCTCCTCTCGCTGATCCTTGGGGCGGTAAGATTTTTTCGCACCGACATATCGCCTCACCCTCCACACCTTCCATGTTGACTAACCCTCCACGCCTCCACTCAGGCAAAGCTCGCTGGAGCTCGCCAGCTCCTCCCACACATCTCCACACCCTGTCTTCGTCGGCTTGTTTTGGAGAAGGGTGTAAGATTCTGCTTCGTGCTGATTTTGCACTGGCTACTTGCTTCGCTCTCTCCGTCGCTTGACTTTGCATCGCACCAACACATTGTATTACTTGATTGCCTCTGTCTGGGTTGCGACCGTGCTGCGCACCTGCACACCCGCCAAAATTGCGAGCGATGTTCATGTTGTTGCCACCAAGCGGCGGCGCCAGCTTGCAAAGCGCATTATCGGATGTAAGAGCGTGGTCCGCCGTCCACACTACTATCGTTGTGTCGCCGCCGTGTCTGGCGAGGCCTAAGGTGTGCTCTGGAAGGTTGTAAGACCCGTGCTTCGCACCGACACCTCGCCTCACACTCCACACACCCACACTACGATCGTTTCCTTGCTGCCGTGTCTTGCGAGACTTCGGTGTTTTCCGGCGCGGTGCACGGCCTTGGTATCGTCACCGATATCTTGTTTTACCCTCCACACCTCTCAGGCGAGCGACACATCGTTTTCTCGCCGCCGTTTCTGGTGAGGCCTACGGTGTGCTCTGGTGGGGTGTAAGACCGTGCTTCGCACCGACATCTTGCCTCACCCTCCACACCTATCAGGCGAGCGACACAATCGACAACGTCAAGGCCAAGATCCAGGACAAGGAGGGCATCCCCCCCGACCAGCAGCGCCTGATCTTCGCCGGGAAGCAGCTCGAGGACGGGCGCACCCTCTCGGACTACAATATCCAGAAGGAGTCGACCCTCCACCTGGTGCTCCGCCTCCGCGGCGGCCACTGCCAGGTGCCGTGCGGCATTTTCGACGACCCCAAGCTCGTTGCCGAGCTGAAGGAGGCTCAGGGGCAATGCTGGGGGGGATGGAAAGGGGGGGATGCATCAGCCCCGAATCGTCCACTTATCGCCGACAGTGGCCCGATAGCCCACCACGCCCAGGAACTTGCGGAGTCGCCTTCGGGGCAAATCGACGATGCATCGCCGATGCCATGTCAATATTGCCTCAGCTGGTTCCCTCCCCCTGACTGACGTTGCTCCTCAGAGGCGTGCGCCACCATCGCAAAAGCCATCAACCAGATCAACGAGATCTTCGCGGGCACGATGACCGCGCAGTCGTTCAACCAGGCGACGCGCTGGGTGAACACCAAGGAGGAGCACTGCACGAAGATTATCTCGACGATCGCCGAGTACTGCCTCTGCCAGCGCGTGAAGCCTGTCAGTGACCCCAAGACCCCGTTCAAGAGCGAGGGCGACTACGTGGACGCCCTCAAGGCGCACCACGCGGCGATGACGTGCGCGGTGAAGGCGAAGCAGTCGGCCGATCCGGCAGCCGCCATTGCCCTCGCCGACGCGATCGGTGACATCCGGGCGTTGCCAGAGGTGACCCTGGCCCGAGGTGTCCCCAAGATTTCCAGGGAGGCACGGGTGGCCTCCAGGGCACCCCTCACGAGGTCCAGGGGGCTCACGAGGCTCCAACAGGGTGGGAAGAGCTGGGGGCACTTGGGCCCTGGACACCTTTGGCAACCCCCGAGACATGTGCAAGATGTACATGCCCGCCTAAGCCTCGAGAGGAGGACGAGGAGAAGGAGGCGGAGGAGGAGGACGAGGGCAATCCGTCCGCACGAAGCTTGGCTGAAAGCCGGTGCAGACCCACCTTGCGCAGCACCGACCCCCAAGAGCAACCGTTGCTGGTCCGAGGCTCGAACAGCGGTCGCACCCGCGGGGGGAGGGGTTGCAACGGCCAGGGTTTTTGGAAGTGTTACCCCGGAAGGAGGAGAAGGAGGAGGAGGAGGACGAGGAGGACGAGGAAGACCAGAGTAAACCCAATATGCATCAGCGGTGGTGCGTCACACCCTCCCGCCCCAAACCCCCTCTTCACACGTCCCTACAAGTTGTCAATTTCCTTGCAAGGAGCGCTCGTTTTGAAAAGACTTGCGCAGTCTGGCCTGCCATTTTTGGCAGCGCCCCGCTTTGAAAAGGAAATGCCTTGTATCTTTCTGGCGCGTCATCAGGAATCCGACGAACTATGGTCACACAGTGCAGCGAGGTGTCCAGCGAGATTCCTGTTTCGAAGACAGACCGCCCCCCATCCGTGTAACTACTGCGTCAGCTTCGAGCTGCTCGGCGCGCCAGTGGGAGACGCGGATTCCTGCGCGGAGCACTCCAAGCAACGGGTCGCGAGCGTCGCCGCGCAACTGGAAGCTCTGGGGGAGCTCGGAAGCGCGCAGTGGCGCACCTCCTGCTCCAGCGCGCCTCCTTCCGCAAGCTTGGCTACTCAGCGCGTGTGGTGCCGCCCACCGCGCACGCCGCCTCCCTGCTGGCCACGAACGCTGCTGTCCAGGCCTGCCTTGAGCAACTTAGCTGTTGCTCGCCCTCCGACGCCTCCTGGCAGCAGGCTCAGCTCAAGCTCAACAAGAGAGGGTTTGGCCTGCGCTCTGCCGCAAATCACGCCGCCGTTGCCCACATCACTTCCAGAGCGAAGGGCACCGACCTCTGTCGACAGCTCTACGTTGGCTACTCCAACAGCGGTGACCGCGACGGAGGTGACCTGGCGGACGCGGTGCGGGTCCACAACGCAGTCGTGCGGGACGCCGACCACGTGGTGTTCGACCACGCACAGCAAGGCGACCAGAAGTCCCTCTCCGACGCAGTGGACAGCCCCGCGCTCGACGGGCTTTTGGTGGGCAGGACGCACCTCTCCCTGGTGCAGGCTTCAGGTATTGCCGCGTAACTCCAGGCGCCGCCCTGCGAGGCCACAGGCACCGCGTTCTTCAATGGCGGCTGCGAGTCCAACTCCTGCAGGTGGAGTGCTTTTGCCCAGCCAGCTGCGAGATGATGGACGTTGTCGGCGACAATGCCCTGGTCTGCGCCTGCCGCGGCGACCAGACCAAACGCCACCACGCCTTGCGCAACCGGGCCTTCCACGACGCTCTGGCCGCCGGCGCCTCTGGGGCGGAACACTTGCCACGGTGGCGCACAGGCACGGCGGCCGCTAGGAACTTTGCCGCCACGTCCGGGCTGCTCGCCGATTTCCTCGTCGCGTCGGCCGCTTCGGCCAGCGCGGCGACGGAGTGGCACGAGGAGTTCGAAGTTCAATAGGCAGCACCAGGACACCGCGCGGCAGTGCGCAGCACAGGGCTTCACTTTCCTTCCCACGTTGGCACGCACGGCTTTCGGGGCCACGACCATGCGGGTATCTGACGCCACGGGGGAAGACGCCGCACACGTCGCGGACCAACACGCCCAGCGACTTGCCCCCGCCCTGCGAAGGAAGAACGCGCGGGCGGTGTCGCGGCGCCTCCAGACGCACTCTGGAAGGGCGGAGCTGCCTCCGCGGCGGAAGCCGCGCGAGGTACCCCTGGCGCTGTCTTGCGTTCCCCGCCCCCCCCCTGGCGCCCTTTCGCCAACGTCGCGCTGGCGACCTTTCACACGCGCTGCCCAGCCCTCCCTCGGCGTGGACGCAGGTGATCCGCGGAGGGCTCTCCCCACCAAACCGCAGCGCGTTGGGCTCGGCCAGCCACCAGCCCAGGTCGCCGCCGTGGGGTCCGTAGCCTATTTCCCCTCTCCTCCTCTCCCCTGCCTCTTTCCCTTTCCTCCTATTCCCTGCCTGCCCCCTTTTGTCTGCCCGCCCGCCCCGCCGGCCCCTGCCTTTAGCTTGCCTGTTCGTCGTCGTTCGCCTGCTTCCCCCCTCCTATCCCCTTCGCCGAGCAATACCTGCCCAGGAGCAGCGTGGAACCCTCCTTGTTGCATATAGTTGGGCGGCCGCCTCGCGTGCCTTAGTGTGCCTGGGGGGCGCAGGTCGAAGCGTTCGTGTGGGACGCCACCTGGATGGTTCGTTGCGTCAGTTTGTATTTGTGATTGCTTACCCCCGGGAAGTTTCAAACGGGAGCTCCATGATGAAAAAAACCGCCTTGCATCAGTGCAGCGCTATATGCGTTGAAGCTTCGGGCCTTTTATAGTTAGCCTGGCTGGGAACCCAACCATATGAAATTGCGCGCGCCGTCGTTGTGAGTAGCGGTTTCGGTGGAGCCCTTTCTACGGGGCCACGAAACGTCTGATGGGCGTGCCGGAATTGGTGGGGCTGCCCGTTGCGAACATGACCATTGGGGCAGTCGGTGGAGCTCTTTGTGGGGCCACGAATCGCGCGACGGGCGTCCCGAAATGAGTGGGGCGGCCGCGCGCGAACATGGCCACTGGGGCCTTCGGTGGAGTCCCCTACGGGGCCACGACAAATGCGATGGGGGTTGCTGAAATGAGCGTGGCGGGCGCATCCGGACTGCGCCAGTGGCACCGTCGGTGGAGCTCCTTATGTGGCCTCGAATCGTGTGTGCGGGGGGGGGGGGGGGGGGCGAAGGGTGGGGCGGACGCATGCGGGCTGCGCCACTGGGGCCTTCGGTGGAAGCCTTGCGGGGCCACGTAACGTGTGAGGGAGGTGCCGAAATGAGTGGGGCGGACGCACGCGGGTTGCGTAGCTGCGAAAGGATTGAAGGGTATGCCGAACTCATTAGCGCGTGCGCATGTGGACTGCGCCACTGGGACACTTGGTGGAATTCCCTGCGCGGCCACGAAATGTGTGAGGTTTGTTCCAAATTGCCGCGGGGGAACGCATGTGGACTGCCACTGGGACTTTCGGTGGAGTTCCCTCCCTGTGGAGCCACGAAAGGTGTGAGCGGTGTGCCGGATGGGCGGGCCGGACGCATGCGAGCCGCGCCGCTGGGAACTTCGGTGGAGCCCCCTTATGGGGCCGCGAAACGCGTGAGGGGTGTGCCGACATGAACTGGGCGGACGCATGTGGACCCTGCCGCTGGGGCCTTCGGTGCGGTTCCTGATGGGGCCACTACACGTGTAACGGGCGTGCCGAAATGGGCGGGGCGGAGGCATGCGGGCTGCGCCACTGGGACTTTCGGTGGAGCTCCCTGTGGGGTTACGAAACGCGTGAGGGGTGTGCCGACATGAGTGGGGCGGACGCATGCGGGTTGCGCCACTTCTCAAGGGACCACGCGCTGAAACGAGAGCTACAGCTAAAAACAAAAACGCAACTGTTGCTATCATGCAAATGTGCGCGGCGCTGTGGCGATACGTAGCTACATGTTCAAAACCACATGGTTTCCATCCTTGAAGAAGCTGCGAACGTTTAAGACGAATGCGCGCGGTGCTAAGGCAAGAGGCACATTGGACACCCTCTAATATTTGAAGCTGCTGTAAACTGTTAAACGGATGCGTGGGGCGCTAAGGCGAGAGCCACACGTTGCAAAGGAACCGCCCTCCATCCTTGAAACTGTTGCAAACTTGTAGCACGAATGTGCGCGGCGGTCAGGCGAGGTCAACATGTTCAAAGCGATCCCACATCCTTTTTCTGAAGCTGCGAAAAAACTGTTGAAACAAATGTGCGCGGCGCCAATGCGAGAGCCACAGTTACCTCCCCCCCTCCTCCCCCATGTTTGAAATTTCGGCGAACTTTTAAATAAAATGCGCGAAAGATGGTACTGAAGAAGCAGGAAACTTCAGGCGAAACTCCCGGCCCGCCCTGCGGACACACATGGGGGTGCGGCAGGGAGGACACACACACACACACAGACACACACGCACACACATGTAATTGTACACGTATACACACATACATGCATACAGACATACATGCAGACAGACAAACAGACAGGCAGACACACATACATACATGCGATCAAGCATGCATGCATACATACATACCTGCATGCATGCATGCATGCATACATACATACACACAGACAGACAGACAGACAGACAGACAGACAGACAGACAGGCAGACAGGCAGACAGATAGACAGACAGACAGACAGACAGGCAGGCAGGCAGGCAGGCAGACAGACAGACAGACAGAAAGACAGACAGACAGACATATAGACATTAATATACATACATACATACATACATACATACATACATACATACATACATACATACATACATACATACATACATACATACATACATACATACATACATAAATACATAAATAAATACATACATACATACATACATACATACATACATACATACATACATCATGCATGCATGCATGCATGCATGCATGCATGCATGCATGCATGCATGCATGCATGCATACATACATACATACATACATACATACATACATGCATACATACATACATACATACATACATACATACATACATACATACATACATAACACATATACATATATAAATATATGTGTACATTACGCATATGTCTGTATGCATGACTGGGTGAGGTCCCGGTGGGCCCAAAATTTGCCGTCCCCCCGTTCGCCCATAGGGCTGCGGGCCCTCTTTCGCGTCCGAAATGGCTCCCCACTTCCGGCACAGAAGAGCCCCAAGAGCACCCAAGAGCTTTCCGAAACGGCCCAAGAGGCACCCACGACAGCCTAAGACATGTCCAAGGCGCCAAGACAGGCCTACGAGGGGCCCGAGAGCGCCCAAGAGGCTCCGAGACGGCCCAAGGACGCTTCAAGACTGCCCAATACAGTTTCAAAACGGCTCACGAGGCTCCCCAAACACTCCAAAATCGGCCTTTCGGGCCAAGAACGACCAAAGAGGGCTCTGACGGCCTCCGAGGTCAAGATCGTGCCAAGACGGCCCATGAGGCGCCAAAAAATCGCCGCAAGACGGCCCATGAGGCCCCCAAGAGGGCCCCAAGAGGGCTCGTGAGGGTACCAAGAAGGCCCAAGAGGGCCCCAAGACCACCTAAGAGGACCCAAGAGAGCTCCCCAAGACGGGGAAGGCGGCCCAGAAGGGCCCCAGGACGGCCCAAGAGGGCCCCAAAGTTGCGCAAAAGAGGCTAAACTCGTGCACTTCCGCGGCATCCAAGAGGCTTCCAAGAGGCTTCCAAGAGGACCCACACAGGCTCCCGAAAAGTCTCCACGAGGCCCCCAGGAAACTTCCGCAGGCCCCCAAGAGGCCCCGAGGATCCACCCAGACCCCCCAAGAGACCCCACGAGGCCCTACACGGCCTCCAAAAACCTCTCTTCAGCCACGCGCCCAGGGCCTGTGAAAACCTGTTCGAGCCCCACGTTCCGAATTATGTGGAACATCTTGCAGTGGCCTCCCCTGCTTCTTGATCGCTGCGAGGTGGTGGCCATGCCCATCTGCTGATGCGACACTGGCTTGGCCTTGATGCCGGCCAACCCCAGGGGCCTGCAGATCTGGCCCCCCGTGGGCGTGCCTGTCCTCCGTTCGGATCCCGCAAGGCCCACACATGGCCCCGTCGCGTCGGCAAATGGCTCCCTTGAGGCGTAGATTTTTTTTTTCCCCCAGTGCCAGTCCGACCCTCGCCCGACCAAGGTGCGGTCGACGGCGACGCCCTCGGCGACCCGGGGCCATTCCGAGGCCCCCGGTCCGCGGCGCCCAGCACCAGCCGCTCCTGCCCTACACGCCCCCCCGTTCTCTAGGGGCCTCGGGCAGTGTGCGGCGCCCGCCACCGCTGGTACACGCCCCCATTCTCAAGGGGCCTCCCAGGGTGCGGATCAGGCTGCTGGGGCCGCACCGGGCCGGGCAGCGCCGGAGCCCCCTGCCGCACACCGCCCTTCTCGCATGCGCAAATCCCAGCGCTATAGCCGGTTGCGTCGGGGCCCAGCTTCGCATCCCACGTCTCCCTGAGGAACGCCAGAGCCCGCTGCCCCAGAGCGCCGTTTTCGCACGCATTGTTCCCCGCGCTGTAGCCGATGACGTCGGGCTCCAGCTTCGCATCCCACATCGCGGTGCGCAGCGCCACTGCCTGTTGCCACTGTCCCCTCTTCTCGCACTCGCTGATCCCAGCATTGTGGCTGATGACGTTGGTCTGCAGTTTCGGTTTCCTCCTCTCGCCGAGCGGCGCCAGAACCCACTGGCGCTGCGCGGCCTTCTCGGATGCGCAGATTCGAAGATCCCAGCGCTGTAGCTGGTGACGTCGTCGTGCAGCTTCGCCTTCCGCATCTCCTGGAGGACGGCGAGGGCGTTGGCCGTGGCGTAGGCGCGAGCGCTGGTGCCGGCGGAGGCGCTGACCTTGGTGCTGGCGTGGGCGTAGGCGTGGGAGCTGGTGTCTGCGCTGGCGTTGGTGTTGCTTTCGGAGCTGGCGTCAGCGCATGCGTCAGTGCCCGCGTCCTCAGCCTCCTCAGTCTCCTCGTCCTCCTCTCCCTCTGCCTCCTCATCCTCCTCGGCCTCCTCCTCCGCCTCCTCCTCCTCAGCCTCCTCTGCCTCCTCCTCCTCGTCCTCCTCCTCCTCCACCTCCTCAGTGGTGCTGCCGTTGGGGTCGGCGTGGGCGAAGGCGGAGGCGCTGGTGGTGGAGCCGGCGTAGGCGCTGGGGATGCTGCCGGCGGAGGCGCTGGCGGTGGTGCTGGCGCCGGCGTCCTGATCGGTTTCATCCTCCTCCTCCTCCCCCTCCTCCTCCTCCTCCTCCGCCTCCTCCTCCTCCGCCACCTCGTCCTCCTCCTCCTCCTCCTCCTCCTCCTCCTCCACCTCCTCGGTGGTGCTGCCGTTGGGGTCGGCGTAGGCGAAGGCGGAAGCGCTGGTGGTGGTGCCGGCGTAGGCGCTGGGGATGCTGCCGGCGGAGGCGCTGGCGGTGGTGCTGACGTCAGCGTCCTGATCGGATTCATCCTCTTCCTCCTCCTCCTCCTCCTCCTCCTCCTCCTCCTCCTCCGCCACGCCCTCATCCTCCTCCGCCTCCGCCTCCTCCTCCACCTCCTCCTCCACCTCCTCCTTCTCGATGACGCTGGCGTGGTGGAAGCTGGCGGCGTCGCCGGCGTGGAAGCTGACGTCGTCCGAGCTGGCGTCGGTGCTGGTGTAGGCGCCGGCGTTGTTGCTGGCGTACGCGCTGGCGTGGGTGCCGGCATCAGCGGCTCTGGCGTCGGTGCTGGTGAAGGCGTCGGCGGCGTTCATCCCAGCGCAGGCGCAGTCGTCGGTGTCGTCGTAGGCGTTGGCGTCGGCACTGGCGTGGATGGCGGCATCCTCGGAACTGATACCGGTGCAGGCGTAGGCGCTGGCGTCCTCGAATGCGTCGGCGATGGCGTCGCCGAGGGCTTTGGCGTTGGTGCTGGAGGAGTTGGCGGTGGAGCTGGCGTTGCGGGAGGCGCGGGCGTTGCCGTAGGCGCTGGCGTGGGCGCTGGCGTAGGCGCATGCGTCCTCCGTCACCTCCTCCTCGACCTCGTCCTCATCCTTCTCCGCCTCCGCCTCCACCTCTGCCATCGTCGCCTCCTCGTCCTCCCCGTCTTCATCCACCTCGGCGTTGGGGTTGGCGTAGGCGTAGGCGTTGACGTCCGAGCTGGCGTCGAAGGTTCTGGCGTTGCTGGCGTCAGGCATGGCGTTGGTGCCGGCGTAGGCGCTGACGGTGGTGCCGGCGTAGGGGTGTTCCTCCTCGGCCTCCTCCTCCTCCTCCTCCTCCTCCTCCTCCGCTGTTGCCGTCGCCTCTTCGTCCTCCACGTCCTCACACACCTTCGCGTTGGGGCTGGCGTAGGCGTAGGCGTCCTCGATTGCGTCGGCGAAGGCGTCGCCGAGGGCTTTGGCGTTGGTGCTGGCGGAGTTGGCGGTGGCGCTGGCGTTGCGGGAGGCGCGGGCGTTGCCGTAGGCGCTGGCGTGGGCGCTGGCGTAGGCGCGTGCGTCCTCCGTCACCTCCTCCTCGACCTCGTCCTCATCCTCCTCCGCCTCCGCCTCCACCTCTGCCATCGTCGTCTCCTCGTCCTCCCCGTCTTCATCCATCTCGGCGTTGGGGTTGGCGTAGGCGTAGGCGTTGACGTCCGAGCTGGCGTCGAAGGTTCTGGCGTTGCTGGCGTCAGGCATGGCGTTGGTGCCGGCGTAGGCGCTGACGGTGGTGCCGGCGTAGGGGTGTTCCTCCTCGGCCGCCTCCTCCTCCTCCTCCTCCTCCTCCGCTGTTGCCGTCGCCTCTTCGTCTTCCACGTCCTCACACACCTTCGCGTTGGGGCTGGCGTAGGCGTGGGCGTCCTCGATTGCGTCGGCGATGGCGTCGCCGAGGGCTTTGGCGTTGGTGCTGGAGGAGTTGGCGGTGGAGCTGGCGTTGCGGGAGGCGCGGGCGTTGCCGTAGGCGCTGGCGTGGGCGCTGGCGTAGGCGCATGCGTCCTCCGTCACCTCCTCCTCGACCTCGTCCTCATCCTCCTCCGCCTCCGCCTCTGCCTCTGCCATCGTCGTCTCCTCGTCGTCCCCGTCCTCATCCGCCTCGGCGTTGGGGTTGGCGTGGGCGTAGGCGTTGACGTCCGAGCTGGCGTCGAAGGTACTGGCGTTGCTGGCGTCAGGCATGGCGTTGGTGCCGGCGTAGGCGCTGACGGTGGTGCCGGCGTAGGAGTGTTCCTCCTCGGCCTCCTCCTCCTCCTCCTCCTCCTCCTCCTCTTCCTCCTCCTCCTCCTCCTCCTCCGCTGTTGCCGTCGCCTCTTCGTCTTCCACGTCCTCACCCACCTTCGCGTTGGGGCTGGCGTAGGCGTAGGCGTCCTTGATTGCGTCGGCGATGACGTCGCCGAGGGCTTTGGCGTTGGTGCTGGCGGAGTTGGCGGTGGTGCTGGCGTTGCGGGAGGCGCGGGCGTAGGCGTTGGCGTGGGCGCTGGCGTAGGCGCATGCGTCCTCCGCCACCTCCTCCTCGACCTCGTCCTCATCCTCCGCCGCCTCCGCCTCCACCTCTGCCATCGTCGTCTCCTCGTCCTCCCCGTCCTCATCCACCTCGGCGTTGGGGTTGGCGTAGGCGTAGGCGTTGACGTCCGAGCTGGCGTCGGAGGTACTGGCGTTGCTGGCGTCAGGCATGGCGTTGGTGCCGGCGTAGGCGCTGACGGTGGTGCCGGTGTAGGGGTGTTCCTCCTTGGCTTCATCGGCCCCCTCCTCCTCCTCCGCCTCCTCCTCCACCTCCTCCGCTGTTGCCGTCGCCTCTTCGTCCTCCACGTCCTCACCCACCTACGCGTTGGGGCTGGCGTAGGCGTAGGCGCTGGCGTCCGAGCTTGCGCCGGAGGTGCTGGCATTAGTGGCGTCGGGGGTGGCGCTGGTGCTGGCGTAGGCGCTGGCGTTGGAGCCAGCGTAGGCGCCGTCCGCCTCGGCCTCCTTAGCCTCCACGTCCGCTGCTGCCGTCGTCGCCTCGCCTCCTCGGCCTCCTCGTCCTCGTCTGCCTTGGGGTTGGGGCTGCCGTAGGCGCAGGCTCTGGCGTCCGAGCTGGCGTCGGAACTCCCCGCCGCGCCGGCGTCTGAGCTGGCGTTGGTGCTGGCGGCGGTGCCGGCGTAGGCGCCTTCCTCCTCGGCCTCCTCGGCCTCTCCTTTCGCTGCTGCCGTCGCCGTCTCCTCGTCCTCCTCGCCCTCAGCCTCGGTGTTGGGGCTGGCGTAAGGGTAGGCGCTGGGGCCCGAGCTGGCGTCGGAGGTCGCGGCCGTGCTGGCGTCGGGTCTGGCGTTGGTACTGGCGTAGTCGCTGGCGTCGGTGCCGGCGTGGGCGCCTGCCGCTGTGGCTGGGTGGGTTACCTCATCCTCTCGTGGGTGTGCTGCCTCTGGCCGCTCCCTCCTCTGCCTCCTCACCCTCCTCCTCCTCCTCCTCCTCCTCGCGTTCTCGCCTGGGCTCCTCCTCCCTTGGTGCCCTGTCTCGTCCTGTGCCGCTGTCTCGCGGTGGCGGTGGTGTTCCGCGCCCCCGGCTCTCGCCCGGCCGGGGGCCGCCCACCTCAGGGGCGCGCCGGCATGCGGCTAGGGAGTGGCGCCTCGGCATGGCGCGCGTCCGCCAGGACGTCCTGCAGCCATGGCTCGTCGCCGTCGCAGGCGAGGCCGTCCAGGGGCAGGTGCAGCAGGGAGGCTGCGAAGGCCCTCTGCGCCGCCACCGAGGCGAGGCCAGTCCACCGCTGGATCCAGGCTGCCTTCACCGAGGCGCGCAGTAGCTCTGGCGCGGACCAGGCTTTGCAGTCAGCCAAGAGGCGCACGAACTGGAGGGCCTCCTGCGACCACCGGCCCCCCACCTCCAGGGCCATGACCACGAGCCGGCAGCGCCTCGCGTCCAGGAGCTCTGGGTAGGTGGTCTCCTTGCGCCTGCGGGCTTCGCGGATCCACGCCCCGTCCTCGTCTGCCGTGCGCGGGTGGGCCGCGCCGTCCCGGCCGAGAGGGCAGACCAGCGTGGCGTCCACGGCCAGCTGTGCCCCTCCCCACAGCGGCAGACCGTTGGCGATCACCTCGAGCCGCGGGCCGTCGCCCGCGCCGACGCCGTCGACGTTCAGGTCCCGCAGGAACTGGTTCTCCGCCACCCTCGCGCCCGCCTCGCGGCAGATGCGGGCCGCCGCCTTCTCCAGAGGGGCTCCCCGCTTTTTGAGGACGCCGGCTGTGGGGCAGGCCGCCCTGTGGTCCCCTCTGCTGTCGAGTCGCGCTCGGCACCTGCACGCGCCTGCCGTGAATGGTAAATCAAGGCGCAGGAGGCGCAGGAGGAGGACGCGCAACTCTGCGGGTGGAACTCGCATGGGCTCGCTCGTGGGTAGGACCGTGAACACCCGGCCGGCGCACGGGCCGCTCTGGGAGCGCAGCAGGGCGCGCTCTGGGGCCTGCATGCGTTGCATGATGCCGACCCTGGCTCGGTCGTCTCTTGCTCGGGCCGCCCAGAACTGCCAGCCGTGCGCCCACTCGCCCATTTCTCTGTCGTGCGTGGGCGGGGGGCGCGCTCCCAGCGCCAGCGCCGTCCAGTTAGGCGTCTCGTACCCTTCCAGGGCCAGCTGGCGCCGCGCCTCAGCCGCTTGGCGGAGGCCCGGTGGGAGCCCGGCCGCGCCGGTGTCGAGGGCCCAGCAAATGTCCGCCGTCAGCGCCGGCGCGCGCTCTCGCAGCATCGGCAGGCAGTCCGCCCAAGACGCCCACCACGCCGCGGGCGCCATGCGGGCAGCGCAACGCAGGCCCAGCCCTCCGAGGCAGAGCGGGAGCTGCGCGACCTCCCTGGCCGTCTGTCCTGCTGCCAGCTGGTCCGCAGGGTTTCCCAGGAGGTCTGTGACCGCCGCCGCCATGTACTCGTCGTGGGCCGTCGCGAACTCAAGCGTGTCCTCCGGCGCCATTGTGCGCAAGTGGAAATTGGCCCGCGGGTTGGCGCACATGCTCAGGAGCAGCCAGGCCGTCTGGAGGTCTCCGACTTGGCACAGCCGGTGCAGGAGAACGCGGTGGTCTGCCAGCATGGAGCGCATGTGGTGGCGGACGCATTCCACGTGCCCGATGGGCGTGCCGAGGACCACCAGGCCCTGCTCGTGTGGCGGCGCTGCGGTGTCTCCGACCCACACCCGGTCTTGCTCGGTGCCTAACTCCCAGACTCTCGGCGGTTCCGTTCCTGCTGCGTTCCAGACCTTCGTCTTGCCCATGTTGACGCCGATGCCACAGTGCCTTTGAAGCGCGCAGTGGACCAGTTCGAAGACGTCGCGGGAGCGCGCTGGGGCAGGCACCACGTAGATGTCGTCCAGGAATGCAAAGAGGTGCTCCCCTGGAAGCAGGCGGGCTTGCACTTCTTGTAGGGCAGGGTGTTGGCCCAGGGCGAACAGTGCGGGCATCAGGGGATCACCCTGCTCGCCGCCTTCCGCCTGCTCCACGACGTGGGCCTCCCCGCGCTGGTCGGTCCAGAGGTATTGCGAGCGGGGCCCGTATAACATCCTGCAGAATGGTAACGCTGAGCTCGCGGCTGGGAGGCCCCCCAATCCTTGGAGCATGGCGTTGCGCGACATGAGGTCGAACGCGCCAATGCCGTCTATGGAGAGCGCCGTGGCCTCTGGGTTGGCCTGCGTCAAGCTCTGGATGAGGTGTGCCACGCATTCTGTGCCCGCTCTTGTGGACAGGGCGAACTGAAATGGCGCTGTGGCTGCCTCTACCTCCTCGTTGATCTGTTGGGCCACGCAGCGGGCCACCAGTCTCCTCAGCACGTCTCCTGTCACGATGCCCCTCACCCTCCCGTTTGGCTTGGTTAGCGCCGTGAGCTGCCCCAGGCGTAACGCTTCCGCCACTGGTCTGGGCAGCCTTGCCTGCGCCATCCTCGCGGCCGCGTGGTGTAGTAAGCTGCAGGCGTGCTCGTCTTCCAGGAGTGTCTGCAAGTGTTCGCCGGTCAAGCCGGACGGGCCTGGGGCGGCGCCCCTGCGGCAGCCGCGGAGGTTGCGCAGGAGCTTGTCGGACTCGAGCAAGATAGGCTCCGGAGCTAAGGCTGCCAGGTCCCCCCTCAGCGGCTCCCGCGGTTGGGCGAGCCTTCGCGCCGGGCCCCGCAGCTCCGCCAGCGTGGCCTCGGTCCCCGGCGCGAGAGCGCTGGCCGTGAGGGCCTGGCGCGCCGCCGAGACCTCTCCCTGGTGAACCAAGGCGTGCGCCCTCGCGCAGCGCTGGGAAAGCTCCTCGTCGCTCCCTGCCAGCGGCCGCCCGCGGCCTCCTCCGCTTCGCCTTCTGGCTGGGGGGGCTAGCAGGGGCGCCCAGTCGCCCGCCTCGAACCGGGCGAACCGTTCCAGCAGCTGTTCTTTGGGCACCGTGCGGGCGCCGGGGCCCTTGCTTAGCAGCATGCGCGGGATCAGAAACAGGAGCTTCCAGCCTCGGAGCTGTCGTGCCTCGTTGCCCCCCAATGCGTGGATCTCCCTCAGCGCTTTGCGCAGCGCGTTGCGCAGGGGTCCGCGGAGGAAAGCGGGGGCGCTCCGCATGGTGGCCACCCGTTGCCGCAGGGTTGCTTGCAGGTCCACCCCGTCTAGCGCCTCTCTCTCTGCCCTGCGGAGCGCTTCCCTCTGAGGGCGTCGTCCTCGTGGCCCCTGCGCTGCTCCTCCGCCGCCACCATATTCCTCCACCTCCTCCTCCTCCTCCTCCTCCTCCTCTTCCTCCTCCTTTCTTCTTCCCACAGCCCTGAGGACCAACGTCTGAGGTGTCCACACATGCATACGTCAGCGGTGAGATAGGCGGCAAGTATAGCGGGGGACGAGGAGAGCAGCAATGTCCAGCATCAACCCGACTCGCAATACAGATCGAGCGGGGCGTATAGATGGGCAGCTGACGCCTCTAGCCATGCATCCCCAGGAGGCGTGGGGGCACAGCGTTGTGAGGCTGCCTGCGTGATAACAGCAGCTGCGTAGAACTCTACCTGGCTGCTGTCAGGAGGGGCCAGGATCGGCACGGCATTCATGCACAGGCACTGACGGCCCCCAATGGGCACACAGCTCGACGTGATTGCCGGAGACGCTGCCTGCAGGGAGCACAGGAACCTGACCTCGGGGGCTTTCCAAATACAGGGCAAGTTGGCTTGCGGAGCAGGTGGGTTTAAAATGAGCAAGGTCGCCAGGCCCGAGGACGCCGCACACAGCGCCAGCGTCAGTGCCGCCCGAAGGCACGCACTGTCGAGCTCCAGCTGCCTCCACTCCGAGGGCGACCTGGCTGAAATCCCCCATGGTTCATCGCAGCTCCTTAAAGGCCTGCTTTCTCCACCCTTGGCTTTGCAGCCGGAGGCAGGGTCCCACGAGGAAAGAAGAAAGTCCGCCAAGAGACCAACAACACGCCCAGCTAGAATAATATCAGTAATGAACAGCAGTTCCTTGTGAAATCCCTCGATGGAATTCAGGAAAAGCTCGAGGATATTTAGTGACAGAACAAAAACATTCATGCCCGCCATGGCACTGGACTTCTCCGCTCTATCCTGGATGTCGCCTTGACTCCTGGGAGCTGTACGGAGGATCATAATGTTTCTCCTCCTCCTCCTCCTCCTCCTCCTCCTCTTCCTCCTCTCCTGCCCCTTGGGCCCTGGCCGCTTCCGGAGCCGGCGCCTGGAGCTGTGGGTTTCTCTGGCTGTCGCTGCCTTCGTCCCTGTCGTCGTTGCCGCTGCTCGCTCCTCCTCCTCCTCCTCCTCCTCCTCCTCCTCCTCCTCCTCCTCCTCCTCCTCCTCCTCCACCTCGTCTCCCTCTCCCTCCGGCCTCTTCCTCTTCCTCTTCTGCCTCCTGTGGCGCCTCTTGCTCCTCCGCCCCCCTGGCGCCGTTCCTGTCTCCGCTTTCTCCAGGGCCTCTCCCGCCGCTGGCACCGTCGTTCGGCCCTGGGCCTGGGGGCTCCAGCGGCGGCGGGGGCGGCGGGGGCGGCCCGGCCGCCGCCCACCTCTCGGGGTCGCGCAACTCGTCTGTGCGCCTGTCAACCCCTCTCGCCAAAACAGCGCCGCCGAACATCTCCAGCAAGAGGTCCTGTGCCTGCGGCTCCACGTGGCCGGCGCTGTCTGCCAAGGCCCGGACGAGGGGCGCCAGGTATACGTGTCCCGGGCGTTCTCCGCCTCCGGCTGCTATCGCCGCGTACACCGTCCTGGGGCGGGCCCCTGCGAACTCGAGCCCCTGGGCGATCTGCTCGGCGGGGACCAGCTCCGAGTGACGCAGCGCCTCGACCGTCGGCTGCCACCAGTCCTGCGTGAGGCGGTGCGCCCCCCACTGCGCCGCCTCCGTCGGATCGAGCAGGCCGGCCGCCGCGAGCAGCAACGGCATGTAGACGTCCGAATTGGTATGTGCCCGCAGCGGGGCCTCCCGCGGAGGCCACCCTGAGAAGACGCTGCGTTGGTGTGGTGTTGCGGCGATCTGCGCCTGCCTCCCGGGCGTTGGTTCGGGGTTCCCGCCGCCTCCTCCTGTCTCTGGCGGCCTGTCTGGTTCCGCGTCCGCTGGCGGCTCCGGGAGCGCTGTCTCGGCGCAGCCCTGGCAGAGCCACTCCCCGTGCCATCGCCGCGGCCCTCCCGCGCCCACGCTTGCCCGGGCGACCCACTCGACCTGTCCCGCCCAGCCGCAGGAGCATTGCGGCGGCCTCGCGCCCTGTGGCGGCGGGACGTCTCTCCTTAGTGGGGCGACATCGCAGGCGAGGCACTCCCAGCTTCCCGCCAGCCCGCCCGGCCCGCGCGAGTGTCGCCAGCGCATGGGTTGGCCTGGGTGGTGCGGGCACCTGACGATCGCGTGTGGCGCGGGTCCCTCTGGGAGCACGAGGGGTCCGCCTGCGTACGGGTCGTCGTTCTCGTCGCTGCTCGGCGCGCCTCCGTGGTTCTGGCAGACCGCGCACCGGCACCCCCGGGAGGGGAGCCCGTCACCGCGCTCCAGGCAGCTCACGAGCTCCGCGAGCCGCGCGGCGGCGCTCGGCCCGTCGCCCCACCTGTGGTTGCAGAGCGGGCACTGCGCCTCCTCGACCCGGCTGGCGTCGCCGCCCGTGTGGCGCAGGTGAGCTAGCCCCCGGCGCAGCGGCCGGTGCCTGGCGAGGCATGCCGCGTGGAAGCTGTGTGGCACGTGGCCGCAATCGGGCCATTGCACCCCCGCGTTGTCGAGCGGCTCCAGGCACATCGCGCAGGCAGGAGCAGCAACCTCTGGCCGCGGCCTCCGACCGAACACGGCGTCGAAGTGACTGTCCTCTGCTGGCAGGGGCGAGAGGGAGCGGCGCGGCGACCTGAATCCTTCGCTGGGCGGTGTCTCTGGCCCTGCGGGCGCGGAGCGGCGCGAAGCGGAGCGCCCCTGGCTTGCCGGTAGGTCGCCATCGATATTACTATATCGTCCTCGCCCTCGCCAGTGCTGCGGTGGTCTCCGCGCGGTGTCGTCCCTGGGCAATCGTCGGGTGGCCCTGGGTGGCTCGCCTCCCCGATCCTTTGGCCCCGCAACCCCCAGCGCGAGTCCCTGTGTGAACGGGATGGGCTTAGTTGCTCGTGGTAGTCGTTGTGCTGCTGCTCGTTGCGTTGGCGCTGCTGCGCTTGGCGCCGCGGGTCGAAGCCGAGGTCCAGTTCGCAGTGTTGCCGCTGCTGCTCTGCTGCCGCCGTCGCCTCCTCGCCCCCCTCGTCCGCCTCGTCGTCATTCTCCTCCTCCTTGGGATTCGGGCCGACGTAGGCGTTGGCGTCCGAGCTGGCGTCTGCGGTCCTGGCAGTGCTGGCGTCGGCGCTGGCGTTGGAGGCGCGGTCCTCCTCGGTCTCCTGACCCTCCTCTGCTGCTGCCGTCGTCGCCTCCTCGTCCTGGTTGTCCTCCTCGTCGTCGTCGCCCTCCTCCGCCTTGGCGTCGGGGCTGACGTAGGTGTAGGCGCTGGCGTCCGAGCTGGAGTCGGAGGTCCTGGCAGTGTTGCCGTCGGAGGTGGCGCTGGTGCTGGCGTAGGCTTTGACGTTGGCGCCGGCGCAGGCGCATTCCTCCTCGGCCTCCTGAACCTCCTTCTCCTCCTCCTCCTTCTCCTCCGCTGCTGCTGACGTCGCCTCCTCCTCCTGTGCGTCGTCCGAAGCCTTGGCGCTGGGGCTGACGTAGGCGTAGGCGCTGGCGTCCGAGCTGGCGTCGGAGGTCCCGGCGGTGCTGGCGTCGTAGATGGCGCCGGAGCTGGCGTAGGCGCTGGGGTCGGTGCCGGCGCAGGCGCCATACTTCTCGGCCTCCTGGGCCTTGGCGCTGGGGCTGGCGTAGGCGTCGGCGCTGGCGTCCGAGCTGGCATCGGAGGTCCCGGCGGTGCTGGCGTCGGAGATGGCGCCGGTGCTGGCGTAGGCTCTGGCGTCGGTGCCGGCCCAGGCTCCATACTTCTCGGCCTCCTGGGCCTCCGTCTCCGCTGCTGCCGTCGTCGCCTCCTTGTCCTGCTCTTCCTCCTCCTCCTCCTCCTCCTCCTCCTCCTCCTCCTCCTCCTCCGCGGCCTTGGCGTTGGAATTGGCGTAGGCGTAGGCGCTGGCGTCCGAGCTGGCGTCGGAAGTCCTGGCGGTGCTGGCGTCGGAGATGGCGCCGGTGCTGGCGTAGGCGCTGGCGTCGGTGCCGGCGTAGGCGCCATACTTCTCGGCCTCCTGGGCCTTGGCGCTGGAGCTGGCGTAGGCGTAGGCGTCAGCGTCCGAGCTGGCGTCGGAGGTCCCGGCGGTGCTGGCTTCGTAGTTGGCGTTGGGGCTGGCGTAGGCGCTGGCGTTGGTGTCGGTGTGGGCGTCTACCTTCGCGTCCTCCGCGCCCTTGGCGCTGGGGCTGACGTAGGCGTGGGCGCTGGCGTCCGAGCTGGCGTCGGAGGTCCCGGCGGTGCTGGCCTCGGGGATGGCGCCGGTGCTGGCGCAGGCGCTGGCGTCGGTGCCGGCGCAGGCGCCGTACTTCTCGGCCTCCTGGGCCTTGGCGCTGGAGCTGGCGTAGGCGTAGGCGCTGGCGTCCGAGCTGGTGTCGGAGGTCTCGGCGGTGTTGGCTTCGTATCTGGCGTTGGAGCTTGCGTAGGCGCTGGCGTTGGTGCCGGTGTAGGCGCATTCTTCCTCGGCCTCCGCAGCCTCCTCGACCGCTGCTTCCGTCTTCGCCTCCTCGTCCTCCTCGTCCTCCTCCAGGTAGGCGCCGGTGCTGGCGTCCGAGCTGGCGTCGGCGGTCGTGGCAGTGCTGGCGTCGAAGCTGGCGTTGGTGCTGTCGTGGGCGCTGGCGTAGTTGCCGGCGTAGGCGCGTTCCTCCGCGGCCTCCTCCTCCACTGCTGCCGTCGTCGCCTGCTCGACCTCCTCGTCCTTCCGAGCCTTGGCGTTGGGGCTGGCGTAGGCGCAGGCGCTGGCGTCCGGGCTGACGTCCGAGCTGTCGTCGGTGGTCGAAGCAGACCTGGCGTCGGAGGTGGCGCTGGTGCTGGCGTATGCGCTGGCGTTGGTGCCGGCGTAGGCGCTTTCCGCCTCAGCCTCCTTAGCTTCCTCGTCCGCTGCCGCCGTCGTCGCCTCCTCGTCCTCCGCGTCCTCCTCTGCCTTGGCCGTGGGGCTGGCGTAGGCGTAGATGCTGGCGTCCGAGCTGGCGTCGAAAGGACCCTCCGTGCCGGCGTCTGGGCTGGCGTTGGTGCTGGCGCTAGTGCCTGCGTAGGCGCATTCCTCCTCGGCCGCCTCAGCCTCCTCCTCCCCCGTCGCCGCCTCCTTGTCCTCCTCGCCCTCAGCCTCGGTGTTGGGGCTGGCGTAGGCGTAGGCGCTGGGGCCCGGGCTGGCGTCGGGGGTCGTGGCCGTGCTGGCGTCTGGTCTGGCGTTAGTGCTGTCGTCGTCGCTGGCGTTGGTGTCGGCGTAGGCGCGTTTCTCCTCGGCCTCCTGAGCCTCCTCCTGCTCCTCCTCCGCTGCTGCCGCCGTCTCCTCCCCGTCCTCTGGGCTGCCGTCGTGGTGGTGCTCGCCGTGTACGCTGGGTGCTCCGTGTGGTGCCGCTGGCTGAGTCTGCGTTGTTGTGCGTAGTGCTGCTGGTCGCCGTCGTAGCGGTTCTGGTGGCGCTGCGGCTAGCTGTTGTCGCTGTGCTCGTTGTGGTGTTGGTCGTTGGGCGTTGGCTGTGGCGGCGTGCGGTGCTGCTGGTCGCCGGCGCGGTGCACCTCGTCGTGGCCGGCGCGGTGCTCGCCGCCGTGGCGTTGGTGGCCCCTGTCGTTCTGCTGGTGGTCTCTGTGGTGCCGCTCTCCGGGCTGGCGTTGCTGCTCGTGGCGCAAGGCCGGGGCCGACGTGCTCCCCGCGCAGGCTGGCTCGCGCCATTTCTTTGTCTGCCTCTGGCCTTCTGTGTGGTCTCTGCGGTGACTGGCCGTAGCGCGTCCGCCAGCCGGTGGGCGAGAGCTGGGCGCGGTGCTGCTCGCATGGCTGTGCGCTCCTCCCGTGGCTCTCTGCTGCCTCCTCCGCCTCCTCAGCTGCCTTGGCTGTTGGGGCATGCTGCGGCTGCGTCTGGCGGTGCTGTTGCGGCCGCGGTGGCGTCTGCTGCGGCTGTGGCGGCGCCCTCTCGCTCTCTTCAGCCTCCCGCGCCCTCCTCTGGAGCGCGGCCTGCAGCCGGCGCGCCGCGAACCTGTCCGCCAAGAAGCTCTGCCGCTGCTGGAAGGCCTCCTCGCGCGCCACCAGTGCCCCATGCTCGGCCAGCGCCATCTCCCAGGCTGCCTTCGCCAGCCGCCGCGCGGCCCTCTGGCAGCGTCGGCGCGGGCCCCGGCGAGCGGAGGGTGGCCCGAGCGGCGCCCTGCCCTTCTCGCCTGCGCCTTGCCGCGTCTCCTGTCGTCGCTGCTGTGTCTCCTCTGCCTCTTCCTCCTCCCTCGCCTCCTCGTCCTCTGCCTCTTCGTCTCCCTTTGTCTTCCCGGGCTCCCTTGCCCCCTTCGGCCCTCTCGCTGCTGGCGGCCTCTGCCTGGTAAGCGTCTAAGCCGCTGCTGCAGCTCCTGCTCCCGTCGCCTCTCCTGGCCTTCTCGCGCGCTCCTCTTGCGCCTGCGCTGCGCGATTGTCCAGAGGCCTGGAGGCGGCCCTGGGTCCTGCGGCAGCGCGCGCCAGCGGCCCGCCGTGGCCTGCCTCTCTCTGCGGGCTCTGCGGTTCCTGTGCGGCCTCCTCGTCATCTCGTCCTCCTTCTCCTCCTCAGCCTCCTCAGCCTCCTCAGCCTCCTCAGCCTCCTCAGCCTCCTCAGCCTTGTCTTCTTCCTCGCGGCGCCTTGCCTCCTCTGCCTCGTGTGCCTCCTCGGGCGTTCCCTTGCCCCTCCTGCCACAAGCCTCCTCGTCTTCCTCTGGTCCTGCCTCTCTCCTGTTGCGCCCTCCGGTGTGTCTCTTTCTGCTCCACCTTGGGCTCCTGCTCCTCTCGTCGCGCCTGGCCCCCTCGTCGCGCCTGGCCCCCTCTGTCTCCTGAGCCTGCTTTGCGTTGCTCGGCTGCGCGGCCTCGTCCTGCGCTTCGGCCCGCCGTGTGGTCGGCTTCTGCAGCGCCGCCTCCGCCTCTTGCTGCTCGTGCTTCGATCGCCTCCCTTCGCCCTGGGCACCCCTTGTGCCCCTGGCGTCGGCGCAGAAGCCCGAGCCTCCTGGCGAAGGCGCCATGCCGGCGCGCGCGCGCGCGAGCCGCGAGCCTCGAACCTTGAGCCGACGAGCGTTCCAAGACGTCCACGACGGCTTCACACAGAGGCCCCAAAGAGAGCGCCCAATAAGCTTTTAGGAGTCAAACGTCATAGAGTTTCTGCCGGATTTCGTACATGTTTGACACACACACACGCCTTTTCGGTGTCAGAGCGCCTCAGGCGGCCCGAGAAGTCCCCAAGAGGCCCCTGAGAGGCCCCAAAAGTGCCCGGCGTCCGACGGCGTCACACTGCCCACGAGCGTCCCAAGAGAGCCCAAATAGGCGTTCAAAAGGCGCCCCGAGCTACAGATGGCGCCAGGGGCGCCACGAACGTCAGGTGTTTCAGTTGCGTGAGGGGCATCAGGAGCGTGCTGCACAAGCGCCAGGGCCGCCACGAGCGTCAGGAGCGTCAGGGGCGTCAGGAGCGTCAGGGGCACCCAGGGGCAAAAGGTGCGTCTGGGACGTGAGGGGCGTTTGTGGCCTCAGGAGCGTCATGGGCCCCTACAAAGTTTCCTTCCAATGGTCTCCAGAACGGTCGCCCGAAAGACCCCCGGAAGCCTAGACGATGTTCCCGGAGAGCTTTCCAGGAACGCCGATTCGGATTGCCAGGCCTCCGTCGAGACCCCCACCAGCGCCACAAAGTTCCCCAAATTGCTTCCACGAAGCACCTGAAAGGTCTCCCAGGAGGCCCCCAGAAGGGTGACGGCCAGAAAAAGCACGAGTTTTACGGTCCACGTTCTCACTGACCTTCTGGTGCAGCCTCGGTTGGATGAGGTGACAGGGGACGACGATGTGCAGAAATAGGAGGATGAGGACACGGCGGGGGAGCATCAGGAGGAGGAGGAGGAGAAGAAGGAGAAGGAGGAGGAGGATGAGGAGGTGGATGATGAGGAGGACGCATGCGACGACGGCGACAACGACGACCCTGTGATTCCTAGCGGTTCCCTCGCTCCTAATCCCCGCTTCCGCCTCGCTTCCGCTCGCTCCGGATTGCTCTTACCTTATCTCCCGCTGTCGTATCGGTTTCAAAACATTTGGGGCCCTTGGCCTTAGAGCTACGCAGATCGCTCGAGCCGCGCTCGCTTTCGCCCAGAAGATCCGCGCCGCGCGCATCCATATCACAGTGGTAGCTTGGAGCTGTGCTCGCTGCCCCGGCCTTTGGCCGTTCATATCAAGACGACGTCCGCGACGTCGCACTCCATACTGGAATCGAAGCCCAGCGGCTTCCTCGCGCTGTTGCTCAGCGCCTGCGCCAGCGTCTGCGACGCCAGCACCAACGCCTACTACGCCGACCCTGCCAACTCCAACGCCGGCGTCATCGACGCCAGCGACTACGCCTTCAACGCCTACTTCTCCTACAGCAGTGTCAGCGACGCCGCCAGCTACTCCATCTCTTATCCGACCCGCGTCAGCGACGCGAACTACTTCTTCAATACCCTCTCGCCGGACTACGTCTTCAACGACGCCTACTACGACAAGCTCTACATCAGCAGCGTCAGCGACGCCAGCTACTTCTCATCCTACGCCAGTGTCAGCGACGCTAGCTACTTCTCCCACGCCAGTGTCAGCGACGCTAGCTACTTCTCCTACGACGGTATCAGCGACGCCAGCTATTCCCTCTACGCCAGTGTCAGCGACGCGGCCTACTTCATCATCCACAGGATGGCAGACAACCTCAATTACGCCAACAGCGTCATTCCCACATGGAATGGCGACCCATCGGAGTGGAGAGACTACAAGCAGGAAGTCGAGCTCTGGAAGCTCAGCGAGAACCTCGCCGTGGCACACAGCCTCGCATCGAAGCTCGTGCCGAAGGTCAGCGGGACAGCCAGGAGCGCAGCACTCAACATGACGGAGGCGCAGCGGCATCCTGCAGCCGCGGCGGACATCGAAGACGCCGACGACAAGAAGCGCAACAGGAACCAGGTCGGCATCGAGAACGTGCTACAGCACCTTGAGGCGAGCCAGGGTCAGCAGAAGCCCGCGCAGAAAGGCGAGACCCTCGAGGAGTTTTTCGTGTCGACTCAACATCGCCGACGCAAGGGTGAACGCATGACAGACTGGCCCATCCGCTGCGAGACCGGACTGCAGCAGCTACGCGAGAACGAAGTGGACCTCAACGCGCTGGACGACGCGGCGGGGTGGTTCCTGCTGCGCAAGGCCGGGCTCACGGCCGAACGCCGCGAGCGCGTCGTGGGCAACTTGCCCGACGAGCGCTGCGGCTACCAGCGCATCCGCGGGCTGCTGGCCAGGGCGCTCCCGGACATCCATGCGTCGGAGCGCCGCGCCCCCCCGCCGAGGCCATGGAATAACCAGTCGCGCCCACCGGGCGGCCGGCGCAGCAGCGTTTCCTCCGGCCGCGGGGGGGCGCCCCACCCTCGTCGTCGACGAGCTGGACGACGAAAACGATTCAGAGCCAGAGGAGGACGACGACGACGACGAGGCCGGTGCGCAGGACATCGTTCGCCAGGAGCTCGAGGCTTTCAGCGGAGAGCTCGAGTCCTCCAACGTGGGCATCTCCGAGCTGTTCGACGGCGACGACCCCGCCAAGGTCGAAGCTGCCGCAGCGGAACTTGTCGCTATTCGGCACCATCTGATCGGCCCGGGAGGCCCTCAAGGGCCGCGGCAAGGCGAAGTCCGCACCGCCCCGCCGCCGACCAAGCTACAGTTGGAACTTCCCTTCGGGCCGACAGGGGGGGCCCTGGGTGGATGGGGGTTTGATGGTAAAACGTGGCATCAGTTTTGAT
This sequence comes from Prorocentrum cordatum, assembly GCA_963575745.1. NCBI lineage: Eukaryota > Dinophyceae > Prorocentrales > Prorocentraceae > Prorocentrum > Prorocentrum cordatum. Next base: position 177,192 of record CAUYUJ010019140.1, read on the forward strand.
GGGTCGCATTCTGCGCCCAAGAGGAATGATAAATCCTTGATGGGGTCTGTTTTTCGTTGCCAGGCAACGAGAAATCGTTGATGATGTTTCGATGGCCCTTGAAAGTGGGCGTCGGGCACCGAGAAAGGCCCGATGGCCGCCCTAAGCTTGAACTACATCGCACGCGAGTGCGATGTAGTTCAAGCCTAACCCATCGGTTGGGTTTTTCTCGACAGTCCTCGGACCGAGGATGGCAGCGCATTCAACGCAAGAAAGGCCCCCCCCCCCCCCCCCCCCATCATCCAACCTTTGCCGTTTCAATGCTTCCCCCTCCCTCATCCTCTTTCCCCTTCCCCTCCGTCTCCTCCTTCTAACCGAGTTAGTTTTTTACGTCGAAGTGCGCCTGCCTCTTCATCCTCCTCCTTATATCCCCCCAATCTCCTCCCCCCAGCGCCGCGGCCTTCGCGGTGAAGCCGAGGGCGGCGTAAGGGGGCGGGCGGCCCCGCGCCGCGCCGCGCCGCGTCCTCCTCCACCTCCTCCTCCTTCTCCCTCTTCTCCTCCTCCTACGTTGTCGTCGACGTCCTCCGTGTCCTCCACTTCCTGCTCCTCTTACCTCTTACCTCGCAGCCCTCTTCATCCTCACCCACCCTCCACCTCACACCGCCTACCTCCTCCCCCTTCGCTGGCATTCCTGATCATCCTCCTCATCCACCCCTAGTTGCTCGCACTCCGCGCCATCATCTCCATTCCCCCCTGCAGGAGGGGAAAGCGGAGGGCGGGGGGGGGAGAGGGAGAAACGCGCGAGCGAGGGAACGGCCCAGGACGGGCCTGGAGGAGGGAGGCAGGGGGAGTCGGAGGGAGGAGGGGAGAGTGGAAGGAGGGGGAAGGAGGGCAGTCGGAGGGCTGACGGGGGAGAGGGCAAGAGAGCGGGGATGGAAGGACGGCGAGGTGAAGGTGGGAGGACCCTCACCTCATCACAAAAGACGCGCCAAGGGCCGAGCTCGAACGCTCGGCCAGTCAAGTTGTCAATGGCGCACTCGGCGCCAAAACTCGCGACGGCCGAGCATCCTCAGCCCACCTGTGCTGCGGGGGCGTCTCGGCCCGAGCTCCATCCACTCGTGGAGCTGCAGCATTCACGATCGGCCAATTGAATGGCTCCATCCACTCTCGGCGCATTCACGCTGTCGGCCAAAATGGCCCCATCCACTCATGATGCATTCACGCCCTCGGCCAAAATGGCCCCATCCACTCGCGATGCGTTCACTCGTTGAGCGCCTTCGCGAGCACGCGGTCCACCTCCGCCAGGGCGGCGGGCGCCACGTCCTGCTCAGTCATATCAGCGCTCTCGTGCAGCTCGCCCTTCAGGTTGGTCAGGTCGTCCTTCAGGGATCTCTTCCTCTCAGCCTTCAGCAGTTGCATGGCCTTCGCCTCCCACATCGTCACGTGGGTCCTGGAGAGCACCTGTTTGCACTCGGCCAGGGCCCCCTCGAAGTCTGCTACCTTGTAGTGACTCGAAGGCCGCGGATCTCGTTCTCGAGCGCCTTGCACTTCGACGTGAGCCCCTTCTGCTTGAATAGCCCGCTCTTGGCAACGTCCATCAACGAAGCGAAGTCATCGCCGACGTACTTGGAGGCCCAGTGCTCGCCATCACTGTTGATCAAGCCGCCGCAGGACTTGCAGAGCTCGTTGATCTTCTCCACCCACGGCTCCTTGATATACTTCCAGTACTCCGATGAGAACTCAAGCACGGTCGAGAGCGACTCGGTGAAGATCGCGATGATGTCCTTCGTGCACATGCCGCTCACGGTGCTCACGATCGGGTCGGCGACCTGGTAATTGTTGGCATTCGTCGAAACCTCCTCGTCCACTTTGAAGAGTCCCTCGAACTCGCCGTGGATGTCTGCTTGGGCCTCGTGCGGGGGCGTGAACTTCATGCAGACGCCCTCGAAGAGCAGCTTCGCCTGCGACCGGTGCTCTTGCCAATCCTGGCGTGGGCGACCGAGTGCCACGCGCATTTGCCAAACCAAAACCACGTTGTGTTGTCAGATTTTCGGCAGGGGGCTGGTAAAGAAAAACAGGGAAGCTGTCCGCGCCTAGCTGGTGGGGCGAAACCCTCAAGCGACATGCAAAAACTGAGCCCTTGATTTTGGCCCGACAGATGCGCGCATGCACCCGCTCGTCTCCTGGATCAGGACGGCGGGCTCGTCGCCGAAATCGAAATCCACGCCCATCTTCGCCCGCAGACGGATGTCCGACTCGACCGACTGGCCGCGCAAGAAGAGGGCGGCGAGCTCGTTATTCAAGGTCGCCACCTCCTGAAACTGCTTGTCGACGTGGTTGAGCAAGGAGATGCCGATGCCAACCACCGAGAGCGCGGACCGCACGACGTCGGACTTGTTGCCGTCGAAATCTGTCTGGGCTAACTTCTTGATCGAGGCGATCCCGTGCGACTTGCAAGTCGATGAGGTGTCAAAGAGGACCTTATTGGTAGAATACCTGGCGAAGACCATGCCCTCGCACGCCTTCCTCGCCTCACGGATCGCCTGCAGGTTCTCGTCGGACGACGGGTCGATGGCGGCACAAGCTTGGATGAGCGCCGACTCGGACGATGCCTTACTGAGCTCCTCTCGGAGCGTGCCCAAGTCGCCCCCGACCTGCTGAAGGGCATGGGTGAGCTCCTTGCCCGCGCCCCTCCACGATACCGCCCCCATCTGGAAAGTCATGTAGACCTTCTCGGACTCGGCCACGTGCGCTGCCTCGTCGTCCCGCGCGCCACGCGCTGCGTCGGCGCGTCGGCCCTGGATCCACCCAGAGACGGCGCTGCAGATGAGGTGCAATAAGTCATTCGCACCCCCCGATCGCAACATCCCGCCCCGGACCTTGAAGTCCACGAGTATAGGTTTGGCTACGTCGAAAGTAATATCGGCCTGCTTGAGCTTGAGCTGCGTCGCATGCTCCATCATCTTGGGGCCGTGCGTCGTGTCTGCGTAGTGGGCGCGGCTGCGTTCGCGAAGCATCTCAGCCAGATCCTCGCCGAACGACGAAACCACAAGCCTCCACTCCGCGCCCAACTCCTCCCTCAAGAACTTCCGCGCGTCTCCCCTGATTGGGCAGAGCGTCAACGCCGTGGGAGTGGGATCCATGAGAACGGCCATGCTCTGACTGAAGACGAACAGCTCGTACGCGTAGTCACGCGTGCCCTCTGGCGCGGCATCGCGCAACTCTTTGGTGCCGACGTAGTCGTCGATGGCACTCAGGAGGGCATCCACTTTTGCCCTGTCGACCCTGTCCGCCTCGACGATGCCGTTGACCACGTAGTTGATGAACGCGCCCCTCGAAACCTCCACCAGCTTCTCCGCGGCAAGCCCGATTTGATTGAACAGCGGCCTAGACGTCGAGAGCGCCGCTTCGTCGAGGTCCGCAACCCAAGGCACGCAGAGGGCGAACCTGTCGACCACGTCGTCGGTCTCCTTGGGGTGCAGCTCGCAGAGCTTCCGCTTGAACGACCTTGCATTGGTGATGTTAACGTGCTTGATCTTCTTGAGGATCTCAACCCTCTGGGCGGCCGTGAGGGTCTTCACCGCGCCCCCGCCGAGCGAGTTGCGCACGTCGATGTCGGCCGGGAGCTTCTTCTGGACATCAGTCACAGATTCCACAGACGCCTTGAAGCGCCTCAGCGCGTAGATGCGACTACCAAAACCATGACTGTCCTTCCCCTTATCCAGGATGTCGCACACATTGATGTCGCGCGCCAGCTCCTTGAGCCGATGCTTGTCAGCATCGTCGTCGCACACCACCGTCTTCTTCCTGCCGTTGCTGGACATTGCGCCGCCAGCGTTCGACATCGCATCTGTGTTGCTGCGAACGTCGGCGGCGCGGTCGCCTGGAGGGGCGCTTCCTGGTGCAGGGGAGCGCGGGCTCGCATTGGTGGTCGCTCCCTGGCGTCCGCCAGCTTGTTCTGCATCGCCACGTGCACCCTCCTCGCCGTCGCAGAGTGCCAGCGGTTCCGCCCGAGGCGGTTGCTGCGCGACGACTGGCTCAGAGGCCGCGGGGCTGGCGCCCTCCGCCCACGAGCCAGAGTGGGACGCCGCCATGTAGCCTTTCGCCCTCGCAGCCCCGAGAGCTCGCTTTCGGACACCCTCCAGGGTTGGGGCGGTGACGTGCCCCCGAAGCGCTGTCGGCAACAAAACCCTCATGTACTTCTCCACCTTCTGCTCTGTCGAAAGGCCCTGCCCATCGCGGCAATTCTTACCAGCCCCCAACGCCCACTCGGAATGAGACCCAAACGAGCTGGACCACTTCCTTACTTTCAAGAACGGCTGGTCGGGGTCCGCGATCAGAACGCCCTTGACCTTCTCGTCGTGGTGCTCGTTGTGGAGCTCGGTGGTGCGCTCGCCCGCGTCGGCCATGGTGACCGCCTCGGCGCCCTTCGGCACTGCGTTGAGCTTGTAGATCGCGTCGGTGAGAAGGACGCAGTCGGAGAAGACCGTGGCGCCAGTCTCTTGTTTGATGGCCACGTCGTGGTTGCTCCCAGCATGACTGGCCTGGCCAGCCGCGACTCTACACGTGAAATCGAAGGCCTCGGAGATCTCCTTGTCGGACTCGCACACGCCGCATAACTGGACCCACCCATGGTCGAGATACCACTGGCCCCGTACGTTGCCAAGCGTGTGGAACGTGCAGCCCGCGGTGAACTTCCGGCCGGCCTCGCCAGGGAACTTGACGTCGGGGAAGGGGTTATTTGCGGACTCCCTCTTGTTGCAGATGCCGCATCGGCCCTTGTTGTTGGCCCGTGTGTCGGCGGAGACCTGACGAACGACGATGGGGCCGATGATGTTCCCCTTGCTGCTGCTTGCCTCCGCCGCCGTCTCCCCCTTCTTCTTGGGCGGTGCCGAGCGACCACCGCCTCCTCTGCCGCGAGCGCCGCGGCCAGTGGGAGCGGCCGCGGCGGCGCCTCTGCCCGCCGCAACGGGAGGCCTGCCCGTCGCCTCGGGCTCCTCGGCGGCCGAAGCGGTGCCCCTCCCGCGCGCCATCGCCACGCGTGCGTGGCGCCTCACAGACAAAAACTGAAAGCTTCTGAAACTGTGAGGTCGAAGGCGCTCGAGCCCACCAGCTGCCGAAACAACTGTAACATGGTGGTGCTTCCACCACGTGTGCTGGCTAGCCCAAAACGTGTGCGACCTGAGAACAACGCGGACTCGCATCGAATACATTGAACAAGCGCGGGCTGCACATTAAAGATTCCATGGCGAGGGAAGCGCAATAAGCGACATGCAAAAATGTGACGCGTCCCCCGAGGCCCCCAACAGGTGATATGAGCCGAGCATGTGGGCTTGCATGTTGGAGCGCGCCCCGACATAGACTTAGAAGCCCCCTACAGCATAGTTCTGTCGTGGACTCATCCAAGCCCCCCCCCCCCCCCACGCCACCTACTTAGCACTTACATGGTTGGAGGTGCGCCACTGGACTCCTGGAAGCTATGCCAATTGAATCGAACGCGGGGTCAACTGGAGCCCACTGGGGACCATGCAACCCAATGAAGCTCGATGGAGGCCAATGGAACCCCAGGAAGCCCGATGGGACCTACTGAGCCAAAGTTGGCCACAACTGAATATTCCCAGCCGCCCGTGCTCGAATCCACCAAGATGGCCCTAAGATGGCGTTGGTGCCTTAGGGTCACACGGTCGTGGTTTCATTGGGTGTGTAGGGTATTGAGGGCCATGGGGGTGTTCAAGGTGTGTTTGTGTCTTGGCATTTGATTATTCAGGTCTCAGCGTCTTGAACAGTCCTAGGGCCTGATGCTCGCAAAGGCTCAGGGCCCGATGGTATTGGGCGATCGTGGCCTTGCGGCCCTGGGTAGGATCCTAGGGACGTCGGGTCTTGCGGCCTCATGGCCTTAGGATCTTAAAGTATCATGGTCCTGAGGCCCTGGGCCCCAGGCTCTCAGGGCAAATTCGCCATGGGGCCCCAGGAGGAGGACAACGGGAGGGGGGGGGGGGGGAAATAGAGGACGATGGGGGCTGAGCAAAATACAGCCCAGAGCACCTCCTTGGGAATTTAAGGGGGCGCAGTTCTTCTGTAACCCAACGGTGCGCAGCTCCTCTGTGATTTGAGGGGGCGCAGCTCCTCTGGAATTTAAGGGGCCGCAGCTCTTCGGATATTCAACGGGGCACAGCCCCTCGGCAGCTTAAGGGGGCGCAGCCCCTCGGGAATGCAAGGCGGCACAGCTCTTCAGGGATTCAATGGGGAACGGCCCCTCGGGAATTCAAGGGGGCGCAGCCCCTCTGGAATTTAAAGGGCGCAGCCCTTCGGGGATCACATTGGGCACGGCTCCTCGGCGATTTAAGGGCGCGCATCTCTTTGGGAATTCACAGCCCCTTCGGGGAGTCAATGGCCCAGGAGGGGCCCAAGAGAGCCCCGAAGGGACACATTGGCCAGGTGTCGGGCGCCCATGGCGTTGCACCTGGCCTTGGGGCCCACTTGAGGCCCCCTTGGGCCCCCTCTGGGGCCCCTCTTGGGCACCTCTTGGGCCCCCAAGAAGGCCCCGAGAGGGCCCCAAGAGCCCAAGAGGGCTCCAAGAGGGCCCTCCCCCGAGAAAGATACGAACGGCGTTCGCAGACTACTTCCGCGCATCTTGCTCGGGGGGTCCTCTGAGCGTTTTCTTGGTGCATTCTCGGGGCCCTCTGGAGCCCATCTTGGGCCCCTCTTGGGGCCGTCTTGGAGCCCTAAGGGTGCGTCGATAGGGGCATCATTCCCCATCTTTTCTTTTTGGCGAGCCGATGCGGCGAAGCGCTGGCTGTCTGCCAGACCGAGGAGGCCTAATCCGAGTCTGAAATGCCTGCTGCGTGGCTGGATCTAGGCCCATCTCCCTCGGCCTCCGCGCTGTGCGCGTCGGGGTTCTGGCTGGCGGCCGCGACGGTGGCGGGGCTGACCTCAGGGAGCCCAGCATCAGGATCTTCGATGTCATCCGAAGGGTTGCCCAAGCTGTCGACCCCACTGGCGGAGGGCAAGCCCGAGGCACGCACGCTGGAACCCAAGCCGCCTTCGCCGCCGTCCTCTTCCCCTGGCCCCATGGACGAGCCCGCATCATCACCTGGGATGGTCCTCATCGCGTTGATCTGGGCCTGATGGCTCCTCACGGTCGTCTTGAGGCTCCTGACGTTGACGAGGAGCCAAGCCACCATGAGCTCAAGGTAGCCGATCTTCGTGACCGCCTGTCCCACACCAAAAAAACCCCGCGCAGGATTGCAAGGGGTCGGGTCGGGGGGAAGTGGAACTCCCCCTGGCCACCGCCACCACGTTTGTTTCGTTTTTCTCTTACCCCATCCACCTGCCCCCCCATCCGACCTCACCCCCCCCCCCCCCCCCCCCCCCTCCCCGACCCCGTGCAAGCCTGCGCGGGAGTGGGCGGCTCGTCCTCCGTCAGCGTGCCGTGCCTCTCCGAGAGCGGGAGCGCGAAATCACTCGGCGGCGGCTGCGACTGACCTGGACTCGGCGCGCCGCTGGCGGCGCTCGGCCGCGCCGAACTCCGCGACCGCGAGCGCGAGCGCTCTTGCTGAGGGACAGGGTCGCCTGGGGGGGTCTCGGCGGCAGGCCTCCTGCGCGGCGGCGCCATCGGCTTCGGCGCTGGTCTGGGGTTGGCGCGTTCGTCGAGGCCGAGACGAATCTTGCATTGCTCTCGGCCTCGACTGACGCGCCAACCTCGATATCGACCGACTGGGCGCCGAGCGCTTCGCGTCGACTGCAATCGCTCTATCGCGATAGCCTCCCGCTGGCTCGGGACAGAATGGCAAAGGAAAGGGGGCGGCCGGGAGGCTCGCGAGGCAGGGGGCTCGGGGGCGAACGAGGCGCGAGGCCGCGGGGGCTGGCCCGATTCCTTCAACCATTCGCTTCCCGAAATAAAACTGTTCAACGCCGAATGCCCAGAGGAAACGCCCGATGCGCAAACTCGGCCTGACAACGGCCGACGGGATGGGCAGTCAGCATCAAGCGGGGAAAAAGAGGACGAGGGGGGGCGGAGAAGAAAGAGGCAACGTGGAAGGGGGGATATGGGAGAGCGCGGGGTGAGGACTGGGAGGGGGGTGGCACAGGAGGGGCGCGACCATCTGCTGGGGCAGCGGCGGGGGAAGGGGGGGGGACCTGGAGTGGATCCCCGTTGCGACCACGGCAAGAAATTTCCTGGCAATGTACTCAAGGCCATGTCGCGCAGCGCCGGGCAGGTTGCGCGCGCTGGGGAGGGTCGCGCCCGTGCGAGAGCAAGTCTTCACCAGCAACAGCCACCGCGCCGACTCTTACGCGGGGCCCCGAGAGACCTCAGAAGGCAGGGGGGGGCCCAGGGAAGCAGGAGCGAAGGGGAAAGTGGGGGGCGGCGACAAAGAAAGGCAATGCCCAGGTAACTTGGCAGTGCAACAAATCCACGCCCTGGTAATTCGGCAATACAAAAAAACTATACCCAGACAGCTTGGCGAGCATAGAGGAGGATGGAAAGAATGGGACCAAAGGGGGCAAAGGGAAACCCTGACGTGGCTGGCGCACTTGGCCACCGCAGCGCCGCGCGCGCCGCGCCCTGGATCGCCGCTGCCAGCGCGAGAATACCCCGACCACGCCAAGCTTCCCCGTCCCGCGCTGCGGGCGCCGCTGGGCGCGCGCTCACTATGGCCCGCCCCCGCCCATTGCAACGGTCCAAAACGCTTGCCGCGATCCCCCCCCCCCCCCCCTCCTCCGATCCCAACTTGGCCCCGCGCGGCTGCAATCCCGCGGGGCTTTGCGAAATTTCGGAAATTGCCGCGGTGCGCGCGCGCGCGCGTGCGCGGTGGTGGTGGTGGGCGGGGGGTGGAGTGGCAGGGGGGACATTGCAAAACTGTGGACCTTGCCGCGAGTGTGAGTGTCATGTGCGTGGGGGGGGGGGGGGGAGCGCGGGGGCGGTGAGTGGAGCGGGGGGGGGGGGGGGCTCCTGTAAAAAGTCGGTCCTTGCCGCAGTGCGCGCGCGCGAGTTGTGTGGCTGTGGCGGGGGTGGGGCTTTGAGCAATTCTGGAAATTACAGAGAAAACCGCGTGTGCGCGTGCGTGTGTGGTGTGGATGGGCGGGGGGGAGGGGGGGTTTAGAGAAAAATATCGGACATCCGCGAGCGCGCGCGTGCCGCGGCGGTGTGGGGCGGCGGGAGGGGGGGTGGCTAACTTTACAAAACGTTGATTTAAAATTGCTGCGAGTGCGTAGTGTGGTTGGTGGTTGTGTGCGGGGCGTGGGGGGGGGGGGGGGGACTTTGGCAAAATGTCGGGCCCTTGCCGCGAGTGCGAGTGCGTTTGCGTGTGGGGCGGCGGTGGTTGGTGGGGGGGCTTTGCAAAATGTTGGGGATTGGAAATTGCAGCGAGTGCGCGTGCGTGCGGTGGTAGTGGGTGTGGGGAGGGGTGCTTTGCAACATCTTGAATCTTGCCGCGCGTGTGCGTGCGTGTGCGTGGCGGTGGTGGGTGGGGGTGGGGTGTGAGGGGGGGGCTTTGCCAAA